>ONZH01025867.1:0-100650 GCA_900303285.1 Rhinella marina
TGACCCAGACAAATGTCACACAGAGAATTTTCTGGATCAAGCGGTAGATGATATTGGTTAGCAAATGACTTGTTGTATGTGTGACGTACAGACAGTGTCACCTGGGACAGTATATACCGTTTGGAGTGAGTATGCTGAACTGCGTCACACAGAAAGGGTTTACACGCAGCTGAGTAAAATGGATTTGTATCACTGAGCTAAAACAACTGAAATAATAATTTTTTTTTTTTTATATTTTGTTTTTTTGGGAACGTGACGTGCAGAAAATATGGTAGAACTGACTGACACCCTGTTAACGGTGGCTATTTAGTCTGTGACCCAGACAAATGTCACACAGAGAATTTTCTGGATCAAGCGGTAGAAGATATTGGTAGCAAATGACTTGGTTGTATTGTGTGACGTACAGAAAGTGTCACCTGGACAGTATATACGGATGGGAGCGAATGTGTTGAAATGTGACACACAGAAAGGTTACACGCAGCTGAGTAAAATGGATTTGTATCACTGAGCTAAAACAACTGAAATAATAATTTTTTTTTTTTATATTTTGTTTTTTTGGGAACGTGACGTGCAGGAAATATGGTAGAACTGACTGACACCCTGTTATCGGTGGCTATTTAGTCTGTGACCCAGACAAATGTCACACAGAGAATTTTCTGGATCAAGCGGTAGATGATATTGGTAGCAAATGACTTGGTTGTATTGTGTGACATACAGAAAGTGTCACCTGGACAGTATATACGGATGGGAGCGAATGTGCAGAACTGTGACACACAGAAAGGTTACACAAAGCTGAGTAAAATGGATTTGTATCACTGAGCTAAAACAACTGAAATAATAATTTTTTTTTTTTTATATTTTGTTTTTTTTGGGAACGTGACGTGCAGGAAATATGGTAGAACTGACTGACACCCTGTTAACGGTGGCTATTTAGTCTGTGACCCAGACAAATGTCACACAGAGAATTTTCTGGATCAAGCGGTAGATGATATCGGTAGCAAATGACTTGGTTGTATTGTGTGACGTACAGACAGTGTCACCTGGACAGTATATACCGTTTGGAGTGAGTATGCTGAACTGCGTCACACAGAAAGGTTACACGCAGCTGAGTAAAATGGATTTGTATCACTGAGCTAAAACAACTGAAATAATAATTTTTTTTTTTTTTATATTTTGTTTTTTTTGGGAACGTGACGTGCAGGAAATATGGTAGAACTGACTGACACCCTGTTAACGGTGGCTATTTAGTCTGCGACCCAGACAAATGTCGCACAGAGAGTTTTCTGGATCAATCTGTAGATGATATTGGTAGCAAATGACTTGGTTGTATTGTGTGACGTACAGAAAGTGTCACCTGGACAGTATATACGGATGGGAGCGAATGTGTTGAACTGTGACACACAGAAAGGTTACACGCAGCTGAGTAAAATGGATTTGTATCACTGAGCTAAAACAACTGAAATAATAATTTTTTTTTTTATATTTTGTTTTTTTGGAACGTGACGTTCAGGAAATATGGTAGAACTGACTGACACCCTGTTAACGGTGGGCTATTTAGTCTGTGACCCAGACAAATGTCACACAGAGAATTTTCTGGATCAAGCGGTAGATGATATTGGTAGCAAATGACTTGGTTGTATTGTGTGACGTACAGAAAGTGTCACCTGGACAGTATATATGGATTGGAGTGAGTCAGTGCTGAACTGTGACACACAGAATGGTTCCACAGTGCTGTGTGCAATGGATTTGTATCACTGAGATAGAACAAAAAAAAAAAAACAGGGTTAGATATGGCGATAGCTGCACTACTAGTGCCAGCCAGCCAAGTGACAAAAAAAAAATAAATAAAATGTCTTCTAGCCCTTAGAAGGGCTGTTGGGTTCTTTGTGGGTGATCCCTGCCTAACTGAGAACTAAATTCAGGCCCTAACACTGTCCCTGAAAGGCAGCAGCTCTATCCCTAACGATATCCAGACGGCATCTGAGACGAGCACCGCGGCCAGTCGGTAGTATATTCCAGGGTCACCTGATCAGGCCAGCCAACCCCTGCTATCGACATCTAAGGGCCCCACGTGATGCTGGGTGGTACGCAGAGTCTCCTGGCTTGTGATTGGCTGTGTTTTTAGGCGCCAAAAAAGCACGATGCGGAAGTTGCCATTTCCTCGAGCATGGCGAGATACTCGTCCGAGCATCGAGCAGTTACGAGTACCCTAATGCTCGAACGAGCATGTTCGCTCATCTCTAGTGTTGACCCTTCTTCTTCAGGACCTCTGCAATTAACCCTGGCATGCTCTCAATCAACTTCTGGACCAAATCCTGACTGATAGCAGTCCATTCTTGCACAATCAATGCTTGCATTTTGTCAAGAATTTGTAGGTTTTTGTTTGTCCACCGGTCTCTTGATGATTGACCACAAGTTCTCAATGGGATTAAGATCTGGGGAGTTTCCAGGCCATGGACCCAAAATCTCTATGTTTTGTTCCCTGAGCCATTTAGTTATCACCTTTGCTTTATGGCAAGGTGCTCCATCATGCTGGAAAAGGCATTGTTGATCGCCAAACTGCTCTTGGACGGTTGGGAGAAGTTGCTCTCGGAGGACATTCTGGTACCATTCTTTATTCATGGCTGTGTTTTTAGGCAAGACTGTGAGAGAGCCGATTCCCTTGGCTGAGAAGCAACCCCACACATGAATGGTTTCAGGATGCTTTACAGTTGGCATGAGACAAGACTGGTGGTATCGCTCACCTCGTCTTCTCCGAATAAGCTGTTTTCCAGATGTCCCAAACAATCGAAAAGGGGATTCATCAGAGAAAATGACTTTACCCCAGTCCTCAGCAGTCCACTCCCTGTACCTTTTGCAGAATATCAGTCTGTCCCTGATGTTTTTTCTGGAGAGAAGTGGCTTCTTTGCTGCCCTCCTGGAGACCAGGGCCTTGCTCCAAGAGTCTCCGCCTCACAGTGCGTGCAGATGCACTCACACCTGCCTGCTGCCATTCCTGAGCAAGCTCTGCACTGCTGGTAGCCCGATCCCGCAGCTGAAACACTTTTAAGAGACGGTCCTGGCGCTTGCTGGTCTTTCTTGGGCACCCTGGAGCCTTTTTGGCAACAATGGAACCTCTCTCCTTGAAGTTCTTGATGATGCGATAGATTGTTGACTGAGGTGCAATCTTTCTAGCTGCGATACTCTTCCCTGTTAGGCCATTTTTGTGCAGTGCAATGATGACTGCACGTGTTTCTTTAGAGATAACCATGGTTAACAGAAGAGAAACAATGATGCCAAGCACCAGCCTCCTTTTAAAGTGTTCAGTGGTGTCATTCTTACTTAATCATGACAGATTGATCTCCAGCCCTGTCCTCATCAACACCCACACCTGTGTTAATGGAGCAATCACTGAAACGATGTTAGCTGGTCCTTTTAACCCCTTCACCCCCAGCGCCGTACATGTACGGCGCTGGGGCGATGCGGGCACATGGCGCCCGCTCGCGGGTGCGGCGGGCGTCATGGCCGGCAAGTCTCTGCTGTTTCTAACAGCAGAGACTTGCCGCTACCTACTACATCGGCGGCGTCTTCCGGGTTGACTAGATGCCGTGATCACACGTGATCACGGCATCTAGTTGCGGCTAAACCCGGAAGCGTTCGCTTCCGGGTGGTGTACAGACACCCCGTGTGGCCAATCGGGGTGTCTGTACACCATATGAAAACTGCAATCCTCGCTGGTGAGGATTACAGTTTTCAAAGTGCAATTCTTATTCTGGCCACTAGATGGCAGGCCAGGATAAGAAATGAGCAATTCATGTCTTTCTGAGTCTATAAAACCCAGAATTGCTCATAAAGAAAAAAAAAAAAGCCACAATATATAAGCCCATATTTGAGCTTTCTAATAGTAAAAAAAAAATTTAAAAAAAAAGTTATATATATTAAAAATATAAATATATAAAAAATAAAAAAGATGTAAAAGTTCAAATCACCCCCCTTTCCGTATAAGTAAAAAATAAATACCTAAATAACAATAAATATAGACATCATGGGTATCATCGTGACCGAAAACGCCCGTACTTTTAAAATATAAAAAAAAAATTCCAATACAGCGAATTGTGTGGCGGAAAAAAGCGTCCAAATGGCGATTTGCCGTTTTTTGTCGCTTTTTTTTTCTAAAAAAAATTAAATAAAAAGTGATCAAAAAGTCATACACACCCCAGAATGGTATCAATAAAAACTTCAGATCGTCCCGCAAAAAATGAGCCCCCATACAGCTCTGTACACATAAATACCAAAAAGTTATAGGGGTCAAGATTTGACAAGGAAAAAAAAAAAAAAAAAAGGGCAACTTTCTAATTATTTTATCACTATGAAAACGCAGGAAAAACTATACATATTAGGTATTGCCGGATTCGTACTGACCAGTAGAATGAAAGTAACGGATCAGTTTTAATGCACATCGAACGCTGTAAATAAGAAACCCGTAGAACTGTAGCGGAAATAGCGTTTTCTTTGCAATTTCACCCGGTTTGGAATTTTTTTCCCGCTTCCCACTACACCGTATGCAATATTAAATTGTGGCGTTGGAAAGTACAACTTGTCCCGCAAAAAACAAGCCCTCATACAGCTATGTGAACAGAAAAATAAAAGAGTTATGGCTGTTTGAAGGCAGGGAGCGCAAAACGAAAATGCAGAACCGAAAAAAGCTCCGGGGGTGAAGGGGTTAAGGCAGGGCTGCAATGATGTTGAAATGTGTTTTGGGGGATAAAGTTCATTTTCTAGGCAAATATTGACTTTGCAAGTAATTGCTGTTAAGCTGATCACTCTTTATAACATTCTGGAGTATATGCAAATTGCCATTATAAAAACTGAAGCAGAAGACTTTGTAAAAATTTATATTTGTATCATTCTCAAAACTTTTGGCCATGACTGTAGAGTTTGTATTTTTTTACATAGATGAAGCTTAACGGGTAATGATGAGCTTGGTGCTGGATTAACAACCAAATGTTGGTTAAAGGGGTTCTCCAGGAAATAAGAAAATGAAAATACTTAAATATTACTTCATTATAAATATATTCCTAAATACATTTCATTATCGATAATGGCTCGTTTTGTCTAGGGAGCAATCATTAGGAGAAATAAAATGGCCATCGTCCTATTAGTACACACAGAACCTGTCCTAATCGCACAGGATAATTTACTTCACATCACTGAGGTAAAGAGCTGCCTCATCCTCCTCTCTGCTCTGCTTGTCAGGGATTATGATCCTGAATACAGATGATCTTCAGCTGAATCTCTGTAGGAATTGAGTTCATGAGATGTCAGATGTGGCTTATGAGCAGCAGCACTTGTATGCAATCTCCATTACCACAGCCTCACATTATCACAGTCTGTCCTCTCTGTACCTCTCATGTCTCCTCATGAACTCCATTCCCACAAAGACTCAGCTAAATATCATATAAAACTGTATTCAGGATCATAACCCCTGACAAGTAGGAGAGGAGGATGAGACAGAAATTAATAGGGACATTACACATAGGTGCTGGTCCCTTGGGATACGTAAAGACTGGTCCGAGATTAAATATACTGTGACAGTGGAAGGCATAATACAGTACACCACCAAAATAAAACTATGCACCTTCATATAATGATGGGATTGGAGAAAACTGGGCGACATGAATAATTCAAAATGAATCTAAAGTCATTCATAGCACTAACACCTTCTCAAGCTGTGCTCAGCTCTAAACATTCCCCTCATAATCCACACTAATAGACATCTAAACCACTTCATGCTGTTTTGCTGCCATCCGCTTTGGGCAGGCACTCACTTCCCAATTAGAACAAAATGGAATTTAAAGGGACACTATCGCGAAGAAAAAAATTTTGATATGTTTTACAACATAACAAAAGCAGGTTTTAACATAATGTATTTTTCAAATTGTGTAAATGTTTTTTTTTATTCAGTTTTCTTGCCTTACATGGGGGCTGCCATGTTGGAAGTAAAGTGCGACAGTCTGGGTTTACAACACAATGGCACCTCACTTACGGCAGGCATGTACATAGGTTTCCTCAGTCGCTGCCGACGCTATAGAGAATGAATGGAAGACGTGAGCCCGCCCCTGTGATGACACCAGTAACACACAGCCAGGTCCTCCCTCCTTGCTGCTGGGGGAAGCCCACTGTGCCTGCTCCTCACTCCTGCAGCAGCGTCCTTGTCTTCATTAGGCTGCCTGTTCTAAATTCTATGGCAGCTCACCCCAGCAGTGCAGACAATTTTTGATGAGTGTACTGCTGGGGTGAGCGGCCCAGGACTCAGAAACAGAGTAGATGGAGGTTCTTGGGGCTGTAGGACCTTAGTGATGTAATCGGCCATGTGACTAGTGGGGGAGGAGCCTGAGGAGCAGAGATCTGTGTTTTTGTAACGAAGCCATTGTCTCATCTTATCTTGCTGAAGCAGTGATGTCACCGCTGAAGGGGTGAATTGGTGATGTCATTGGTACCACCCACTTTTTTGCAGCATGCCTACTTACAGGTTGCTCAAAGCCTCATTTGGCCAGCAGAGCTCCCCCTGGTGACCAAAGATGGTAAATATGGTAAAATCTAATATTTATTTATAATATTTCACACATTGGAATTTTTATTTATTTATTATTTCTTACAAATATATGATAGATTTTTTTAGCATAAATAAAATATAGAACAGGTTTTTGTGATAGATTCCCTTTAATAAAATTCCTTTCATTAGGAATTTTAATGAAATCTTAGGAGCTGTGAAGATGTTTGACTGGTTAGTGTTCCATTCATGCTGACATCTATACTGCAACCATGATAGATCTATCTATCTATCTATCTATCTATCTATCTATCTATCTATCTATCTATCTATCTATCTATCTATCTATCGTATGCCTAGCAAATGTCTATCATCTATCTATTTATCTAGTTATCTAATATCAATCATGTATTTATTTCTATAATTTATCTAATATCTATCTATCATCTAATTATCTATCTATCTATCTATCTATCTATCTATCTATCTATCTCATATTGTTCTTTTTTTCTCTCTCTGTACCTCTGTTTTTCTTTCACTATGACACAGTTTTTTCCATAAATATTATATGGATGTTAACAATGTATTTATTGTAACCATCTGTATAAAATGTATTTAATCTCATAATAGCAAGATGCTAAATGTATAATCCTAAATTTTCCCGAAAACCTCTCTTGTCCTGAAAATCTCATAATTCTACCCAAAGTCTCGTTCTGATCACCCATAAGGCTTATTTATAATCAGTTAATCCACCGCAGACTAAGATATCCCTCTTTATATTGGTCTTTTTTATGATTAATGTTGAAATAAAGGGAGAATTTCAGATCTGAGCTCAGACTTGTCCTTTCTAAGCAAACAGCGGCACTTCAGAAATGGAGATATATCTGCTGATATCCTTTCTTACATACTAATGAGACCAGCAAATTAAAAGTTATTACAACATGACACAGATATTCAACCTATCTTTGAGTGAATTGTCAAATTCATGCATCAGGGAAGTGGACACAACTTACAAATTTATCCATGGTGTCTCAGCTGTTCTGCCCCAGATAGTTGACAATGTTGAACAAAGTTCATAATTCCATTTAACATGCAGTGAACAATGTATATATGCCAAACTACTGCCCCCAACGGCCCCAGCAATATCTCTTGTGCGGCCAATCACAAATATTTATAGAAAGTAAGGCTACTCTGATGTCCTATCTGAGCCAGACAGAAGAAAGCCTGGTCTTCTATGACATTAATGGCTGTATCTGTGGCTGGTACTTGTTGGAACCCTGTGTGGCTATCAGGAAATGATGTGGGTAATAGGTATATGTGTCTAGCATATAGTTTTGGGTTTGAACTTCTGAATGTTGGAGAATATAGAGGCCCAGTGAGCCTTCTTCATTTTAAGAAGTTATTGCGATTGCCCATTATAGCCCTAACATCACATATTGGAAGCCATATTTACCCTACCCAAAGCAGGGGCATACATAGAAATCATTGGGCCCCATAGCAAGAATCTGAATGGGGCCCCTAACCCCGCCCACTACCCTGGCCCATCCCACATGCTGCCCTGGCTCCTCCCATGCCACACCCCCATCTGCCATTAAAGAAATGTATACATGAGCTACTGATTTATTTATTTATTTTTTTTAATTAAGGAGACGTTATACTGAATGGGGGCAGCCACAAGGATGGATTATACTGTATATTATACAGCATGGTGTACGGATTATACTGTGTATTATACAGCATGGTGTATGGAATATAATGTACATTATACAGCATGGAGTACGGATTATACTGTATACTATACATCATGGAGTACGGATTATACTGTATACTATAAAGCATGATGTACGGATTATACTGTGTATTATACAGCATGATGTACGGATTATACTGTATACTATACAGCATGGAGTACGGATTATACTGTATACTATACATCATGGAGTATGGATTATACTGTATACTATAAAGCATGGTGTACGGATTATACTGTGTATTATACAGCATGATGTACGGATTATACTGTATACTATACAGCATGGTGTACGGATTATACTGTATATTATACAGCATGGTGTACGGATTATACTGTATACTATACAGCATGGTGTACGGATTATACTGTATACTATACAGCATGGTGTACGGATTATACTCTATACTATAAAGCATGGTGTAGGGATTATACTGTACATTATACAGCATGGTGTAGGGATTATACTGTATATTATACAGCATGGTGTACGGATTATACTGTATATTATACAGCATGATGTATGGATTATACTGTATATTATACAGCATGGTGTACGGTTTATACTGTATACTCTACAGCTTGGTGTACAGATGATACTGTATACTATACAGCATGGTGTAGGGATTATACTGTATATTATACAGCATGGTGTAGGGATTATACTGTATATTATACAGCATGGTGTAGGGATTATACGTTATATTATACAGCATGGTGTACGGATTGTACTGTATATTATACAGCATGATGTACGGATTATACTGTATACTATACAGCATGGTGTAGGGATTATACTGTATATTATACAGCATGGTGTATGGATTATACTGTATATTATACAGCATGGTGTATGGATTATACTGTATACTATACAGCATAGAGTACGGATAATACTGTATACTATACAGCATGGTGTACAGATTATACTGTATACTATACAGCATGGTGTATGGATTATACTGTATACTATACAGCATGGAGTACGGATTATACTGTATACTATACAGCATAGAGTACGGATTATACTGTATACTATACAGCATGGTGTATAGATTATACTGTATACTATACAGCATGGTGTACGGATTATACTGTATACTATACAGCATGGTGTACGGATTATACTGTATATTATACAGTATAGTGTATGGATTATACTGTACATTGTAGAGCATGATACAGGGATTATAATATATAGTGTACAACAAATGCATGGTGGTTACACCATGCTGGACAATATAACCCCTGCGCCACACTGTACAATATACAGTATATACACAGTAGAGGTATAATGTATATTGTCTGGCACAGTGTATGCATATACCCACACACATACATACACACACATACATACATACACACACATACATACATACACACACACACACACATACACACACGAAACACATAAAAACTTACAGTTACTTGTCCCTTGTCCTGACACCACTCTGGAGGGGGCTGGGCCTTGGTCTTCTTCTTTCCCCTCTTTTGCCGCACTGCACAGGTCCTTCCCTGTCCAGTAGCAGCAGCGTGGCATGAGGGAGGAGGCGGGGCCAGCTGGGAGCGCACAGGAACGTCTTGAGAGCGTCAGGACGTTAGGGTAAAAGTCTGGGTTGCGGCGGTGAGTCGGCCAGGAGAGGCCCGAAGCGCAGGCAGTACGGGAAGCACAGGACGGGACAGATCTTAATGATGCAGAGTAGGGGGCGGGGCCTCCTATGCGCTCCGGGCCCCCCCTGTGCCGCGGGCCCCATAGTAGTGGCGTGGTCTGCCTATATGGGCGGTACGCCACTGATCCAAAGGTTAATAAGTATCTGACTGGAGTACTTTTGGAATGGTTGGCAATATTGCTGTCCCCCAAAAAGTTTATTTGTATAGTTTATCCAAAGTGGGATCCCCTAGACCTGTGATGACTAACCTCCCAGCAATCCAGCTGCGGTAAAACTACGACTACCAAGATGTACACTTGCTTGGCTGTACTCAAAACTCCATAGGAATGAATGGAGCATGTTGGGAGTTGTAGTTTCACCACAGGTTAACCATCACTGCCCTACACCCATGAAGCTCAAATTTTCTCAGCCAAATACACCGTTTATTCTTTTTGTTTCATAGAAGTAAAAACGAGCTCAGAATGATTAGGAAAGTTTTTTGATTAACAATTCAGAAAAGAACAATTTTATTTTATATTTCATCATGTTATACTTTGCAAAGGACCTTTGGACATTCATTACATGTGGTCTAAAGGCAATTTAGACATCAATACGGGTAAGAATTCTTTACAGTTAGAGCAGTCAAACCATAGAATACCCTAACCAAAGAGGTAATAATATCAGACACTTATCTAATAGTGAATGGCATTGAGGGTTATAATTAATCTAAAATTTTAAGTTGGATAATTGATGGGGAAAAGTTGAACTTGATGAATCTGTGTCTTTGTAACTGCCCATTTAAAAGACACAGAAAGTTTCTATGACTTACATTAGTGGATGAATAGTAGAGATGGGTTTACATGGCCCAATTGTCTAGCTGATTATCGTCTAGCTGCATTATCAAAATGCTCTCTCATCAGGTGAAATGATTGTTCATGGAGACATCTCAATCATAGTTTCTATGCAGTAGATTGTGCTGCCAGGAAACCCAGAGGGGAATTTATTAAGGCATATATTTAAGGTATTTATTTAAGACATTTTGAGGTTTGAGGCATAGATTTGAATTTCTGGAGCACAGAGTGTTCCCAATTTATTAAGAGGTATCTGCCTATTAATAAATTAGTTGCATCTTACTCCAGCGCAGGGGGGTCAAGATTGGTGTATAGTAACACTAGTCTTGATAAATGTCCCCTATTGAATCTGTATGAGGATCAGTGTCGGACTGTGCAGGGGTGGGAGACTAGGGGCCTACCTTGCTCAGTGTCCCACAAAGGGGATTCACCTGTACCCCTGTGGGCCAGTCCTAACCTGATAAGGATGAGTGATGGCAGTAGCCATTGTTCATCTCCATACAGTGAAGGAGATTGCTCCACATAAATGCAGATTTGTCCTTCACTGACGAGCAGGTAGTTATCAAGAAGTAACAGTTTCTTCCCAATAATTTTCTGCTCATTTGATGCTTGTAAATGTGCCTTAAGTCAGCCTAGAGACAATGGAGTTCAAATATCAAGATGGCTTCATTATGATGCCAGGTTTTGCTTCCCAGGGTTGGGTTTGTTTTACTCTTCCACCCCTTTTCTATGACACTTGGGCCAGTTCCCCACACCCTTATATGCTAAGAAAGGGCTCTGAAGAGGGGAGTCACTGGTTTTGCTACCCACTAGCAAAGGGAACAGAACAATCAAAAGTTGGTTTCTCTATAGCCTGACTTTATGGTTTGTATACCCTTGATTTGGACCTGGTATTGGCTCAAGTCCAAACCAACTTCCCTTTCTCCACCATTAATCCCTGCAAGGTGTGTCCTTTCCCAGTGCCCATCAGGTTGTAATACTACATTATCAACTGTAGCTATACTACATGCAGTAGAGTTTTGTAGCGAATAATTATCAAGGTGAATTTGCAAGACTTAAATATTTAATTCCAGAAGCACAGCTGATGAAGGTTTCCCCTCAGAATCACTAATACTCCTATGAATTCCTTTCCCACCCACATGATAAATTTTGCCTGCATTTATCAAATCCCGTAGCACGATTGACAGTCTTTAAAAATAGTGGATTTTTTTCAGACAGCCCGAGTGTCTGTCTGCATCCATATGCCTTGCATAAAATTATGCCTAATAGGAACTGACTGTTCTGTGCTCTCAGGGCAATGAGTCACGATACAGATGCACAGATATTTATATATATAATCTGTATAAACTTGTAGGTGATGTCTAATACAGGGCATGAATTGCAATTACTGTATACGCAGTAGCTTGTTAAGAGCCTTAGGGAAATAAAGGCGGTGCTGACCAGTACCCTGCCACCTGTGTTAACGATCAGATATTGAGATTAGTAGGCATGTAGATGGACTTATATAATATTGGCTATGGAGTAACTTTTGGAGCAGGCATCTGTACCAATGCTAATACTTGATATTTACCCCAATCTTTGGCCATTGTAATAGGACCTTTACACTGGCACTATGACTTCCATTTTTACAAGATCAATTAAACGGATTCATCATCGTGATCCATGATTATTCTCGCAGGGGTTCCTCCCTTACATTTATTATTCTAAAATATGAGTAATAATGCAGACTGAGATGGGGACTGATATGGCGCCATTATTGCCAAGCTGCTTTTCCTCTTCTCTGCTGGCATGAGTGTGCCAACTATTGTTGAGCAAATCGAGCTTTGGGTCATAGATCCAAAGTCGATTCGTTCACACACTTCCTTTTAATGCTGCTCGGAGACCTGTCTCTGTACAGCATTAAAAAGTGTTTCCTCCATGGAGGAAAAATACATTGCAGCCGTGTCATGCAAGACTTTGGTGAATGAATTCTGTAATCTGCATCTTTAAAAACATTTTAAAATAGCAATACAAAGTCGGCTTTGGTACCGAGGTACCAGCCGATACCAGACCCCCGTTCACTTTGCTGAGATAAGATAAAACCCAACCATTCAGTCAATTTGCCTAAAGCTGGCTACACACATGAGATACAAGTCAACCAAACCTGCCTCTTGGCTATTGTCAGGGGAATTCTCAATGACAGTTGTCAGGGGAATTTTCAACGTCACTTGGCAGGGGAAAGAAGGACAGAGCATGTTAGAAATAGATGCAACAACATGCAACATTTGATAAATGTGGCATAAAGTACTCCAACGCAGACTCAAGCAAAATGATAAATTCCCCCCATAACTGAGGTGGCCTGGTAGTCTCCCCATGCATACAAGATCATTGGCAGAACTAATGGAAAACATCTGGATCCCCCTGTGTAGGGGTCTTTAGTGATCTATACTCAGGTAAGTGTTGTAGGTTATATGACAATTCTATTAAAATTCTGTCCATTTTTCTATGTATTATGATTTGCTGTCATTGAACATACTGCATTCATACTTAACCTTATGTCATATTGCTTCCTGTTTTCCCTTCCAGCAGACTGTTACCTCTGTCAAATAGATTTTCTGCCCATTGTGTTTATTCAGACCCTGACAACAGTGTTTTTTTCTGCGTGAAAGGTACATCTGGCAATGTTCAACCTCAGTAAATGACGTCTGTAAATAGCCTGTGTAGTTATGGGGGTGTCAGGTTGACATTTGCTAATGACTCATTGTGCAGTGTGATCTATATTGTTGTAACCAGCTATCCAGTATAGAGCACAAGGTTATATTCAGATTGCTAAAGTCTTAATGGGGTGTTCCTATCTGGATATTTATAGCATTTTGATAGGACCTGTCGTAAATGTCCGATGTAGGTCCCACCTGGGTCAAGAATGGAGCTCTGACGTAAATGAAAAGTAGGCCGCACATCAGTGGTTTACTCCATTCACTGCTATAGGACTTCCATCAATAGCAGAACGCTGGCCCATCTATTTTTGAAAGTCTCATAGCAGCGACTGGAGGAATGGTTGTGCATGGGCTGTCTTTTCACTGTTGTGGGACTTTCAAAAGTAGCTGAGCTCACTATTTTCAGACGTCCTATAGCAGTGAATGGACCTTAGATCAGAACCACAATGTAGAAAAACCCCATTCAGACCTCAGCTCAGACCCCCAATGTTCATAAGACCCCCAATCAGACCTCAGATCAGACCCCCAATGTGTAAAAGATCCCCATTCAAAGCTCAAATCAAACCCCCAATGTGAATGACCCCCAATCAGACCTCAGATCAGAGCCCCAGTGTGAATAAGACCACCCATTCAGACCTCAGTTCAGACCAGAGCTCAGAGCAGACCAAAATAAATATCAACCTCTCCGGCTCCGCACACCGCCACTGCTCCAGAGATTCTTGGTCGTCCTGCCACACTGTGTCACAGAGCGCCAATGTCTTCACACTGTGGCCAGTTCACAGCTCAGAGCTCCCCGTTCCTCCTGTAATAATAAGTGCTTCCTTAATGGAAGCGCTCATTAATATTCACCCAGCGGCGTAACTACCATAGCGGCAGACCATGCGACTGCTATGGGGCCCAGGGCAAGAGGGGGCCCAGTCTTAGTTGGGATTATTCCCTCTTCTACTGGAGGTGAAAACTTGGTCAGGACTCTACACTCTAAAGCAGAGATCTCAAACTCGTGGCCCTCCAGCTGTTGTAAAACTACAACTCCCAGCATGCCCCAATAGCTGTAGGCTCTCCTGGCATGATGGAAGTTGTAGTTTTACAACAGCTGGAGGGCCACAAGTTTGAGATCTCTGCTCTAAAGGAACAACTTTTAGCAAATAAGGTAGTGGAAAAATGGCCCAAGGGTCATTGATCCTTGCTATGGGGCCCTTACTTCTCTATGTATACCACTGTATTCACCCCATAAGAATCACTGACATTTTACCCCCAGGTGGGGGGAAGTGTCTCTTATAGGGTAAAATATATACAAAACTAGCAGAAAGACCCGGCTTCGCCTGGGTATATTTCATCTATTTATTTAATGTTTCTGTGTGTTGTTGCAGAGAGAAAGTCAATGCAGCTGACAGAAATTGATTTTTACCTTCACTTTTTCAATCCCTATTGGCTGCCGAGTGGGAGGGGGCGTGGTTTAATGGGACACGGGGGTGGGGGGGTTAAGTCCTTCATTTCAGGGTGGCCTGAATTATAGGTTAATGCCATGGTAATTTGAGGAAACACAATGGGTAGCAGTGGAAGAAAACATTGCTTTGCGCGGGTATATTTAATCTATTTCATTTAATGTTTCTGTGTGTCGTTGCAGAGAGAAAGTCATCCTCCCTCCCATCCCTGCAGCTGACAGATGTTGATTTTTACCTTCAATTGTTCAATCTCCATTGGCTGCGGAGTGGGAGGGGTCATGGCCTGACTGAATTGGGGGCGTGACGTTGCAAGACCTGGGGCGGGGTTTTAAGTCCTTCTTTTGATGGTGGCCAGAATTACAGGTCGATGCCATGGTAATTTATGAAGACACGCCATGGGTAACAGCGGAAGAAAACATTGCTTTGCACGGGTATATTTAATCTATTTCATTTAATGTTTCTGTATGTTGTTGCAGAAAGAAATCCAACTTCCCTCCCACCCCTGCAGCTGACAGAAGTTGATTTTTACCTTCATTTTTTCAATCCCCGTTGGCTGCGGAGTGGGAGGGGGCGTGGCCTGACAGAGTCGGAGCGTGGTTTCCCGAGATCTGGGGCGGGGGTCAGAGTGGCATGAATTACAGGTCGATGACATGGTAATTTATGGGGACCCGCAATGGGTAGCAGTGGAAAAAAACATCTTTTATTAGTACTGAATAGTCGTAGTCTAAAATTAGTCAATTTCATCTACGATTTTTGTGTGTCGTTGCAGAGAGAAATTCACCCTCCCACCCCTGCAGCAAACAGAAGTTTATTTTTACCTTTATTTTTTCAATCCCCGTTGGCTGCGGAGTGGGAGGGGGCGTAACCTGACAGAGTCGCGGGCGTGGATTAGCAAGACGCTTCACATGGGTGAATTTAATCTATTCCATTTTATGTTTCTGTGTGTCGTTGCAGAATGGCTGCGGAATGAGAGGGGGCGTGGTCTGACAGAGTTGGGGCGTGACTTAGCAAGACGATTCGAACAGTTGTAGTCTATAATTAGTCTATTTTATCTAAAATTTTTGTGTGTCGTTGCAGAGAGAAATTCACCCTCCCACCCCTGCAGCAAACAGAAGTTTATTTTTACCTTTATTTTTTCAATCCCCGTTGGCTGCGGAGTGGGAGGGGGCGTAACCTGACAGAGTCGGAGGCGTGGATTAGCAAGACGCTTCACATGGGTGTATTTAATCTATTTCATTTAATGTTTCTGTGTGTCGTTGCAGAAAGAAAGTCAACCTCCCACCCATCCCTGCAGCTGACAGAAGTTGATTTTTACCTTTATTTTTTCAATCCCTGTTGGCTGCGGAGTGGGAGGGGGCATGACCTGACAGAGTTGGGGGTGTGGCTTAGCAAAGCGCTTCGCATAGGTGATTTAATCTATTTCATTTAATGTTTCTGTGTGTCGTTGCAGAATGGCTGCGGAGTGAGAGGGGGGCGTGGCCTGACAAAGACGGGGCGTGGCTTAGCAAGAGGCTTCGAACGGTTGTAGTCTATAATTAGTCTATTTCATCTAAAATTTTTGTGTGTCGTTGCAGAGAGAAATTCACCCTCCCACCCCTGCAGCAAACAGAAGTTTATTTTTACCTTCATTTTTTCAATTCCCATTGGCTGCGGAGTGGGAGGGGGCATGACCTGACAGAGTCGGGGGCGTGGATTAGCAAGACGCTTCGCATGGGTGTATTTAATCTATTTTATTTAATGTTTGTGTGTGTTGTTGCAGAAAGAAAGTCAACCTCCCACCCATCCCTGCAGCTGACAGAAGTTGATTTTTACCTTTATTTTTTCAATCTCTGTTGGCTGCGGAGTGAAAGAGGGTGTGGCCTGACAGAGTTGGGGGTGTGGCTTAGTGAGACCTGGGGCGGGGGTTTTAAGTACTTCTTTTAGGGTGGCCTGAATTAAAGGTCAATACCATGCTTATTTATGAGGCCACGCAATAGGCAGCAGTGGAGGAAAACATCTTTTATTACTACTGAACTGTAGTAATAGAAAAACACATAAGTTATATTTATGGTAACCGGAATACCTTTAACAGTGTCAGTGAATAGAAATGGATGAGATCCTCAGCTGCTGATAATCACCTGGTTGTTATGGAAACCTGCCCTCCCTGTGTGGCTTTGCAGAGAATGGCAGTTGGAGTTTAAAACCAAAGCTCCCAGTTGTAATGTTGGCTAATGGAGATCATATTTTGGGAATATCTCGGGAACGGTACGTCCTAGAGAGATGAGACCTGGTCTAAAACCTTCCCGGACACCTGATGTACCTGTGTGCCGAATTTGGTGAAAATCGGTCCAGTAGTTTGGTCGCGCATAGAGAACAGACAGACAGACAGACAGAAACTCATTTTTATATTATTAAGAGATATATAAAATATGCTGTACTTTTTGCAATATCTGCAACTCTTTGAATTTTTGATCCCATGTCATTTTTTATTGGTTCCCCATCTGGCTGCTTTCATTGCATACTCATCCCCATTAGACTATCAGCTCTTACTGTAGGGTCCTCTTTCCATTTGTCTCACTCTTGTTTATGTCTATTTGTATTTAAAGGGAATCTATCACTACAATTTTGGACTATTAACTGCACTAATACATGAGGGTTACTGCAGATTCCAGATCACATTTTTTTATTTTCCTACTATCACCTATTTCCCCCGTTGTCAGTGTTTAAAGCTGCATTGAAATACTTTGTCTGGACTGCCATGCATTTACACGAGTCCTCTCCATTATGTTAGCACACTACAACAGTCCTGGCTGTGCATTTCCGTGCAGCTTTGAGTGCTAACAGTGGGGAAACCAGAAGCAATAGGAAAATAAAAAATAGTGATCTTGAGTTCATAAGTGTAGTACTACTCATGTATTGCTGCAGATAACAGTCCAGAATCATGGTGACAGATTACTTTTAAGGTCAGATGATGCCCTACTAAAGTACTGAAGCAACCTTGTCCCAGGTACTTCCCTATATACATCTTCTTATCATGTATGTGGACATGTATGTGTTTTCAATAGGGAGAGAGGAGAAAACTGCTGCCAGACTCCTCTGGCGAAGGTTTATGTCCCTGAATAAAAAAAGGATTGGGTGTTAATATTCAACATGGTCAATTTTTCTCTCCCCCAAACATAATCTCTTGGGGAGAATTGTGAGCTCCTCAATCACATTAGGCTATTGGCTGGCTTCGCCATAATAGTGGGTTTGGCCACCAATACTCTAATGTGTATGGGGGGAGGGGGGCTTTAGGCATTGATTCTTAAAGGCGTTACCTGTCAGGAGTACCCCCAGCCATACAGTATATTTTGTCAGGAGTCTGCTTAGACTCCCCCTCGTCACAAAGCGCATTCCTTTGTATGTAGCAGGTGCAATGACAGGGAACGGCGATCATGCCATCCACATTATTGAACCCCTCAGATACTGTGTTCACTGTTGATCATGGCATCTGATGCTATAATTTTGGCCTTTCAAGGGTTCATCAGGGTAAAACAAATAAATATATACTCACCTTATCCATTTGCTAGTGTAGAGGCCGTTAAAGCCATCTTGATTGAAGACACCTAGCGAAATCTCGCACGGTGACTTGATGACGTCATAACATCATCATGCTGGTCAGGCATGGTGACGTTACCTCACTCAAGGTTTTGTGCAGTTCCTGCAATCAAGATGGCTGCAACTGCCTCTTCGTGCGCCACTTCAGGAAAAATAGATTTGCTACCACGAAGTGCGAGAAAATTTGGCTTTGGCTTTTTCCTGAAATTCAGATCGTAGTCAATTCATTTGCTTAAGATTCGCTCAACACTATTCACTATATGGGCGCATTCAGACGACCATATGCAGATCTGCAAAACACGGATACCGGCCCGTGTACGGAACGTGCGGCCGCAACTATAATAGAAAATGCCTATTCTCGTCCGCGACTGCGGACAAGAATAGGAAATGCTCTATCTTTTTTTGCGGGGCCGCGGAATGGAACCACAGATGCAGACAGCACATTGAAATGAATGGGTCCGCACCCATTCCGCAAAGTTGCGGAACAGATGCAGACTCATTCATACGGCCTTGAATGAGCCCTAAAGGACAACTCTTACTACTGTAGCTTTGCAAAGTAATATTAATTTGGTGGCTCATAAGGAGTATGTTTTCAGCAGAAACAAAGAATAAATCTAGAAAACATATTACTCAGAACATGTGGTAATACAATGGGACCTCTGTGTAGACACGTATTGATGTGCCGCGCTGAGTATCCGTGGTGTGCGCTACGCAGATGGCTCTCAGAACCTTCCATTGTTCTCCTGTTCCTGCTGAGTCTTTTTATCTGACATTTAAAAGACAGATAGGAAATGAAACATTTTATATGGTTCCCTGATAGATGAGCATTTCTTAACTCAAGACATAGGAAATGATCCAGGCTCTTTTTAATAAGGATATAGTTTCTGGAGAGTGCTTCCTTTCATGTCTGGCTGCGATAACATCAGGCGTGTGCTGAATCAACACTAAATCAAGGTTAGTCACCTGGATTATGTTATTGGCATCGGCTGAGAAAAGCGATATAATCTTTTACATTGTACAGTTATGAAAGCTCTGTCCATAAAACTCCTAATTGAAAAAACTGTAAAGAGCAACTATAGTTGGTGAATGTCACCTGTTTGCCACCTCTCTTCCTGGTGGGCACACCAGACAGTGACAATTTCCATCTACAGAATGCAGCTTTTCATGGACATCATACTGGGGGCGGACTGGAAACCTAAAGTGGCCCTAAGTTGGAGGTGAGTCCAAATTGACAGAAGGCAAGGCAACACAAGTAGGTGGGGCCAGCAATACCATAGTGGAGCACAAAATACCGCCCCAACAAAACCAAATGCACTGTAAAATCCTGACCCAACACTATACTGAAGACGGTGATACAATTGAATTCAGGAGGGTACCTGTGGATGCCGGCCCTTGACATAAGAATGATGCTCTTAGCATTTATTAATGCTGAACGCATCAGATCATTATCTACCTGGCCAGGCTTTGACTCAAGGCCTCTTTACATGGGATGACAATTGGAGCAATTATCGGGAAAGACTGTAACTAGGAACCCTCGTTATCAATAATTGCTCTGTATAAAGTTGCCGACCATCAAGTGATGAAAGAGCAATCGATCATTCATCGAGTGAAAGCATTGTGGATGTGGACACCAATTTCATCCTTTCTGGGCAGCAGATTGTGTCTTCTAAATAGGAATCTTCTGCTGAAAAACAATGGTTCAGTATGATTGCAGTAGCAATAGCTCATACCCATACGGAGGAAGTGATTGCAGCATGTAAATGCAGCTCTAACCAGTGCTCATGATCATGCAATCATCAGGAATGACCGGTTTCTGCCCGATTATTGCCTGCAGAGTCAGCAATTGCAAAAGGACCTTTACAATGCCACACTTTATCATGTATCCAAAGTCATATGTGACAAACTCTAAAAAGGTTCAATGGAATTAGAAAGAGGTTTGCTATTTTTCACTTACATAGTAAGATAGTAACATAGTTTGTAAGGCCGAAAAAAGACATCTGTCCATCCAGTTTGGCCTGTTTTCCTACAAGTTGATCCAGAGGAAGCCAAAAAAAAACCCTGTGAGGTAGAAGCCAATTTTCCTCACTTTAGGGGGAAAAATTCCTTCCTGACTCCAATCAGGCAATCAGAATAACTCCCTGGATCAACGACCCCTCTCTAGTAACTATAACATGTAATATTATTACCCTCCAGAAATACATCCAGGCCCCTCTTGAACTCTTTTAGTGAACTTACCATCACCACCACTTGAAACAGTGCCACTCTTGTGTATGGGTTGTGTTTGGTATTTTTTTTTATTTTATGCACTTATATACAGTATTCCACAGCACTTTACAAACATTAGCATTCAACTGTCCCCAATGGGGCTCACAATTTAAGTTACCTGTCTTTGGAGTGTGGGAGGAAACCAGAGTACCCAGAGGAAATCCATACAAACACAGGGGGAACGTACAAACTCCATGCAGATGTTGTCCTTGGTCAGATTTGAACCCAGAACCCCAGCGCTGCAAGCCACCATTGGTATTGCAGTTTAGTCCTGTTCACTTGAATAGAGATGACCTGCAATAGCAGGAACAGCACATGATAAGAGGTCAGCACTATCTGCACCTTTTTTATTGTCAGATATACATTCTATAACATATGCTATTGCTATCCATAGTTTGCATATATTTGAAAGGAGATGACTAGCATTAGGACTCTTTCACATTCCTGTATTTCATTGACGTGTGCTGCATTTTCTGGGGGCAACACACATACCCATTAATCATAATGTGTTTGTTCATGCAACAGTATTTTTTAAATGACCATGGGCTGGTAATAAAATAATGGAGACATGCACCACTTTGGCCATGATGCAGACCAAACACACCCATTGACGTCTATGGGTCTGTGAAAATCATGGACACAACAGGGATAGTATCCGTGTTTGGTCCATTTTCGCTGAAAACTGATAGGAGGTGCTTTTAAAATTCATTTTCAGCTGAGCAGTGTCAGTGGAATATGGATGACACACGGAGGCCAAAAAAGGACACCCAGACCAAAGACGGATCCTTAATGGACATTTTCACGGATGAAACACGGATTGATTTTTTCACGGGCATCAAACGGATACGGAAATGTGAGCAAGGCCTTACGATGCTTTTTCAGCATTAGAGACACAGCTTTGTTTATAGACATCTGATTGAATGTATTTCAGCTTCTTGCGATCATGCTATAACTTCCTGCTGGTGGAGAGGCATAGAGAGCTGCTTCATTCACAGTTTGGACTCTGTTCACAGTACTGCTTGTCAGAGCATACACTCTTAAATACTTGTAACTGAAAAAGAAAAGAGAGCAATTATCCATATGCCCAATAGCAGCCCCCATACAAATTGCAGTCGTAAGACTGATCACCACTGCAGTTTCGTGAGTTTACAGTGACTTTTAGAAAAAAAAAGTTGAAGAATCAAGGTTGACCTTTTCTGTAATCCACAAACTATATTTAAAAAGTTCCATCTCTAGACTGCAAAGTAAGAAATCGAGTTTATAACATTTATTCATCTTTTGAGTATTATGTACGCCCCCTTGCTTTTAGTCAGACAGATTTTGATTTTGTGGGCAGGCTAATGACTTCTCAGAAGCAAATCAGCCATGTGAAACTCAGTGTGAAATATTACGAATGAAAAGCAGGCAAAAGATCACGACTACCAGTACAGTACATCTCAAAAAGGCAAACAAATGAATATTACAGAAAATCACAAAGAATGAAAACCTGCGCAACCAGCAAATCCTATAAGCAAATTGCTATTTTTAAGACATTCCCTGTTGTGTTAATCACAATGGTAGTATATATAAAAGCTGTAGTCATCTACTCTACATTTCAAGGGAACATTCTACTAAAGTAGTTCTCTTTTTTTAAGTTTTTTGGATATGTCCTGAGAATATTTTTAAAACTGGGTTAAGAACTGACACAGTCTTAAAAAAGTACACATAGTTAGTCAGCCCCTGAAAGCTAAACCTGAGTTTTAGCTAGTTACTTACTTGGCAAACCTTTACCCAAATCCACCTTAGACCTCTTTCACATGTCAGTGAATCATGGACTTGTGATGTCCGTGTTCTCCACGTACCCAATGACTTTAATGTGTGTATTCATACATCAGTGGTTTTCCACGAACCATGGATGACTCCACGGAAGCATGCCCTATTTTATCTGTAGTTATAGATCCATCATGCACATCATAGTCTATCTGTGTTTGGTCCATGGTTTTCACAGACCATTGGTAGGAGATGCTCTGGAAAGTAACTTATAGCTTAACAGTATCCATGTAATACGGATGACAGACACAAATCAAACCTGGATCTTTCATGGACATCTTCACAGATGACCACCTTGTCACAGATTGACTACTTATGACAGCACACCAAACGTGTTGGAGTTATTCAGATAAATCAGCCGTAAAGAGGTGTAGACATTTCTTGCTTGATCAATATGTATTTTATTCAATTCAATAGTGCTAACATCACACAACGTTTTGGGCCCTTTGAGCATACGGCCCTTTTTAAAGCATGTTAGGAGCACCATGGTCAGGGTTATCGGCTGCCATGACAATCAATAAACTATAGAATGTTGCTGGATACAGTACAGCTGCCTTCCCATAGACACCAAGTGCCAAATTGAGGTTGCAGACATCAGGTGCCCAGGCTATCAGAACAAGTGGCACCCCTTCCAGTAGTGACAAATGATGTGCCCAGTGTGACTGCAAAGTCCATAGCTCATAAAAAGACACCGTAGATGTGTATGTTGTAAGCTGATATACATGAAGTTCATATTAAAGGGGATAACTCACTAGGGGAACTAATCATGAAGGTAGTATTTGAAGTTAATTTTTCCTTGAGTCTGCATTGTCGTACTGATAAATTTGTCTCATCTTTAAACCTAACACTTGTCTAGAAAAGCTACTCCAGTTTTCCTACTCCAACCTCCTACTGGAGGGTCTTAGTGATAAATCTGGAGTCAAACTCATTAAACATAGCTATCCACGCCCACTTTCCCACCCATATTTTAAAACTGGAATGTAAAAATGCAAAAAGTCGCAAAATTTTTAGTAAAAGCCGCAAAAAACTCGTTTGCAACTTTCTGAAGCCAAAATTCCGGAGTGAAGGTAAAATAAATCAGGGCCATTGATTTTTTTTTGTGAGATGGTTGTAAACATGCTCTGTATCAATAACTGTGCAAGGAGGGGGAGAAAATTGGGAGGAATTGAGCTGTATCCACCTTTTTAACACCCTATCCTTATAGAGATATTACTTTTGAACCAGAACTGATGCAGTTGGGGAAGGAGGTTTGGCCTGAACCAGATTTTGGGGCTTGTATACCCATAAGTTGTATATGGGTATGTGACCCAGAGAAAAGACTTTGACAGACACAGTCTGTGCATGGTATCTGTGTCACAGGAGGAAAGACAGCAGCCTTAGGGTCTCAGCACAGAGCGTTCTCAAGATGCTGTCCACCAGAAGTGGATCTGAGCATCCATCGGCTAAATGCTGGTAACTCCTGTGGCATCTACAGCCTGAAGGAGACAGGTCCTTATGCAATGAAAAGGGTATCTGGTATAAAGAAAGCTTAAATGAAAATCTCAGTGAAGGAACCACCTTGACAGTGTCATATTACAGAATGTTTTTCTTTGAGAGTGTTTTCTGTATAGTTATAAATTAATCGAAGAGATTGCTGCACAAAGAGACTGTTTAGAAATATTTTAGTCTACAGAGATGTGAAAATTGATTCTAAACGAACTGAATTAGAAATTTCCCAAAAATTCTACAAAGCTTGAGTTGTGGCAATTTGATATGGACAAATCACACAAAATAGCACCCACCATTTTACATATTATATTCAGTACACTAGTGAGGTAAACAGGACATGGAAGAAGCAGATGGAGGATCGCATGACCAAAGAAGGGGCCCTGGGCAGCGGGCTTGCCCAAAATACCTTGCATTAAGCCTCACAGCTAGTCAGGAGGGACCCATCCCTATCTTCACCTTTCCAGCCCCCCTGATATGAGCATTTCATGCTCCGATGCACTCTTTTGTCATTCTGAACACTAATGTGATAGAACGTGTCTGTCACAATCACAGCAATTAGACTAACAAGACAGCCAGTTAAGGCTCTTGCAGGGACAATGTTAAGGATTGGGACGATTCAGTTAGATAGATTGAATTACTTGATAGAAAGACAGATTTTGGCACTAGGGATAGGACAGTTAAGGCTGTATTGCACAGATCGATGTGGAAGACGATTGTCGGGAGGGAAGCATTCCCTCTCGACAATCGCCTGCTCTATAGCGGAGGAGACCGCTGCTATTACATGCACCGATCTCCTCCGCAGCATGGTTGCATAGTGGTTTGCCGGTGGCATTTCGTTATTAGACACCATGATCTGCCACCTGCAAATGATAAATTTTTAACATGTCAAAAATTTGGATTGCCCAGATAATCACTAACAAGCATTCATGCAAATGCCTGTCAGCGATTATCTACTGAAAAATCGGACAGTGTATTACAGGCTTAAGTTTATTGTGTGTTTTACAGGGCTTTTACTGTTCACAGATATACAGATTGAGGGGGTCATTTAGATGCCAGTCTTAATAACCTCTATATCTGGTGGTGGATCCGCTGAAGTTATGAAGAGGCGCAGGCCTCTACATAACTTTGGCGCATCCAACGCCAGTCTAAATGTAAGCCACCTTCTTTGCTGGATTACATCTAGACCATTTAAAACAGGCGTAGAAAATGATAAATGAGATGGGCCTGCCGGCCCATCCCCTTCCCCGAACAACGCCAAGTCGACTATTTTAGACCTGGCGTGAGAGGGGAAATGTAGCAGATTGCAGCACAACTAAATATAGGTGTATTTCTGGATAATAAATGACCCCCTCAGTTTTTAAAGAGAGTAATCTTTTTACGTGCAGGAGCGATCTAGCATTTAATATATAAAAAACAAATCTACTGACTGACAATAGTTTAAGCATTATAGTTGCACTGGACACTGTGCAATTAAACATTTTATTTCCCAAAACACTGTTGCAAAATTTCTGCAGGTAATAAGTGTAAAATAAATGTATTTTCCGGCATCACTGTCAGTGTATATTTTGGCCAAAAAGATTGTGCAGTTGCTCCTTTTTTTATGCTCTCAATTAATAATAATAACACCCATGCAGATGTTGTCCTTGGCTAGATTTGAACCTAGGACCCCAGTGCTGCAAGACCATTGAGCCACCATGCTGCCCATGTACCTGAACTGGATGTTCTGACCAATTCATTAGAATCTGTCACAAAACAAATTTCAAGAGATTCACTCATTTGTAAATGAAAATGAAAAAGCACCACAACTCTAAAAAATGGTTGTCATTTTCTGATGATTAACATGTTTCCCTGGAAGAATATTCGATAAATAGACTTCTTTCTACATTTCTGCATCATTTCCTCCATTTGGTGGTTTCACTTGGATCAAACTGCTTTAATACCCATGAAATGACTCTTTGATAAATTAGCCTTTTTACGGTGGAGCTTCAGAAATGTTTTATAGACCAAGAAGTAGATCACTTCACTGAACAAAGAGAGGCTTCATAGTGCAGAAGCAGCTTAGGAGAAAAGTGTACACTACAGTATGTCTGTTTTCCTTGAAAAGAAATACTGTTGGCAAGTGGCATGACCTTTAACACTCAAAAATTAGCTGGTTTCTACAAATTTACGTCAATGGCAGCAGAACAAAAAAACTACTCAGAAACCCAGCCTTTATCTGATTGGGATGTTTTTCTTAAAGCTGTGCTCCCTCTTGTTCTCCAACAGCCTGACGATAAAGAAAACACATTAAATTGTCAGCTTGTGTTGATGTGAAAGGGAGAATTTAAAAGGGTATTTAGGTGTCTGTATGCAGCTTTAAAAGCGTAATCTTAACCGCGTCAGCCAGGAAATCGAGCTTTTAAACATAATATAAATGTTTAAGTGGCTTTATAAAATGCATTTTGATTACAACACTGGCTGATCAGCCGTTAAAGTCACAGTTAAATGACTTTTGTTACTATACTTTCGGCATTTACTTCAAGCTAGTCCTGATGTATTTTCCAACAAATTGTGCTGTTGAAGAAAAGTGATACAACCTAGTTTTACAATGACTCATTTTATAGAGAAATCAGAAAGTGAATTACTGAAATGCCTTAGTGAATTATTGATTATTGTGCCTTACAAAAATGTGTTGATGAAATGCAGAACACTACTGCTTGACAGGATTTATATTGGAACTGTGTGACATTATATATTCATTTTGGGGTCCAACTTATGAGGGTAAAAGTCAGTTTTGCTTGGGTCTGTGTTTGTGTACCTTGTGTTAAATTTCTGAAATGTGGCACATTGTATGTTAAATTTGGTGCACGTTTAAACCTAACATTTTAGTCTAGAAATGCTACTCCAGTTTGTCTAATCCACCCCCTAATGGAGTGTTTGCAACTTTTTTGACAACTAAAAGTTTCAGTTGACAAATCTGGAGTGAATGCATGAACATAGCTAGCCATAACCACTTTCCTACCCACTTTTTAAAAGTGGAGTCAATGGTGTAAAAATGCAAAAAGTCTCTAAATGTTTGCATAGGTAAGCTCAAAAAGTTGCAAAGCGTTATTTTGTGACTTTTTGAAGCCAGAATTTTGGAGTGCAGGGCTGATAAATTCCCCACATTTGGAGTCATATACTAACATTGTACTTCCATTTTGGCATAGTAAAGTTGAACATTTTGTCTCAAGTGAGGTTTTGTGGCAAAAATTGTGACTCAGCTTTTTCCAATACAGCACCCTATACCTCTTTCATCAAGTGATGTCTCCTCTAAAGTAGACTTTCTCTTTCCTCATCTTCTCCATTCAGACCAGACCACCATGATGATTTTCACCGATGTCTTGTCTCTGCAGTTTGACAAAAAGACATCGTAATTTCCATCATCCTCCCACCTTCTGGACAAATCATACTACTACCTCCAATACTGTACTTGCTGTGTTCCCCAATATTATACTGCAGAAACAGATAAACCCCCTGATAATACTCAGGGCCCTGATTCAGTCAGGCAGATCTGCATTCAGTAAGAGCAGATTGCACAGTCGGGACTCCAAAGTGGGTAATTTCCCAGATTAGGAGTCATGAACATGAAAGGCGTATTCCCAAGCATGCTCACTATGCTTGGGTACACCCTGTGTATATAAATCTAATTTAGACTCTATTTTTTTTAAATGTTTCTGTGGGGATTCAAACTCACAACCTCATTAAAGGCAAGCACCTTACCCACTGGGCTATGGAGCTCAGTGCTAAGGCAGTGGTGAAAAACTTGATAGAAGTTTCTCTTGTATAATACAATAGAAACTTCTATGAGATTTTAAATACAAGAGAAACTTCTATAAGGTTTTTCATTGATAACTTAACATTGAGCTCTATAGCCCAGTGGTTAAGGTTCTTGCCCTTAATGTAAGATGTTGAATCCCCACTGTAACATTTTAAAAATAGAGGCCAAATGAAACTTACATACACAGGGTGTCCCCAACAGTGAAAAGTTTGATTTTATTGCGAAAAAATAATGCAAAATGTGAAATATGAACAAATAACACCCGTATTAACCCACACCAACCTTTTTACCTTGTTTAACCAGTATTTTTTGTTGGGAAAGGTGCCGACCCTAGCAGCACCCCTCAACAGGACTCACTTCGTAAAAAATGATTGCAATATTCCGACCCTCATAATTTATTTATAGTTATGTCTACGGAGATGTGTTGGGCTCATTTTTTGCAGGGCGATCTGTCATCTCTGACAATACCATTTTGGGATATGTATGACTTGATCACTTTTTATTACATTTTCTTGGGTGATAAAGTGATGAAAAAAATGCGAATCCGCCTTTTTAAATTTTTTCTGTTACGTCACCATACGGGCTTACTTTTTAAAATATTTTAATAGTATGGGCGTTTTCTCATGCGGCGATGCCCATAATGCTATTTTTTTGGTTTCTTTTTATTTTGGGGAATTTTTAAGGTTTTTTATATTTTCAAAACTTTTTTTTAATTTTTCTTTAAACTTTTTGTTAAGTCCCCCAAGTGGACCACAACTTACAATCATCAGATGTAAATTGCTCCATTAGTCTGTTTTGAAATCACTATATCACAGTTCAGTGCTGCCACCTAGTGGCCAGAACAGGGATATACTAACAATGAGCCTGGAGGTCTAATACAAGCTGTGGCTTATTTATAGAACAGGGTGCTTTCCCCACTCTCCGCTGGGGAAAAGCGCACCTGAAGAGGAATCCCACGCTTCTGGTTTTTAATACTCTCAGATGCCGTGAGTGAGGGGAACTCATTGCTGCGAGGGGAGGGGGCATGTGGTGTATTCTGGGGCCAAGAGGGTGAAGAACTATGTGAGGAGCTTTATGAGGTGTAAATCTGTGAGGGAGGGCCAGAATTGACAGAATGTTACTGTGTTGTTAGCACATTATTACAAGATTTGGGGCCCCACTTTTGATTTTGCCCATGGCCACATTTTGTCTAAAACAGGCCCTGATAATACTAGTAGCACACAGATAGTGTCCTTCAATAATTCTTGGCACACAGTGTCCTAAAATGACCACACTCAGCAAATAGTGTCACTGACACTAATAGTGTAAACATAATGTCACCCAAAAATAACTATGCTAAGCTGATATTGTGCCAGGGAGCCCCTCACACTAATAGTGCTCCCAAAGTCCCAAGAATAGTGATAATTCTCTGCCAGAGCTCACTTGGTAGTAATAGTGTTCCTACAGGGTCCCAACATGTTCTGACTATGCCCCAGAAGTAATAATTCTCCCATAGTGCCATGCTAGTAATCATGTTCCCCATATTCCCCCAGGAGTAATAAAGCCCACCATAATGTCCCCCCAGTAGTAATAATTCTCCTTATCATGTGACAGTAGGAAAATGCCCCCTTAAAATGAGCCCCAGTACAAAAAAACTCCCCCTTATGGTCACCAGTACAAAAATGCCCCCTTATAATGTGTTCCAGTGCAAAAAATACCCCCTAATAACGTGCACTAGTAGAAAAATGCCCCTGTTCTGCGTGCCAGTACACAAATACCCCCAGTTGAGCTAATGTCCACATAGTGCCCCCATAATGTGTGCCAGTATAAAATACCCCTATATAATGCCCCAGTAAATATCCCCATAGTGCTCCTCTCCCCCTTCACCATAGTGCCCCCCCATAATATGCCAGTATAAAATGCCCCTATATGATGTCCCCAAGTAAATGCCCCCATAGTGCTCCTCCCCCCACTTTTCCATAGTGCCCCCATAATGTGCCAGTACAAAATACCTCTATATAATGCTCACAATTAAATGCCCCCATTGTGCTCCTCTCCCCCACTTCTCCATAGTGCCTCGATAGTGTGCCAGTATAAAATACCCCTAAAATACCCCCCAGTAAATGCTCCTATAGTGCTCCTCTCCCTTCTTTCACGTAGTGCCCCCCATAATGTGCCAGTATAAAATACCCCTATATAGTGCCACAGTAAATACCCTCAGTGTCCCCCATAATGTGTGCTAGTATAAAATACCCCTATATAGTGCCCCCCCCAGGTGCTCCTCCTAGTACCCCTCATGATGTGTCCCTGTATAAAATTCCCCTATACAGAGGCCCCAGTAGATGCCCTCATAGTGCCCCCATAATGTACCAGTATTAAATAGCCCTTTTTAGTGCCCCCCAGTTGATGCCCCCATAGTGCTTCAGTCCTCCCTTCCCCATAGTGCCCCCCATAATGTGCCGGTAAAAAATGTTCTTTTTAGTGCTCCTAGATGCTCATAGTGCTCCTCTCCTGCATTGTGCCAAACAAAATAAAAAAACACATATACTTACTCCCATGTGGCTGTCAGCAATGTGATGCAGGCCTCTTCCGGCCTGTGTCCCGTGCTGTACATTGCCCGGCTGAGGCAGCACAATGAGCCAAAAATCCCGAATTTTTTGTGAGTAGTGTACCTAAATATAAATATGATATCGTGTACTGGAGTAAATCGTAAATCATTTAATAAATTCCAAAGAATAAGTATTGCCTGTCATGTACGTTTTTAAGAATAACCCTTTCAGCCACGGAGACACTGCTCAGATTGCTTACTAAAAGTTCTATATTTCTTATCTTCTAGATTCTTTGTAATTGAAATAGAACAGGGAGTTGCTGCCTTAAAACATTTTACAGTCCAGCTGAGGTGCCACCGTCAGCATTTCTTCTGCACACAGTAGTTAGAAGAAAGTTCTGTACTTGGCACAAAATAATGGAAATGGATGGGTCAATTTAATCTATGCAGTCATTTTCCGAAAAAGCTATGAGTTTGCAAAAGAATTTTCCAGGGCTTAGTAAAAGCAGTGTGCTGCAGAATCTCGCATCCAACTCTTTTTATTTGGATAAAGGTAGAGTTTTACCAGCTTCAAAAGAGGTATCTGGAAATTTTTATTGATGACCTATCCAGATCAACATCAATATCAGATCGTGGGGGTCTGACACAAGGGACCACCATCAAAAGGCTGTTAAAAGAGGCCAGTGCTCCATGTGGCCTCTTCCTAGGCCAGTGACAACACTGTAGATCAGTCATGTGGCCTAGTTGCAGCTCAGACCCTTTCAAGTCAAGGGGACTTAGTTGCAATACTACGCACAGCCGCTATACAATGTACAGCACTGTGCCTGGAAAGCTGCTGGGAGTCGGCAATGCTCACCAGATCTCTAGTGAGCGCGGTGGGTCCCTGAAATAGCTGATCGGTGGGGGTATCGGGATTTGGATCCCTGCTGATGTGATAATGATGACCTATCCTGGACGTTATAAACCCCATTGACAAACTGAGTAAGACATTTGCAGTGGATCAAAAGTATGTGGTGAATTCTTGAAATGCACAGCATGCACTATCCGTTGTGGATTTTTGCCTGCCAACTTCACCCAATGCAATGAAATCCACAAGAAAATTTACATGTACAGTACCAGAGCAGGGGTATCTGCAAATGGTTTGCTATGCAATGTGTTGAATTGTTATGTACTGTTATGTTATTTATTACACCCAGTCTAGCTATGTATGGATGGCACATCTAGGGTTAACAATCCAGGAGCAGTCTGTGAAAGAGGCTAAGTGGTGGCTGGCCCCGTCCCTAGCTTAAGGTTATTCTGTGGAGAGTTCAAAGAGAAAGGAAGCAGTTGATTCGTGCTACCTCTCCTTAGGCCCAGAAAGTATCAGAGACTAACAGATCTCTGAGTTCTACAGAAAGAGAAGAATAGAAAGAGAGGAAGATAAAGGAGAATCTGCATTGCCACACATAGAAGTCAGCATAGTATTCTGTTACTACAGCTATTCTAACTTTTCTGTGGTAAGGGAAACTGTCAACACATCCTTCACACCTGGACACATCATGGCCAGATGTGCCTTGAAGACCCAGTATCCTGCAGTGGACACGACAGCCAATATTGCCAAGGTACTGTTGCCAGCCATAAATTCCACTGAGAGAGACTTTAGCAAGATTGAGAGGAAAGAGGACCATAACTCCCATCCTTGCCTAAATCCATACATTGTTATCCGGGAGAGAATTGCACTGTGTACAGTTGGAACTGTGTCTGCTATAACTGGATGTACTACAACTCCCATTTTGCACTTAGGTAAAGAGAGATGTTTATTCTTCTACCTCTGGCCTGGTTTTCTGACTCCTACACCATATACCGCCCATTGTACTCTACACAAACTGCCTTGTACCCATACAAACACTCCACATCACAGGCACTCCTGACTGCAATCAGGCTGGAGTCCCAAAACCAGGGTGTTCCCCAACAGAAGAAAGGGCGCGGCCTAATTTCACTGCACTGTCCTAGAGAGAAACCATTTACGGAAAGCCACTGTAACAGCCAGAGCCACTACCAGGGGCGTACATAGAAATCATTGGGCCCCATAGCAAGAATCTGAATGGGGCCCCTAACCCCGCCCACTACCCCGGCCCATCCCACATGCTGCCCTGGCTCCTCCCATGCCACACCCCCATTTGCCAATAAAGAAATGTATACATAAGCTACTGATTTATTTATTTATTTTTTAAATTAAGGAGACGCTATACTGAATGGGGGCAGCCACAAGGATGGATTATACTGTATATTATACAGCATGGTGTAGGGATTATACTGTATATTATACAGCATGGTGTAGGGATTATACTGTATATTATACAGCATGGTGTAGGGATTATACAGTATATTATACAGCATGGTGTAGGGATTATACTGTATATTATACAGCATGGTGTACGGATTATACTGTATAGTATACAGCATGGTGTACGGATTATACTGTATATTATACGGCATGGAGTACGGATTATACTGTATATTATACGGCATGGTGCAGGGATTATACTGTATATTATACAGCATGGTGTAGGGATTATACTGTATATTATACAGCATGGTGTAGGGATTATACTGTATATTATACAGCATGGTGTAGGGATTATACTGTATATTATACAGCATGGTGCAGGGATTATACTGTATACTATACAGCATGGTGTACGGATTATACTGTATATTATACAGCATGGAGTACGGATTATACTGTATATTATACGGCATGGTGCAGGGATTATACTGTATATTATACAGCATGGTGCACGGATTATACTGTATATTATACAGCATGGTGTACGGATTATAATGTATACTATACAGCATGTAGTACCGATTATACTGTATATTATACAGCATGGTGTACGGATTATACTGTATATTATACAGCATGGAGTACGGATTATACTGTATATTATACAGCATGGAGTACGGATTATACTGTATATTATACAGTATGGTGTACGGATTATACTGTATATTATACAGCATGGTGTACGGATTATACTGTATATTATACAGTATGGTGTATGGATTATACTGTATATTATACAGTATGGTGTATGGATTATACTGTATATTATACAGTATGGTGTATGGATTATACTGTACATTGTATAGCATGGTACAGGGATTACAATATATACTGTACAACAAATGCATGGCGGTTACACCATGCCGGACAATATAACCCCTGCGCCACGCTGTACAATATACAGTATATACACAGTAGCGGTATAATGTATATTGTCTGGCACAGTATATGCATATACCCACACATGCATACACATACATACACACACACACACACACACACACACATACATACATACATACATACACATAACACATAAAAACTTACATTTACTTGTCCATTGTCCTGACCCCACTCTGGAGGGGGCTGGGCCTTGGTCTTCTTTCTCCTCTTTCGCCGCGCTGCAAAAGAGTCCAGTAGCAGCCGGCGGCATGAGGGAGGAGGCGGGGCAAGTGGGAGCGCACAGGAACGTCCGGGTTGCGGCGGTGAGCAGAGGTGAGGGGGCTAGGAGAGGCCCGGAGCGCAGGGACAGGACACATCTTAATGATGCAGAGTAGGGGGCGGGGCCTCCCGTGCGCTCCGGGCCCCCCTGTGCTGCGGGCCCCATAGCAGTGGCGTGGTCTGCCTCTATGGGCGGTACGCCACTGGCCACTACCACGTCCATCTTCCGCTCCAGCTCTTCAATGGCCCACTGTACCTGTCCAAAATGGAGTGAATTTTAAGGCTGGTTCCATAGCAATTTTTATATGCTATATGTAAACGTAGCCCATGTGTCAATTCCTGTCAATTCCATAGATGTTACCCCTTTATAATAATAGTATTGCCTCCATGACAGGTTTACCATTAGCTAACCCCATGCACCAAGTGGTTATAGTAGGAATCAGTGACCCGGAAGCAGACACTAATTCATGACTGCTTAGAAGATATGAAAGATATGAAATGCCATTTACTTCTTACTTCTTGATTTAAAAAATGTCAGAAAAATGCTTACAAATTTGCAAAAAAATTAACATAAAATAGTTTTTAACCACAAACTGCACTTCTAATACAATTCTAATATAAGGTAATTTAAGGAACTAGTCAGCTATCACACGAGTGATTCCTTGCATTCTTCCCCTCAATACAGTAACTTACTGGAATTTCCAATAACATAGTATTATACCACATTTTCATTATCTGATGCCTTCCTACTTCCTCTAAGCTTAACCTTTTCCAAGTACAGGTAGTAATTCCTTGTTTTATAAAAACAAATAAAAAAAGTCAAAAGAAGGAATGAAGAATTTTGGGACTCTACACAATAAGGCAATTCTGGTGTGAACACTGTACCCAACATAACTGTGCCTTTTTTATATAACATATATAATTTGAGTGAGATCTGCAGTTGAAATCCGCAGTATAAATGAACACGTTGTAGATCTAAAATCCACACCACAGGTCGATTTTTATTGTAGATTTATTTATTTTATTTTTTTGCAGCATGTAAATGAGATTTCTTAGCATGTTATCCATATTGCTGGTATTGTGCAATTTCCACCATGGATTTCTCTGTTTGCAATGCAGAGTAAAGTCCCTGTCAAATACACACCTCATTATGTGGATTTTGCGAGTCACTGATTTAGCATTGGATTCATGTAAAAATCTATGTTGGATTTTAATTGTGCAAATTACATTCCTACCATAAACAGGGAACACTTTACCTAGAAATGAATGAATATACTAAACAAGGGTTTAATTTCCTGCTGATTGCTTCCGTTTTCAGCTGCTCAACAGATGAGGGGTGAGAGTTATTAAAGGGGTATGGCTTAAAGAGATATTCCCATCTGGGAAATTTATGGCATATCATAAGGATATGCCATAAATGTCTCAAAGTGGTGGGTCCCCCCTTGGGGCCCATTCTTATTTCCAGAATGGGACTCCAAAGTGACAGAAGAGCAAGCCCTACATGTGCAGCCATTCTCAATTCACTGCTATGGGACAGCACTATATAGGAGACAGGTTGGCAGGTTGTATGACTGAGAAATCAAACTTTTCATTCCCTAAGTGCTGTGATCACAAATGTCCAAATGATGTCCCATCGTGTTCAGTGCCCTGGTCTCTTTGCACTGAAAGCTTGCCAGCCCCTCTTCCCATGTGACAGCTCTAGCATCTTCTGATACGATGGAGCAGAGGGGAGGGGTTGGAGGTGTTCAGTGCAGAGAGCTCAGTTCACTGAGGATGATGGGACCACTTGTGGCCAAGGGGATTAAAACTTACATTTTCTGGTCTATTAATCTGCATGATCATCATTCTAGGTATGTCTGCGCCACTCACCCAGTTACCTATATGGTGTTATCAGCAGTTTTGAGGACTCTAAACTGCTGACAGACTCCCTTTAAATGGTTACAGTTCACAAGACGCAAAAGCATAATAGGAGGCAGTTTTGCCACACTGATTCCGACCTTGTCCATGTCGGATTCAGCATAAAAACCCCTGTGTTGGTGAGGCCTCAAAGGGAATCTGTTTTCAGTTTTATGCTGTCCTAGCTAAGGTCACTATAAACTAGTGACAGCGACCTTTGGCAAAATCCTGAGCCATTTCTTCAGTTGCCCCAGCTGCTTTACTAAAATCTTGCACTGGATAGCTTCATCGCGTGCCAAAGAGTCCTGATATTCATGAGCTCCTTGCACTCCCTGTCTACCTTCAGCTGATTGCAGAAGAAAAGAAACTGTCAATCAGTGGCAGGGGGTGGGGATAGCCAGGAGCTCATGAAAATCATTACACAAGTTTGGCAATTTAATTTGAAATACTTAAAGGGGTTGTGTGGCTTCACAAATGGCATTTATCATGTACTGAAAGTTAATAGAAGGCACTTACTACACGTCGCTTCCTGTGCTGGCTGGATTCTTTTTTCCATCACATTATACACTGCTTGTTTCCATGGTAATGACCACCCTGCAATCCATCAGTGGTGGCCATGCTTGCGCACTATAGGAAAAAGTGCCAGGTTCTCTAGTAGCCGGGACTTTGGGAGCTCACATAGAGTGGTGTGCAAGCATGGCAACCACTGCTGGATTACCCGGTGGTCGTAACCATGGAAACAAGAAGTCTATAATGTGATGGAAAAATGAATCCAACCAGCAAAGGAAGTAATATGGATAATAACTACACTAGTAAGTGGATCATATTAACTTTCGCTACATAATAAATGTTATTTGCTGAAGTGACAGAACCCCTTAACTTAGCTAAGTAGGTATGCTCTGCAGTGAGTCTGTACTTCTCTCCGTCTCTCTAAATCCCATTCCTACAAAATGATTTCAGGATACATAAGGACCAACTTTATTCTATACTAACTAAAAACAGCCATACACAAGTGCATGATGAAGGTGAAGCCAATCGCCACCTCCAAATCCAAAAACCAGATCCCATCTGTTTCAAGTGTCAGCTCAAAAGTTAAGTCGTGGGGCAAGACCACTTTTTGATGGGTACAGGTTATTGTATTTGTGTTCATTTTTGTAATAGCCTTCCCATCACTCCCATGAGAAGGGGTTTGTTATTTTTGCCTTGCAGATCTGTAGTCAAGTGAATAAGAGTCACTGCTAAATTATGTGCAGTTAGATAAAAATGTGTCAGTTCATGTATACTGTAAGGCAGAAGCAGTAATTTCATATTCTCCAACGCCTAAATATTAGTCACTTCCTTCCACAGTAAGTGATGCATTCTGAACAACTACATATACTATATATATATATATATATATATATATATATATATCTACACATACAGTCTCAATTTCATCTGATCATATCTGGAGAATATTAGGGTAAAGGCTGGGATTTCAATAAGATATGTTACTACTATATTACGGATTCAATACATTGAAGGGTATTACCGTGACAATGAAACTATCATGCTGCTTGAGGTGCTTATTACACACCTGAAAATCTCTTTGTGGCCCAATACTTAAATATCTTTGCCTAAAGGGTTATCCACTTTTTAGATATTGATGACCTATCCTTTGGTGCTGTATGTATGTACCGTGCTTGGTTCCGTGCTGAATTTACCGTGCTGAATTTATGTAATGAGCGTTGGTACTGGTGCTGTACACATGAGCCGCTCTTTGTTTTAGTGCTGTATTTATGTCATTAGCTTTGGTACTGGTGTTATATATGCAGCATCCCGCTCCAAGAATCACATATATGCAAAATGCAAAAATATATTTTTTTATGTCATGTTTTAGCCACCACTAGATGGAGCTGGCATCACTCTCTATATTAGGAGGGTTTAGGAACATTCTAGAGCCAGGTCATTACAGTCTATTCCATCTAGTACAGCCTAGCCTAGGGCTAGAGAGAGGAAGCACAAAGATGTGAAGCTAACAGGCCAGCTCTTCCTGGACCTGGTACAACCCAGGATAGAGCCATAAAGTCAATGGGGACCCGAACTTCACTTTATTATTTTCTGTTATAACATGGTTATAACGGAAAATAATAGCATTCTTAAGACCGAATGCTAAATAAAATGGCCATTCAGGGGTTAAAAATAATTTTAAAAAAAGACTCACCTCATCCACTTGATTGCGCAGCCTGTATCCTCTTCTTTCTTCTTTCTGCAGGACCTGCAATGAGGTCACCCCGCTCACCACAAAGTAAGCACAGTGACATCACTGCAGGTCCTTCTATCTTCAATTAGCAGGACCTGCGGTGTTGTCACCGGGCTCACAACGTGGTGATCGCAGTGACGTCATCACAGGTCCTTTTGCAGGTCCTGCAGAAAGAAGAAAGAAGAGGATACCGGCTGCGCGATGAAGTGGATGAAGTGAGTTTTTTTTTAAATTTTTTAACCCCTCAATGGCCATTTTATTTAGCATTCTGTCTGAAAAATGCTATTATTTTCCGTTATAACCATGTTATAACTGAAAATAATAAAATCACCTGAACACCAAACCCGAACTTCAGTGAAAAAATCCGGGTTTGGGTCTGATTACCCGAACTTGCAAAGTTTACTCATCCCTACTCTCTAGTAGTATTTTCTTTGCTCATAGAAAACACTGGACACTGTGAGGCAGAAAATGTCTAAATGTCTTTGTTGTAGCAACCTATTACAGCACTGCTTTCATTTCTCAAGAGCAGAATACAAGATGAAAACTGCTCTGTGAATGCTTGCTATGGGCAACAAAGACAGCTCTTCTAGACAGTTTTCATGAATCTCAATATCTACCAGCTTCAGATCAGAGGGGAATGAGTCTCTTTCTTACTGCTCCTTCAAGGAGCTACAAACCAAAGTGTTTGAAGTGGTCAGCAAAGCAAGATCTGAAATCTGTGACAATGGCTCTCTGTGTTTTGAAGCAGAGGCTGGAGCTAATGTGACTGACTAGTATCCTCTTGTCTCACCTTGAGGCAAGAAAGGTCATTTAGCAGGCACCAGTGCATGTCACATAATCAGATTACATAGATAAGAGTAGAGCTTCAACCTAAAACCATTATTTTGCTCTAACCTGTCACTTCTTATCACAGAGCACAGTTCTTACCAGGTAGAAGCGAGCAGAACCCCCACTGCAAAGATGAGAAAAAACGAGAGTTTCTGGGAGCAATTTAGAGATATATTTCATCATTCTTTATCTGCACCAACACTATACATGTACTTAGGGTGGCCATCCGTCCGGTTTTTGGCCGGACAGTCCGGTTTTTGGACTCCTGGTCCTCCGTCCGGCTAAAGGCCAGGACGGACGGCCAGAAGTCCTCCTTTTTAGGGGCGCAGGAAGCAATGAGCGCTTCCATCAATACAGATGGAAGCGCTCATTGCAGGAGCTGGGTCTGTACTCACCGCTCAGCTCCTCCTGCGCTCCGGTGTCTTCCTGTCTGGCTGCGCTGCACACGCCTGACTGGTACAGCGTCAGGACGTAGTGCGCGCACTCTGACCTGACGCTGCACGCAGTCAGGTGACAGTGCAGCGCGGGCAGTGAAGAGACAAGAGCGGTGGAGCAGAGCTGCAGCCCAGGAAAGGTAAGATTTTTTTTTTTTTTTTATGGGGCACAGTGGGCTGATCTGAGGTCTGAATGGGGCACTACAGGCTGGTCTGAAGGGGGCACTACAGGCTGGTCTGAAGGGGGCACTACAGGCTGGTCTGAAGGGGGCACTACAGGCTGGTCTGAGATCTAAAGGGGGCACTACAGGCTGATCTGAGGTCTAAAGGGGGCACTACAGGCTGATCTGAGGTCTGAAGGGGCACTACAGGCTAATCTGAGGTCTGAAGGGGGCACTACAGGCTAATCTGAGGTCTGAAGGGGGCACTACAGGCTAATCTGAGATCTAAAGGGGGCACTACAGGCTGATCTGAGGTCTAAAGGGGGCACTACAGGCTGATCTGAGGTCTGAAGGGGGCACTACAGGCTAATCTGAGGTCTGAAGGGGGCACTACAGGCTAATCTGAGGTCTGAAGGGGGCACTACAGGCTGATCTGAGGTCTGAAGGGGGCACTACAGGCTGATCTGAGGTCTGAAGGGGCACTACAGGCTGATCTGAGGTCTGAAGGGGGCACTACAGGCTGATCTGAGGTCTGAAGGGGGCACTACAGGCTGATCTGAGGTCTGAAGGGGGCACTACAGGCTGATCGGAGGTCTGAAGGGGGCACTACAGGCTGATCTGAGGTCTGAAGGGGGCACTACAGGCTGATCTGAGGTCTAAAGGGGGCACTACAGGCTGATCGGAGGTCTGAAGGGGGCACTACAGGCTGATCGGAGGTCTGAAGGGGGCACAGTGGGCTGATCGGAGGTCTGAAGGGGGCACAGTGGGCTGATCGGAGGTCTGATGGGGGCACAGTGGGCTGATGGGAGGTCTGATGGGGGCACTGTGGTCTGATGGGAGGTCTGATGGGGGCACTGTGGTCTGATGTGAGGTCTGATGGGGGCACAGTGGGCTGATGTGAGGTCTGATGGGGGCACAGTGGGCTGATGTGACGTCTGATGGGGGCACAGTGGGCTGATGTGAGGTCTGATGGGGGCACAGTGGGCTGATGTGAGGTCTGATGGGGGCACGGTGGGCTGATCTGAGGTCTGATGGGGGCACTGTGGGCTGATGTGAGTTCTGATGGGGGCACAGTGGGCTGATGTGAGGTCTGATGGGGGCACAGTGGGCTGATCTGAGGTCTGATGGGGGCACAGTGGGCTGATCTGAGGTCTGATGGGGGCACAGTGGGCTGATTTGAGGTCTGGAGGGGGCACAGTGGGCTGATCTGAGGTCTGATGGGGGCACAGTGGGGCTGATCTGAGGTCTGGAGGGGGCACAGTGGGCTGATCTGAGGTCTGATGGGGGCACAGTGGGCTGATCTGAGGTCTGGAGGGGGCACAGTGGGCTGATCTGAGGTCTGATGGGGGCACTACAGGCTGATCTGAGGTCTGATGATGGCACTACAGGCTGATGTAAGGTCTGATGATGGCACTACAGGCTGATGTGAGGTCTGATGGGGGCACAGTGGGATGATTTGAGGACCATTACAGCAGGTCCTTATTATTTCTGGGAGCACTACTTGAGGCACTATGGGAAAATGGTTTCTATTATGGGGAATTATTACTACTACCAGGGGTACTATTGGGGGTGTTACTATTATTAGTACAATATGGAGGGCACTACTGCTAAAAAGGGATACTGGTGGAGCATTATCACTATTGGGGCACTATTACTAATGGGACTATTTTAGGCAGTATTTTAGGCAGCAGCAGGATAACAGTAAAAGTGGGTAATCTATGATGTCTTTGTGGCAGAGAGAAGATGGAGCTGAAAGAAGTGTCATGGCGGTGTGGGCCAAATAGAGAAGATGAGAAAAGAGAAGATCTACAGCAGGAAGACGTCACTGGATGTAAGAGGTAAGTGGTGCTGTATCATCTGGTATGTCTGGTGCTGGTGAATGTAATGTCCATCCAGATATGTGTCACCTGCCGGTATATGGTATGTTACTGCTGCAGCCAATCAGTGCTCTAATGCTGAGAACCGGCTGCAGTGGTCACATGCCATACACCTGCCCATCAGTGTGCACATCACCAGCACTATGACAGATGTGCACACTCGCCCATTACATGCCTGTCAGTCTTTGTTTACGTGGCAGCAGCAATGATGCCAGAAAGTCCAGCGTGTCACAGGCGTCACCACTGCAGCCATATAACCAAAGCATTCAATGGCAGGGAGGGAACAGCTGAAAATTGTGGATTTCTTTTCCATCTGCCATATTTTATTTTTAATTACTGAACAATCCTCTTTATTCAAACCATACTAGAGCGGTATTTTTATAGTTAGGCTTGCTGGCTTGAATTTTCACGTGGTGGGGGTGGGGGTGTATGTGTGGTAAGAGCCAGGGGAGGTGTGATGTGTGACGGTGTACGAGCCGATTGGGGGCGTGGTTTAGCAGATTGGGGGTGTGGTTTAGCAGATTGGGGTGTGGTTTAACATATTGGGGGTGTGGCCGAAAATGTCCTCCTTTTTGAGATGAAGCCGGTGGCCACCCTACATGTACTAGTTGTACAGTGTAAAAGAGGCAATAGACACAATATCATGGTTACCAATGCAGGACCGTCTGCCACATATTGGAGCATGGATGGTCATAAAACATCCCAGATGGCTATTTTTTTGTGGAACGGACATATGGAAACAGAATGCACACGTAGTAACTACAGTTTTTTTGCGGACCCATTGAAATTAATGGTTCCACATATGGTTCCACATAGTGCTGGGCCTTAGTGGTGCGGGACATGACACAAAGAATCTCATCAGTATATCAGTTTTACCTGGAATGTTTCTTTAAAGGGGTTGTCCCACGAAAAATATTCTACAGTGTTCAAACCAGCACCTGGATCTGAATAATTTAGCATTTGCATGTAATTAAAAATTTAGCCACTAAGTTATTCAATAAAATTTACCAGTATAGTGCCACCTGCTGGTTGTTTTTTTTTATTTCTTTGTTTTATTTCTTTGACCTGCTCACTGAGAAGGCCGCACATGCTCAGTTTCATCCTTTAATGGCTTCCCGAGCTGTGATAGGGAGAGATGAGACATGCCCCCTTGGCTGTAGCAGAAGAGACGCTCCCTTAAGGTCCTTTTACACGGGCCGATTATCGGCCGAAAAAGCGTTCCTAGAAACGCTAGTGCCGATAATCGGCCCGTGTAAAAGTGGCCCTAATCAGCCGACGAACGAGCAAAACACTCGTTCGTCGGCTGATTGGATCTTTTGGTTTGTACAAAAGATCCAATCTGTCGGGCGCACATCACCCTGTGTAAACGATCACTCGTGCGGCCCGGCGCTCGATTCATCGGGCCGTGTAAAGGCTCCCTGCATGAGCGCCGATATCGCTGATCGGCGCTCGGGCAGGGAGACACATCGGCCCGTCTAAAAGGGCCTTTAGAGCTGCCAGCCTGATATACATCTAGGAGAACAATGAATGTGGAGATCTGTGAATCCATGTGAGGTACAGGGTTCTAGCTTTGTTAGAAAGAGGTTGTCATGTACTATACGATGTCTGATTTTGAGTTTTTACATTAGTTGCATTCAAACTCAGCGTCATTGAAGCTGCAATACCATATATAACTTGAAGACAGATAACAAACAACACTGTTTTTCCACCATATTTTTAAAATCCTGGATTACCCCTGGGGCATGAAGTACAGAGAACGAAATGAAAAAGTGACGAAAAAAATGCTGGAAATTTTTAATTAGTACTGAACAATGATCTTCTGAATAAAGTACATGGCATATGACCCACCATTGAATCATATTTTCCCGTATATTATGTATTTTCTGATGGATTTGTCAGCTGACTTAAATGAGGTTTTTGTTTTGTAGGATATATGATAGTACGCAGACTTCTGCACATAAGATATCAGACCTCAAGAGTCATACAAATGACTCAACTCAGTTCACTTACGCATATTGACCTCTTTATTACTGTTTATATCATAAAGCAACATTTAAAGCATACCTGTCACAATGAGAATGCAGTGCAATTTGCAGGGTGTGGTGGTGGGGACACGTTAAAGAGCAGGAGGGGCTGAGCAGACTGATGTATAGTTTTGTGAAAAGAGATTCATTAAAACTTGTATTTCATTCATTTAAATTCCTGTTTATTTTAGGGTTTGGAGTCAAGGAGGCGGTCCTATCAGTGATTGGCAGTAGAGATGAGCAAATTGATTCTAACAAATCAAATTCACACAAAATAAGTCTTCTGGAGTACCAAGGGGCTAGTGTTGCTGTGAAAGAGAGCCCCGCCCCCCCCCCACGTCACCTTTGATCCCGGGCTTGTAACATTGCTCCGAATACTGGCACAAGCTCAGATGATCTCCTGATGCCACCTGAGCGGCACAGATACTGATTGTGCATACACCACTGACATCTGGGTACACTCGGAAGTGGAGGTGGCACTTCTAGGTCCAAAACCATCGCCTCCACTTCCAGGTGTAACCAGCGGAGGGGTTTGTCTCTTGAGCAGCAGGGCAGACCCTCAGCCGTCCTGAAGGCTGATTTTCAATGATTTTTTTTTATAATTGGCAACTCTATCTATCTATCTATCTATATATATATATATATATATATATATACACATACACACAAAATAGCTTGAGCACTGCTACAGTCATTCCCCCAATAATAGTACATTTTCTATTGTAGCGTACACATTAGGGTGTATTTACATTGGCAAGTAGTGCACCATGTCACTGAAAACCTTGTCACAAGTCCATACCAACCAAAATGACCTCCAGTTTCACTACCTACTTGTGGAAATACACCTTTAATATCTGCCCAGGTGTTTAGGTTTTGTAGAAAGCTTATTCAAAGAATAAAATGCCAGATAACAGAACAAAATGCAATATTAAAATGTACAGCAAATGGGTTCTCTTGAATACTGAAGAATGTCTGTGATCTGTTCACTTTGATAATATGGAATAAAATGGCCTTGCTGAGATCAGCATAGGATTAGACACAATACACACACTCATCCTTTACACAAAGCAGTCTAAAAACTGCAACATGACAAAATTCCATGTAAATTTACTCGCAGATTTTCTCACTCATCATTGGTTTGCATGAATACTCTAATCAGCCAGATACTACCAGCTGCTCAGTTCCTTCTCTACAACCACTAAAATTACGGGTTTCCTGACATCAGAACAAAAAGCTTTGCTCACAGCTATCATCTTAACGCAGCAAATTAGACTAATTGCCTCGCTGCTGATGTTTACAGCCGTTTAAATATCACAAATGCTCCAAATTCCACATTTAACATCATCCTAAAATCTCAGCTGCTTGTAAGGATTGTGGGTTTTGGCCAGTTCCAAGTAATACATGAATAGCCAAATTCTGAGATCTACTCTTTACATCTGGACCAGGGAAAGAACAAGTATCAAGATCAAATATATTCTGGATAAGGAAACTATCAAAGTGAAAAACTGTCCAGTCACACAGTATTCAAAGGAGGCATATTGATGACATAGGAACTCCTCTATGGGCTAGAGCAGTGATCACTAAACTGTGACCCTCTAGCTTTTGCAAAAGTACAATCCCATCATGCCCTGTTGAATTAATAGAGGAGGCCCCATAAATTTGTCGAAACAAAGAGCCAAAGAGTGGATACAAAGAGTGTGTGACTCTGGAGGACCTGACCAATCTATACATTACGTGGACAACCCATTGAGCACCATGTCATGCTTTATTTCACCTGTGGTTGCTCTGTAAAGGGATGGAACACTTGCTTCCAGGATCCTACAGATTATAGGTACATGAGGGCCTAGCAGCAGGAGACCCTGTGATCAGTTTTTTTTTTGTTGTAAAATCCTTTTAGCACAAAGTGGACAACCCCCTCAAAGAGTATTCCAAGATTTTAATATTGATGGCCTATTAGAATAGGCCATGAATATCTGATAGGTGAGCGTCCAACAACCTACACCCCCGCTGAACAGCAGTCTCCAAGTAGCTCCGGCAGCAAAGCTGAAGCTGATTCATGGGAGCTCCATCTACTACACAATGGATGAAACTGTGTAGTTCTGTCACTGACTTCCAGGACATGAGCTACTTGGGAACAGCTAAGAACCTGAGGTGTGGGTTGTCTGACCTCTGCTGATCAGATAGTGATGGCCTATCCTGAAAATAGACCATTATATTAAAATCCTGTATTACACCTTTAAAGTTTTCATCCTAGTGGATACAGGTAACTTATATGCAAACTGCAGTTGTGATGATGTCATTTAAAGGGGCTGTGCAGCGCTATGATATTGATGACCTATCCTCAGGATAGTTCATTAATATCAGATCATCAGGGGTCCGACTGCCAGAACCCCCGCCAATCAGTTGTTTGAAGGGGTGTTGAGGATATCATGATATTACATATGAATCCATTACAATATGGCGCTGGCACCTAGATGTTTACATAGTTTGCATACCAAAGTTTGTAAAATAATGCACACTGCGCAGATGCCAAGTGTTATCTCTTTTCTTGTTTTTGTATTTTAGCCAATGAAACAATGCCACGAGCCTCAGGGGGACGTCCCCTCTGATGTACATACAAAAACCACTGTGTGCCTAATAAAGCAAGTCATTGCGCTCTTACTCATACTGAGAGAGGATTTTATACCCGAGTCCTCTATTCTTGTTAGAGATGAGCGAATCATTAAAAATTTTATTCGCCGAATTTCTGACAAGATTCGTATTTAAACGAACTTATCCGTCGAATCTACGTAAAAAAAAAACAATCGTTTTGCGAACATTCCTGCGTAAATTACGTACGTACAGTCAGCGTAGTTAAAAGTACGTAATATGTAAGTATTAGCGTACAAAAGTGCGTACGGATACTTAGCGTACCATTGACGCGCGAATGCGTCATACGCACGAGGCTAGGCCGCGGCCTACAGTCTTTAGAGGCAGACTATATGAACTAGAAAAATAAGGTGCTCACTGCTGCTAGCTTTCAATAAGTTAATAATTTACTAAAACACCATACAATAAGTGCATTAATAAGACACATTGCAGTACCAGAAAAAGAATACACACAATGGGCTAAAGTGCTGTACCATTAAAAACAGTGTAGCTAAAATACAGCAAAGACATAAGTATGCAAACATTTTAGTGCAATCAATTTCACATTTACAAGCATAAAATGATCAGATATATGTTTGAGTCTCTCCTTATGGATCCTAGTTGGCTTGGCAATGATAAAACAGTCTGGAACACATATTCCAAAATTCAATTTTAATCCACGTGAGGTAAAATTGTAATCCAAACAGGTAATGTGTAATCCACATAGATAATAGAGAATAGCAGCAAATAGAGAACCCTTTTTGCAAAAGGGGCTCCCAAATAACCTGAAAAGGGGGGGGGGGAAGGAGAATAGGTGCACTTCGGCAGAACAGGGAATTTTCTGCAGAATGGGGGGGGGGAGTCCTGACAGCCATGTCCATCTGGGTGAGAGTCAAACAGGGGCAATACAAACAAACACACAAACATAAAAGTGCCAACTAGCTCTCACCCGTCAGGTGCAGTCCATGGTGTGGCTCCCATAGGTCCTCCTGCAGTCCTTGACAGCAGCCAGTAGTAGGTTCGTCAGATGAGGGACCTGAAGTCCTCCTCGCTTGAGCTGCTGGTGAAGCTCATCAGAGGACACTCCTGCCTCTTGAAGGCCACGCTCGCTGCGGTGGTGGAACTCCAGCCTCTTCTTCCTTCAGTTGGACTTGTCCGGGTCGGGGTGGTAGTCACGCTGGTGAGCACTGCAGCCACTTGCGCTTTTCTGGATCCTCCTGCCGGGACATCAGGGGTAAGGACTTCCAGCTGCAGCGGTTCCAGGAAAGGTTGCATCCAGGGAAGAAGGCCCAGCTTCCTCGGCTGCTGCTGGCTTCACCTTCCACGGCAGCTGGTACTGGTGGATGACCGTTGATTGGAAGGTGAATGATGATGTAGTGAGCTGACCCAGCTGAAAGGACTGTGGTGGTGGTGGTGCTGGCAGTCCAGGAATCAGAGGCTCCGGCTGAGGCTGTAGCTTTTTCCTGAACCGGAGGACGCCCTCTGGTGTATGGAAGGGGTGGATCTCTTCCTGGGCGGAGAAGTGGACGCTCCAGCCGCCTCTGCCGTACGAGACATAGCAGACACTCCAGCCGCACTAGATTCTCCAGCCACCTCACAAGTTGCAGGCGCAGCAACTTCAGCAGGTGGTAAGGACAGAGGCACTGAAGCTTGGTTTCTCTGGCAGAGTTGAATTTGTGACATCCTGATGTCTGGAGCACGCAGTGGTACAGGGAACTCGAACCCAAAGCACATTTCATTCCAATTTGGGCGCAGCTGTTTCTTAGCCATGATGCTTCCTCTAAAGTCAGCGTTGGTCTATACTGGTTCAGAGTGGCTTCAGAGGAGGGTGGAGTACTGAGGGAGGAGTCTTCACTCCCTATACTTGCAAAATAGTAAAATTACGGTGGACTGTTTTTTTCCAGTTCGGAGGGGGGGGTGTATCTTCACTTTCCCGCTCTTGTGTGGGCGTATCGTCATTGTTCCGCCTCACTCATAATGTGTACGTTTCATACGTATCGTACGTATAGTTAGCGTGTAAAATTGTGTGTACGTTTACGAATAATACGAAGCGAATCCACGGAAATTCGGATTCGGTTCGCAGCTGAAAATTTCCAATATTCGATACGAATCAATGAATCGACAAATCGCTTTGCTCATCTCTAATTCTGGTGTATTTCTTCCTGCATGCACTCAGTACATCAATTAGGACAGAGGCGGACAAAGGGTTGAGGTCACGTTAGATCTCCCCCAACAGGGGTAGCAGTGCTTGTGCAAGGGCAGCTTCCTCTTCAAAATTACTTGTGCACCATCTCCTTTGCACCATAGTGTAATTACAACGACTTGCCCCATTTACTTGAATTGGATGACTAGTTGTAATTACACTGCACTGCCTCTGCATAGGAGATGATACGAGCATCGCTACCCCTTCAAACAATTGATTGGAGAGGGTGCTAGGGGTCAGACCCCCACCAATCTGATATTAGTGACCAATTCTAAGGATAGGTCATCAGTATTGTAGCACTGCAAAATCCCTTTAATATTAGATGCTCAGCCAATCAAGTCAAGTATAAAATCAGACTCTTGGTCACTGGAATTTGTTAGTCCAATCCAAACCACATTATACCAGGAAGCTAGGAAGTGAATGTCATTTCTGATGTTACTATTACTGAACACATTATTGTTATTCTGTTTGATTAAAGCTATTGTCGTCATCATCTGCCTGACATGTAGCCCAGCAGATTTCCAGGCAGGATATCTGGTGTATGAAATATTTCCACATTACCAGACTTATCACATATTAATTTATGGGCACATTACTGCATTGTGTATAAACAGTGTGAGTTTTATTGGATGACTTTTAGAAGGCGCACATTTTTAGGGAAGAGTTTGTTATTGTTTATTAGACTAATGGAGCCAAATTCAACAAAGATTTAAACATTTAGATATTTCATTCAGGGCGTAACATGTTTTTTCCATGTATTTGTACATGGTAATTTTAATAGGCAGAATTGCAACTAACTAGTACCTTAAAATTGTACTGATTTGCAGTTATTGGCTCAGTGGCACTTATTTTTTTATTATTATTCATTTCCTAGAGGGTGAACAATAACATTTGAGATATAGACCTCTTCTATGGTGAACAGCATACATCAGTGGTGCCCAACTTGTGACTTTTAGGGCTCTAGCACATGACCGTATGCCCTCCGAGACATATGGTCCGTGAGCGGGCCATATGTCCCAGAGCGGCATTGATCGTGCACACGGGAGCACACAGCATCATAGATTACAATGATGCTGTGTACGTTGGGCCCGCCCGCGGTGCTATTGTCCTGCACTCATATGATCTTATGAGTGCAGGACATTAGTCCCGTGGGAGGCCCGATGTACATTGTAATTTATGATGCTGTGTGCTCCCCTGCGCACGGTCAATGCCACTCCGGGACATATTGCCCGCTCACGGACCATATGTCTCGGAGGGCATACGGTCATGTGCAAGGGCCCTTAGCCTGCATATGGCTCATGTGTGCTAATCAAGGAAAAGCTAAATATACAGTCATGGCCAAAAGTTTTGAGAATGACACAAATATTATATTTTCACATGATCTGCTGCCCTCTGGTTTTTATGTGTGTTTGTCAGATGTTTTTATCACATACAGAAATATAATTGCAATCATATTATGAGTAACAAAAGCTTATATTGACAGTTAGAATGAGTTAATGCAGCAAGTCAATATTTGCAGTGTTGACCCTTCTTCTTCAGGACCTCTGCAATTCTCCCTGGCATGCTCTCAATCAACTTCTGGACCAAATCCTGACTGATAGCAGTCCATTCTTGCACAATCAATGCTTGCATTTTGTCAGAATTTGTAGGTTTTTGTTTGTCCACCCGTCTCTTGATGATTGACCACAAGTTCTCAATGGGATTAAGATCTGGGGAGTTTCCAGGCCATGGACCCAAAATCTCTATGTTTTGTTCCCTGAGCCATTTAGTTATCACCTTTGCTTTATGGCAAGGTGCTCCATCATGCTGGAAAAGGCATTGTTGATCGCCAAACTGCTCTTGGACGGTTGGGAGAAGTTGCTCTCGGAGGACATTCTGGTACCATTCTTTATTCATGGCTGTGTTTTTAGGCAAGACTGTGAGAGAGCCGATTCCCTTGGCTCAGAAGCAACCCCACACATGAATGGTTTCAGGATGATTTACAGTTGGCATGAGACAAGACTGGTGGTAGCGCTCACCTCGTCTTCTCCGAATAAGCTGTTTTCCAGATGTCCCAAACAATCGAAAAGGTGATTCATCAGAGAAAATGACTTTACCCCAGTCCTCAGCAGTCCACTCCCTGTACCTTTTGCAGAATATCAGTCTGTCCCTGATGTTTTTTCTGGAGAGAAGTGGCTTCTTTGCTGCCCTCCTTGAGACCAGGCCTTGCTCCAAGAGTCTCCGCCTCACAGTGCGTGCAGATGCACTCACACATGCCTGCTGCCATTCCTGAGCAAGCTCTGCACTACTGGAAGCCCGATCCCGCAGCTGAAACACTTTTAAGAGACGGTCCTGGCGCTTGCTGGTCTTTCTTGGGCGCCCTGGAGCCTTTTTGGCAACAATGGAACCTCTCTCCTTGAAGTTCTTGATGATGCGATAGATTGTTGACTGAGGTGCAATCTTTCTAGCTGCGATACTCTTCCCTGTTAGGCCATTTTTGTGCAGTGCAATGATGACTGCACATGTTTCTTTAGAGATAACCATGGTTAACAGAAGAGAAACAATGATGCCAAGCACCAGCCTCCTTTTAAAGTGTCCAGTGGTGTCATTCTTACTTGATCATGACAGATTGATCTCCAGCCCTGTCCTCATCAACACCCACACCTGTGTTAATGGAGCAATCACTGAAACGATGTTAGCTGGTCCTTTTAAGGCAGGGCTGCAATGATGTTGAAATGTGTTTTGGGGATAAAGTTCATTTTCTAGGCAAATATTGACTTTGCAAGTAATTGCTGTTAAGCTGATCACTCTTTATAACATTCTGGAGTATATGCGAATTGCCATTATAAAAACTGAAGCAGTAGACTTTGTAAAAATTAATATTTGTATCATTCTCAAAACTTTTGGCCATGACTGTATGTTCCATGTTAGTAGTGTATTGAGAAAAAATATAGGCACATTAAATGCAACTGAAGGCTCTGTCAAGAGACCAATGGTTATGACTGTTGCTATGAGCAGTTGTGTTGAGTAATAATGTAAATAGGTACGATAATATAATTCACATATAGTGCATTTATAGAGTCTTCAGACCTTTTCACTTTTTACACATTTTGTTATGTTGTGGCCCTATAAAAAAAAAAGTTAAGGTTTTTCCCCATCATTCTGCACTCAATACCCTATAATGACAAAGTGAAATCATTATTATCATTATATATACAATATATATATATATAATATCATATATATCATTATTGGTCGAAATCTTTGATATTTATTGAAAAGGAAAAACTAAAATATTGCATTGACATAAGTATTCAGACTCTACTTAGTTGAAGTACCTTTGGCAGTGATTATAGCCTCCATTCTTCTTGGTTATGATGCCACAAGGTTTGCACACGAGGATTTGAGGATTTTTTGACATTCTTCTCTACATATCCTCACAAGCTCTGTCAGGTTAAGGCAGCTATTTTAAGGTCTTTTCAGGGATATTTGATTGGGCTCAAGCCAGTGCTCTGGCTGGTCCACTTAAAGGGGTTGTCCCACGAAAAATATTCTACAGTTTTCAAACCAGCACCTGGATCTGAATACTTTTGTAATTGCATGTAATTAAAAATTTTGTATAGTTACTGAGGTATTCAGTAAAATGTATCTGTATAGGACTACTTAATTTCTTATTTCTTTGACCTGCTCAATGAGAAGGCCGCACATGCTCAGTTTCAACTTTTAACTGTCTCCTGAGCTGTGATAGGGAGAGCTGAGACACTCCTCCTGAGCTGTGATAGGCAGAGCTGAGACACGCCTCCTGAGCTGTGATAGGGAGAGCTGAGACACGCCTCCTGAGCTGTGATAGGGAGAGCTGAGACACGCCTCCTGAGCTGTGATAGGGAGAGCTGAGACACGCCTCCTGAGCTGTGATAGGGAGAGCTGAGACACGCCTCCTGAGCTGTGATAGGGAGAGCTGAGACATGCCTCCTGAGTTGTGATAGGGAGAGCTGAGACACTCCTCCTGAGCTGTGATAGGGAGAGCTGAGACACGCCTCCTGAGCTGTGATAGGGAGAGCTGAGACACGCCTCCTGAGCTGTGATAAGGAGAGCTGAGACACTCCTCCTGAGCTGTGATAGGGAGAGCTGAGACACTCCTCCTGAGCTGTGATAGGGAAAGCTGAGACACGCCTCCTGAGCTGTGATAGGGAGAGCTGAGACACGCCTCCTGAGCTGTGATAGGGAGAGCTGAGACACTCCTCCTGAGCTGTGATAGGGAAAGCTGAGACACGCCTCCTGAGCTGTGATAGGGAGAGCTGAGACACGCCTCCTGGGCTGTGATAGGCAGAGCTGAGACACTCCTCCTGAGCTGTGATAGGCGGAGCTGAGACACGCCTCCTGAGCTGTGATAGGCAGAGCTGAGACACTCCTCCTGAGCTGTGATAGGGAGAGCTGAGACACGCCTCCTGAGCTGCAGCAGAAGTCAGCTTGAAATGAATCTAGCAGAGCAATGAATGTGGAGATCTCTGGATCCATGTGAGGTACAGGGCTGGTTCCAACTTTGTTAAAAAGAGACTGTCATGTACTACATGATGTCTGATTTTCATTTTTTACATTATTCGTGGGATAACCCCTTTAAGCACATTCAAAGTTGTCCCTAAAAGCCAATTAGGCTTTACATGGGCCTATTTTTTAGGCAACTGAACGCTTCCTTCACAACAAATGCCTGCTTGTCAGTGAAGGAGACCACTGCACATGCAACGATCTCCTCCACAGTATGGGGAGGAGCGATAGCTAATGCCATCACTCTTCCCATAGAAAATCATTGTTTGCCAGCAGCAGATGTTGTTTACACAGCACAATCTGCTGCCAGCAAACAACAATTTTTTTGACTGCTTGAATGATGCGATTACCCGATGAACAAGTGTTATATTTTCTGCCAGTTAAAACCAGATAGTAACATGTATCCTTCATTTATAATCTGTTTCTATTTTCTGATTGCAGATTTATTTATTCTGTTTCTGAATAGAGATGAGCGAATCTATTCGCCAATTCGTTGATTCGTATCGAATCTTGGAAATTTTTAGCTGCGAAGCGAATCCGAATATTAGGTGATTCGCTTCGGCTTTGTACGCATTCGCTACCGTAGTTTGTCCTATAAATTATACGCTATTGCTACATATAAGTTACTCTATATGCTGTTGCGTACAAATTCAATTCATTAGCGAACTTTTACTGTTAGTTCATTTATCATGTGCAAAAGCCCAGGAAGAAAGCGGTCACCTGACCTAGTGGGCAGGGCTTGCTCTGATTGGCTCAGGCTCAGTAAGCCAGTGACACATCATTTCTGCTGCGACTGCTGAGACGAGCAGAAGCACTGTGCGTGAAGTTCTGAGACCTGTTTTGTGAAAATTTGGTGTAATTGCTCTGGGAATCAATATTACACATATCAGGGATACTGGAGGGCAATTGCAGGTCCAGTGCAGGGCCAGTTCAGGGCTAGTAATTAATCAGACAGGGAGAGAGAGACAGGGAGAGATAGGGAGAGACAGGGAGATACAGGGACAAAGACCAGCTGCAGGGACACAGAGTGAATTGAAAAAGTCTGGAATGGATAAGCAAAAGGGGTTCAGTTCCAGCCAGACCTCGAGCTCTAAAAAAAAGGAGAAGGTGGCACAGGGCAAGTGCCAAAAGACCTGTAGCCGGAGTATCTACTAGTAGTATTCGCAATACTTGGCCGTTGTTCCACCAGGCTAACCCATCAAGGCGCAAAATTGTAGTGGAGGAGAAAGTGGATGAGGTAGTGGAGTGGATGGCACGCTCATCTCAGTCTCAGCCGGATGATCTGCTGTCATCTGCTGATACAGTATCCATATGTAGCCAGGGGTCAGACTTGTCCTGCTCCACCATTCCACTCCAGCAAACCCCGTCATTTTCTGCCACCTATCGGGCTTTAGTGTTCCCTCCTAGTGGTGTCCCTTCTGCAATTTATAAAAAAAAAAGCCACCGAAGCCCACCGTATAATCCGGCGGTTATAGAGGACAGCCTCCCTGAGGATTTCTTAGAGGGCAGTCAGAGTTTGGACTGCCCGGAATTGTCGGTTGGTGGGGAACAGCCTAATTTGCATTTCGAAAAATGTGTTGTGGAGGAGTCTGATGATGAATCTGATGTGTTAGACCGGAGGACCTGGGAAGCGGATTGGGCTGGTGAGGAAGATTTGATCTCAGAGGAGGAGGGTGGTAGTAGTAGTGGCAGCAACAGAGGGCAGAGTTAGTTAGGAAGCTAGTGCTTCCCTGGGAACTAGCGAGACCCCAAATATAGTGGTGCCGGCACCAGGGTGTAAGCGTCCAAGGGCTACAAGCTTGGCCAGCTGTGGAGGGCGCACGTCGGGTGTGTGGAAGTATTTCACCACTCTGCGGTGTATAAACAGAAATTGAGCCGTGGGAAAACCACAAATGTTGGGACCACTGCTCTGTGGAACCATCTGAAGCGGCGTCATGCCGGCAATTTAGAGCAGCCCATTAATACTAAAGAGCTGGTTACTTCTCCCGGGGTCCCTTCTGTCAGGCAGGCTGCATCCAGGGCCATAGCTCAGCCCGCATCCCGGGGTGTAACTAGTACATCCACCTCATCGTCGGCCGGTGCGTGCATTTATCCACCTCCTCTCATTTGGCAGCCGTCCATTGCCGAGTGCGTGGCCAGGAAGCAGTTTATACCCCGTCCCCTCCTCTACTGGCCAGTGCAGCCATAAAAAGCTCATATATAATTTTCACTGCCTATGTTAAGGTAGAATGTACAGGCTTGTTGCCCAAACAAGCCAAGCCTTTTTTTATTTTACTGTCTGTCAATTGTAATCAGTGAACAGGAGTGTGTGTAATTTAGTAATACTTCGGCCGGCAGACGCCGCTCTGTTCATTAATATGGGAAAATGGACGTGGGAAAAAAACTTTGTCTTCTTCACACTATGTCAGGATCAGGAAGGTGTTAAAGGTTTTACAAAACACAGGTTTTTCAAGAATATTTTAGTAATAAATAAAAACTTCTTTTTAACAAATAAATAATATAATAAACAAAAGAAAGGAACAAAAACATAAGATTACGCCGGCCTTTGCCGACGTCGGGCCATCATGTCCTGCAGCTCTTACAGCTCCTGCTGCAGGCCACGAATGAGCCGGGAGGCAGCATGGAGCCTGGACCCAAAGCGCCGTAATGCAGTCTCCACTTCGAAGTCAGTGGGGATTTCTGTAGGGGTGGAAACAGTTATGTACTTAGTTTGTATGATCGAGTTAAAGTGGTTGTCCCACAAAAAAAAATCTAAACTTTAACCAGCACCTGGATCAGAATACGTTATCAATTGAATGTCATTATATATTTGGTACATGTACTGGACAGTGACATGTATTCTGTACTGACTGAGCCTTTTTTTTTTTTTATTGTAGTACTTACTGGACACCCATACGGCATGGTCTTCCCATGGTCCAGGGGAAAACTGCTCCCTGTCGGTTGGAGCTACAAAAGATAAAACATACATTTAGCTCATATTTTGAAGACAGAAGGTCCACCCATTACACTTTTTATTTTACCTACCTTCTACCTCTGGTAGTTGGACTGGTGGTGTTGGAGGGGCAGGTGGGGTCCTCTCTCGCTGGGGTGGAGGTGGGAGCGGCTCCTCTGTGGTGCAGCAGCTGTCAAAAATCATTAAATAATGGCCTAAGGCTACTTCTACACTAGCAGCAGCCCGGATCTGGCGGGTGAAGGGTCCCTCCAGATCCGTTCTGCCACAGTTACACATGTTCACTGTAATGGGGGCGGGCCGCGGATCCGCTGCAGCACGTTAACCCCTGCTGAGAGACAGCTGGAGCGAAAATACAACAGTTACAGTCTGGCCCTACACGTGTACCTGCGGCAGCACGGATCCGGAGGGACCCTTCACCCGCTGGATCCGGGGTGCCGCTAGTGTAGAAGTACACGGAAAAAATGCACTAAAACAGTAGATGCAAACAATATATGGACTAAGCCCTCACTCTATAGATAAAATCTGAGACTCTTAGCCAATACATTTTGATCAGAATACATCTGTGCCCACCTACCCAGCGCCACGGTGGTCTCAGTCCAGGCAGGTCCTACGCTAAACCTTCCTATGCGGTTGTGCATCTATGTTTAGGTGCATAGACCCTGCACATATAGTGTGCTGCTCCTAGTTACCTCGGTGTGCATCAGCAACCAATGAGAGGAGGAGTACACACACCTATATGTACCACCTTAATCAAGGTCGCCTCTTAGATAGGTGGGGCAAAAGTGCACATGAATGCTACTCCCCTGGTTATAGGAGCGCATTCACACCAGAAGGTGTTACACCTTCCAGAGACAAAAAATATTTACGGAAAACATATACAAACATCCTGCACCATGTGATAGTAAAATGTGCGGATGTACAAGGCTAAATTTAGAAATTCACGGAAAAAATGCACTAAAACAGTAGATGCAAACAATATATGGACTAAGCCCTCACTCTATAGATAAAATCTGAGACTCTTAGCCAATACATTTTGATCTTAATATATCTGTGCCCACCTACCCAACGCCACGGTGGTCTCAGTCCAGGCAGGTCCTACGCTAAACCTTGTGTGAATGCGCTCCTATAACCAGGGGAGTAGCATTCATGTGCACTTTTGCCCCACCTATCTAAGAGGCGACCTTGATTAAGGTGGTACATATAGGTGTGTGTGCTCCTCCTCTCATTGGTTGCTGATGCACACAGAGGTAACTAGGAGCAGCACACTATATGTGCAGGGTCTACGCACCTAAACATAGATGCACAACCGCATAGGAAGGTTTAGCGTAGGACCTGCCTGGACTGAGACCACTGTGGCGCTAGTGTAGAAGTAGCCTTACATTCAACTTCTTGGATGAAAAATAAATTAAATATGTTTTACACTTACTAGAGGCTGTAGGTACTTCAGGGGCCGTCCTGCCTCGACGGTGGTGACGCCGTCGTTGACAGTGCTCTGCAACATAAAAACGTACACAATTGTTAGATGATGACTCTTTTTAATACTAACACATACTACTATGAATATATTATGGGTGTGAGAGGGGGCCCATATCATATTTTTTTCTTCTAAAAAGGTATTTATAGCAATAGATAACGTTATTGACGCAATAACTTTCTTAATATCGTTAACACGGTGCGGTAGGAATACTTTGGATATCGCCCACTGACAGTAGCTGCAGCATGGGCACGTCTTTGAGTCTGTGTGTAGGAGGAGGAAGCGCTAACTATGAAGGGACATATATCTAAGGGTACTTTCTTTCACACTAGTGTATTTGCCTGACACAAACGGGAGAACGGCCAGTACCATTACCAATAATGACTAGAATACCTTCACTTAAGTTGTTTGGGTCGAGTTGCCTAGAGGCGTTGCCTAGCATGAAACAAAATTACTGCAGCGCACTACGCACGCCCATGTTGTCCTTCTATACTTTTTTCATTACTGGCACTCACTGCTGGTATATATACAATACAGTACACTAATTTTTTAACATGTTTTTACTTATGAAATATTTTGTTACTCACCCTGCCATTTCTCTGCGCGGATCTCATTAAGCCGCTCTGGGCATTTGAATTTCAGATCGGACCATTTCCGCTGGATCTGGCCCCGGGTCCGGACGGTGTGGAAACGATGGGGCAAGCCTCAGATCACCTGCTGGATCACCTCCTTCTTATGCTGGTTTGGATGGCGATGTGTGCCATCGTAATCCTCTCTGTCCATCAGCCGGATCAGGTATTTCAGCTCTCCAGAGCTAAATGATGAGGATCGCCTGGTTGCCATTTTCAACTATTCGCTTTGCCTCTGAGGAGTGCACGCCGCGGCCTCACGTCGTGCGTGCCTGCGTATTACGTAATTGCTAGACAATAGCACGCAGAGGATTCGTACACAATTTGTACGTTCATGCGTATGTCTTCTAAGAAGTTGCGTACATTTTTACCTGAACGTTCGTTATTAGTGTGCGAATGTTCGCTAACAGCCACATAATAACGTATATTTTGTACGCAAATACAACAAATCTATTCGTCGAATACACGAATCTTAGGAAAAGTTCGGTGAATGTTTGGCGAATAAAATTTTGCATGATTCGCTCATCTCTATTTCTGAACATTATTATGGGGGTGGCCATCTTGGCTGAGCTGCTCTTAACAGCATTTACACAGCATTAAAAAAAATAGCTTTACGGCAGCCCCATGGTCCAGACACAATGGTCAGGAAGGGACCTCATTGACTTCTATGGGAGAGTTTTTTAGGCATACTGTGTCACCAGTGCAGAGGTCATCGTACAAGGAAAGAATAGATAAGCTTTGACAATCACCTATTGTAAATGGTGGATCCCATCGTATCTGTCAATCTAATCCTGCCTGTAATGATGTAATCTCTGTGTATAGATAAGCAGGTAACTGCAGTAAAGTGATCTGCACAGACCAAGAAGTGGTGCCAGTTATTCAGCATATTGGCCAATGTGAAAACTTATGTTTTTGTTTAAATATAGATGACATGGTCATTTTCTGATGGCACATTTCCTTTAAGGATAACTTTGTATTTTGCTCCATTCAGCTTTCTCTCAACTCTGACCAGTCTCCCTGTCCCAGCTGCTGAAAACACTCCCACAGCATGATGCTGTCACCACCATGCATCTTAGTTTCATCAGACCAGAGAATCTTCTTTCTCACAGTCTGAGAGTCTCAGTGGGATTTTATGTGTCTTTTACTAAGGAGAGGCTTCTTTATGGACACTCTGCCATAAAGCCCATATTGGTGAAGTGCAGCTGTGATGGTTGGCCTTTGGGAAGATTTTACCATCTGTCCACAGGATCTTTGGAGCTCAGCCAGAGTGACCATTGGGTTTGGTTACCTCTCTTATTGAGGCCCTTGTCCACTGATAACTTAGTTTGGTGGGGCGGCCTGCTCTCGGATGAGTCCTGGTTGTTCCAAACATTTTCCATTTCAGAATTATGGATGCCACTGTGCTATTGTATTTTTTGAACCCTTCTCCAGATCTGTGCCACCACACAATCATGTCTATGAGCTCTACAGGCAGTTCTTTTCTTCTTATGGAATAGTTTTTGCTCTGATATGCATCATCAGCAGTGAGACCTTATATAGACAGGGGCGTGTCTTTCCAAATCATGTCCAATAAGATGAATTTACCACAGGTGACTCCAATCAAGTTGTAGAAACAAATCAAAGATGATCAAGAAAAATGAGAGCCCCCTAGAGCTAAATTTTAAGTGTACTGTTTTTCCTGTTTAATAAATTTACAAACATTTCTAAAATTCTGTTTTCACTTTGTCATTATGGAGTATTGAGTACAGATTGATGCAGGAAAACTTGATTTTTTAAAAAATTTGCTAGCACAAGGTTGCAACATAACAAAATGTGAAAAAGGTGAAAGGGTCTGAAGAGTTTACTAATGCACTGTAGAATATAGTTTCTTTTCTGTACATAGCACAGTTGTGTACAAGGAGAAATGCATGGAGTCATAATAAAGACATTCTACCCTAGAAGTGATGCTTCCAGAGGAAAATACTTCCATAATAAAGTCATATCATAGACACATATGGAGGTACGGTACAGCCTCAAAGACTCCTATAAGAAGCCATGATCTCCTGGTGAAGTTCTATTACACTCTATTATGCTAATTTGATTTATTAAATCGTATTCCTTGTATCTCACCACTAAATTTACTATTAAACCAAGCACAATGATATCTTTCACTTAGCGATACATTGTTTCATGCTGGATAAAATATACAGTGCAGTTAAGTGCACCAAGGATGGGCCTAAGTAATTCTTGTTCCACCTACCTCCTGCGCCAGCCCCTTCCTCTCCTTCTTGATTGACAAGGTCAGGTTCCTGCATAGTCTTAGCTCTTGGTGCACTTAGCTGTTCATTTGCATATGGATTAATAGTACTTTTTCTCAAGAATGAAGCAACAGATCAGTGCATCCTTACATTCAGCTGAGCTAGTCCTATAAGACATTGTGCTTGGTTTAACACTGAATTGTTTGGTGACAGGTTCCCCCTTAAATAAAATTATACTGAACTTTATACCTGTCAGTCCAATAAAAGGAATATAAAAAAATAATAATCATAAAGTTTACTTTCAGAAATATAGAGCATGAAGAATTGCATTTATAACTCTAGTCCAAAATCTCTCTCAGTGTAATCAGAATTTGTTGGCAGCCATGTTTAACAGGTGCCAATGAATGAAAGGCATACATTGGCATAATTATGTTTATATGCTGCCAGGTTGCTATAGAGCTTGTCATTGTTGTGCCAACTTGACCATTTTGCCAGCTTAGAAGTAAGCTTGAAACACTTTCTTGGCATCAAATAAGATGTGTGCCTGGTTTGTTGGTCAAAGACATTATAAAACAAGATGACAGGTCAGAACATACAGTCTTTGGGGGAGATTTATCAAAGACCAGTGTTTTACACGCTGCTCTTTGAAATCTCCTGCGCCTACTTTTTGAAGAAGCCTTTTGCAGCAGTCTGTGCGCCCAAATTAAATCCATATTGTGTAGATTTCTGTCTTCATCTGCTCCAGAAAATCAATGCAAATAGGATCAATGTGTTGGGCCCACTCGTTCTTTCCGCTCCCCATTTCTGGAAAGTGACGAGGGCATTTAAAAATTATCAAACGCAGTGTTTGCGACTTTTTAAGGGCAAAAAAGTTGTAAGAAATACAGATTTTTATTAATTTTTAGGAAAATAATATAAGCCATATATTGGATGGGTATCCTGGACATATCTAAAGTTTTCAGCAACTTTCTGTTAATTAGTGTCCTCTCAGAGCCAGTATGAGCAAGTACTGTCTAGCTGGACAAAGGTACATTAACATATCAAAGGCAGCAAACAATTGTCAACTGAGTAAAGGTCCTTTTACACGGGCCGATTATCGTCCGAAAAATCGTTCCTAGGAACGCTAGTGCCGATAATCGGCCCGTGTAAAAGTGGCCCTAATCAGCCGACGAACGAGCGATCTTTTGGTTTCTACAAAAGATCCAATCTGTCGGGCGCACATCGGCCTGTGTAAACAGGCGATGTGCGCCTGACAGTATGGAGCTTCCGGGCCGCACGAGCGATACAGCAATCACTCGTGCGGCCCGGCGCTCGATTCATCGGGCCGTGTAAAGGCTCCCTGGCCAAGCGCCGATATCGCTGATCGGCGCTCGGGCAGAGAGACACATCGGCCCGTGTAAAAGGGCCTTTAGGCTGCTTTCACACTAGCAGCAGCACGGATCCGGCGGGTGAAGGGTCTCGCCGGATCTGTGCTGCCGCAGGTGCATGTGTGGGGCTGGAACCGCGCTTCGGCCCCATACGTGTCAGACACTGTCTCACTGTCTCTTACCTGTCCCAGCAGCTCCAGACACCACAGGAGGAGTAGGACGGCGTGCACAATGGAAGGGAAGAGAAGATTCCCCACAGCGCCCCCTGCTGGAGGGAGCTGTGGGAAAAGTGCAAGGTGACGGATCCGTCATGAACTCCATTGAAAGTCAATGGAGGATGGATCCGTTTACTATTGTGTCACATCGAGCGGATTTCTCCCCATTGACTTGCATTGGGGTCATTCCGGATCCGTCTTGCGGAATGACCCCAATGACCCCGTCTTGCGGTTTGCTCTCCGGTCTGGAGACTGAAGAGAACTGAATGGAATGCACTTAAGAGCATTCCGGTCTCTTCAGTTCAGTTTTGTCCCCATTGACAATGAATGGGGACAAAACTGAAGCGTTTTATTCTGGTATTGAGCACCTATGATGGAGCTCAATACCGGAATTTGTAAACCCTAATGTGAAAGTACCCTTAGTAATCAGGGTTGCCAACCGTCCGTAAATTTACGGACAGTCCGCAAAAAGTTAATTTTTGTGCCGAAAGCCCGAAGTCTGTACTGCGCCTGCGTGCGCAGTACAGCCTGTGTGGGCAGTGCAGAGAAGTTCCAAGGTCTGATAGGGGCACAATGGGCTGATCTGAGGTCTGATGGGGGCACACTGGGCTGATCTGAGGTCTGATGGGGGGCACACTGGGCTGATCTGAGGTCTGATGGGGGGCACACTGGGCTGATCTGAGGTCTGATGGGGGCACAATGGGCTGATCTGAGGTCTGATGGGGGCACAGTGGGCTGCTCTGAGGTCTGATGGGGGCACAGTGGGCTGCTCTGAGGTTTGATGGGGGCACAGTGGGCTGGTCTGATGGGGCACAGTGGGATGCTCTAAGCTCTGATGGGGGCACAGTGGGCTGCTCTGAGGTCTGATGGGGGCACAGTGGGCTGCTCTGAGGTCTGATGGGGGCACACTGGGCTGTTCTGAGGTCTGATGGGGACACAATGGGCTGCTCTGAGGTCTGATGGGGGCACAATGGGCTGCTCTAAGGTCTGATGGGGGCACAGTGGGCTGCTCTGAGGTCTGATGGGGGCACAGTGGGCTGCTCTGAGGTCTGATGTGGGCACAATGGATTGATCTGAGGTCTGATGAGGGCACAATGGGCTGCTCTGAGGTATGATGGGGGCACAGTGGTCTGCTCCGAGGTCTGATGGGGGCACAGTGGGCTGATCTGGGGTCTGATGGGGGCACAATAAGCTGACCTGAGGTCTGATGGGGGCACAATGGGCTGATCTGAAGTCTGATGGGGGCACAATGGGCTGAACTGAGGACCATTACAGTGGTTCCTTATTATTTCTGGTAGCACTACCAGAAATAATAAGGAGCTTCCCCTGAGGAAGCTGACTTGATCGGTGATACGAGTGGGGATTGCTTCCCCAGACAGCATGCCGCACAAATGCTCGATTAGATGAGTATACATATTTATTGAATACTTTTTGATGTTATATTCTCTATTTGTACATGCTTGATTTTTTTATATCTATGATCATGTTGGTTTATATATGTTTGTGACGGCGATTGATGTTTTATGCTGTTTGGGGATTGGGTGGAGCTTATTTCAGCTCTCCCATAGTGGGTTGTCCTATTGTATACAATTTTTAATCTTTGTCAAGCGCGTTTATAATAAATATACATTTTTATTCAAGATGTGCGCTCATATGCGGTTTGTCTATTCTTGTAGTTACATTGTGTTATGTCCAGGCCGTGATCTGCACTCGATTCATATTTAGGTGTGCCCCAATCTTTGTTTGTTGATGGTTTTGCATGGAAACAAAAGGGGCAAATGTCCACAAACATCCAGACTCCAAAGTACCCTTGCTCTAGGGTACCACATGTACACGAAAAAACTTCTACAATAATCCTTTGACTATAACTATACTATACTAAAGCATACATATAATACAGTCAAGACCACTATAAGGGCAACATGTGGTACTACTGTCAGGAGCCTAGACCGGTTGGTTTCTAGTAGTGATGGCCAAATTGGTTCGTACTGTATGTACAAATCTGATATGTTTATCACATAACTTACCTTAAACTGCATTTTTCCCTATGTTTTCAGATTAATATGGCCACAGGTCTCTGAAGAAAATCTTAATCTCATGCAAGCACCATTAGCAATTATCTGGCAGTCTAATACTGCCTCCCAATGCCTGATGAACAAGCAAATGCTTGTTCATCGGGCAATTGTGATTTTTAAGCCTGCTTCTGCCGCCAGCATAGCTCTGGCCTGCATGGGGACTAGTGCTGGCATAGTGATCGCTTCTCCCCATGCCACGGAGGATATCACTGCATGTAAAAGCTGATGATTGCCGGGAGGGAACGCTTTCCTCGCAACAATCGTCTGCAGCATCGGGCTGTCTAATACACCCTTTAGAGTTGTCAAACTATGGAATACCCTACCCCAAAAGGTAGTAATGGTAGATATTATTCAGCATTTAAAAAGGGCTAGTTGCTTATCTAATAGTGAGTGGCATTTACGGTTGAAATTAGTCAAATGTCATGTAATTGATTGAGAAAGGTTGAACCTGATGGAACTGTGTCTTACTTCCTATGTAACTATGTAATATGCTTCCTAGAAGTTGGAGATGCAGAATCACATATTACTTTATCCACATTATCTGCTGTATTTCTTCTCAGTGATGGTAGTAAGAAGAGGGGCATGACAGTATTCTGTTCAGTTTTGTGTCTCTGGGCTGATCAATAAATGAAGACACTAATGACCATTTATTATTAATAAGGTAGTTTTATCTCTGTTAAATGTGTTAAAGGGATTAGCATAAAGATGGAATTAGCAAATTGGCGCTGTGGTGTGCTTACTTAACATGAATGCCAGCTGGCTAGTTCTGTTTAGGGTTACTGAAGCTACTGTTCAGTTTTACATATGAAACAAACCCTGTCTTTATGTATGAAAGAGAGTCTTTATGGCACTTATTTATATAATTGCAATGGAAGATTTGACTCCTGCATTTCACCAAATTATTAGGAATTTATTCTAGGAGGAACCTATAAATTGTAGTTACAGATATTACATTATTACTGATAGTGATTATGTGTACATAAGAAGATTAATCAGGTTCACATTTTCTGTATCCTATAATTCCATACAAGGGGGCAATGTATTCACGAGATTCTCTGGGCATCTTGTCTAATTAGTAGTTGTAATTAAACCTGTGGAGGGAAGATCTTTTACATAGTATTTACCCTCCCTTGCTCCATGATGATGCCATCTCGGATACACTCATGCACTTTGGACTGTCTGAATGTGGCCTTTTCTTTTTCTGCCCAGCTGCATTATGATGAGTGCAGCTTAACAGGAAAAGAAACAGGCACATCCAGTCGAGACCTGGGTAGAAGATCTTATAGCAGGGGCATAACTACCATACTGGCAGACCATGCAACCATTCTATGGAGCCCAGGGCAAGAGGGGGCCCAGTTGGGATCATTTCCTCTTCTACTGGGGGGTGAAAATATGGTCAGGACTCCTCTCTCTAAAGGAACAACTTTTAGCAAATGAGGCAGTGGATAAAATGGCTCAAGGATCATTAAAAGGGGTTTATATGGAAACCCTTCTGTCCTGTGTGGAGGGCCTGGTTTGATCCTTGCTATGGGACACTTACTTCTCTATGTATGCCATTGGCTTATAGGATAGCTACTTTACATCTGCTGGCATTCGAGGCTTGGCCTTCATTTCCTTTTGGAAAGAGATCTGATTTGCATATCTTTTTACAGTAACACTAATGTTCAGCCTGGGCTTCCAAAGTAATGGATATAATATAAAAAGCAATACAACTGATAGCAAGGAGACTTTGTCCAAGTACCAGATAGAGATTGACCAAGGCAGAACCTCAGAGGAGACTGTAAAGAATGCAACAGTTGCAGAGAGACATGTTAATGGTGTGAGTTGCTGTGGCACCTGAGGAGATGAGAAAATATGGTTCGGAGTACAACAACCAGGAGGACAGTGGGCTGCAGTGTCACAGACAGACCTGTGGAAGTGTAGATAAGACTGTGTTTTAGCACAAGAGAGAGAGTGTGGGAAGAACAGTGACATGAGAACCTGTTGTTGGCCTGGGCCTGTACATTGTGGGAGATGCAGTGGATTGAGGCTGGAAAAAGTGATGACAATGTGCATTGGTTCTTCTGAATGTACTCCTAGACAGGGAAAGACCATGGCTGCTTTGATTGATAGGGCCAGGAAGTGGCAAAACTGCGAGGCAGGGGCTGGCCATAGAAATTAATGGAGCTTTGGTGCAACAAGAGCAACAGCAACACCCTCATTGCTACAAAGACCTAATTTGCGTATTGGGAAAAAATATCATAATTTGGGATTGAAGCCTTAGATCAACTAAAGAAACACAGCATCAGGTGAACCACAGCTATGTGTCTATCCAAACAGTTGGATACAGATTTCTAGTGGAATTTTAATTGCCTTATTACTTGAGATTTTATCAAACTATAGTCTGGCCTCTGAAACTCCATAATGTGACATGTGGTTCCACTTCTAGGGCAATGCTGGGAAGATGAGGAGCTCACAGCAGGTCCCAGAAATACTTCTCTGTCTCTGGCCTTTTTAACGATACTTCTTATTGTTCTCCATAGACCCATTTTATGTATTTCCTTAATTTCTCTTCTTTCCCTCATTTTGCCATGTTTGTTCTTACAGCATAGTCTCTTCCGATATCTTTTGTTTTTTCATCTACTTACTCTGTTTAACTTGGAGTCTTTTTTTTAGAGGATCCTATCATAGCAGCGTTGCACAGTTACTTTTGTGGAGCTTTTATCATCAGGACTAATGTGAACGTCTATTCTGTCAGATTCTGCTCCATCAAGTGCCAGCTTGACAGCTGTATTGATCTACTGTTTGGATGCTACAGCTGTTTCTCATAGGGGAGGGGCAGTGAAGAAGCTCAATGCAGAGAGTGCCTCACAGTGAAGCTTTTCCTCCAGGACACTTGCAGGAGCAGAATCTGGCAGAATAAAAGTTCATATTCTCACTACTCCTAATAATAAAAACTACAGGGCTGTCAGCAGTGAAGCATGCTGCTAACATATTCCCTTCATGAAGTGCTTGCCATTAAGTTACGAATGACAACTAGAAGCACTAATCCTTTGGACAACAGGAAATGTGACTCCAATCAAATTTTATTTACCCATTATACAGTACTGTTATTAAAGGAATCTTACACCATTGAGTGTAAGATTAGCCTGTGTGTTGAACAAAAATTTCAGCACTACACACTGTGTGGAGAGAAGATACAAATTCTTTCAGGTCCAGCAAGGTCCATGGGCCCTCTAGACTAGACCCTTTATATTTCTTGGTAATGGAGCTTAACAACTCCACTTAAACCTCAGCTGCAGACACAGAAGTACATCATGATGGTACACCATAAACTTCACCTGCCTTCAAAGGAATTCTGAAAAATAACAGCGGACATTGACTTTTTAGTGGAATTGGCCTTTAAGTTGTATTCATTTCATTACAAATCACAAATTCTGCCCCTTGAAAACGCATTAACAGTTAACCATTGAATCATTCAGTAATTTTTGGAGATTGATATTAAATAAAATTTACAACCCTTAAATAACATGCTTAGCAAATGACCCCTGAGCATCTTCAGGGAGCAACCTATTGTTAAAAGTTAATGAAGCCTTCAGCGACTGGAAAAGTCATGAATCAAACTCAGGATAAATTGTTTGGCAATTAACAATCCAATTAACACTGATACATTTCCGAATGTATTTTTGGTTATTTGCATATAATTAAAGCTCAGTGACAATTGGAAATGGTTCACTTTCTAATCTCCTTTTTAAATAAGATTTAAGAGCCTCCCAGCACAAAGCATTGTAGAATAATGTCCCTCCATCATCACGAGACAGATCCTCCATCAATGTCAAATAGCATTTGTTATTAATGAGAGCTATTTATGACCAGAAGACTATTATTTATGGACTTAGGCTACTTTCACACTAGCGTTTTAAAATTCCGGTATTGAGTTCCGTCATAGGGGCTCAATACCGGAATAAAACGCTTCAGTTTTGTCCCCATTCATTGTCAATGGGGACAAAACTGAACTGAAGACAACGGAATGCTCCTGAAAGTATTCCGCTCCGTCTTCAGACCGGAGAACAGACCGCAGCATGCTGCGGTTTGCTCTCCAGTTCAGGGATCCGCACCAAGACGGATCCGGAATGACCCCCAATGCAAGTCAATGGGGACGGATCCGTTTGGTGTGGACACACCAGTAATCCGGATCTGTCCTCCATTGATTTGCATTCCGGATCCGGCTACAGACACATACATAAATACATACATACAGACATACATACATACAGACATACACACATACATACTCACATACTCCAGGGACGCCGGCAGCATGTCTTCACTCGCCTCCTGCGCGCAGCTATGACGTTTCCCCACTGCGCCCAGCAGAGGGCACTGTGGGGAATCGTCATCACTGCGCGCAGGGGGCGCGTGAAGATGTTCTGCCGGCGTCCCTGCCGGCGTCCCTGGAGTATGTGAGTATGTATGTGTGTATGTCTGTATGTGTGTATGTCTGTATGTCTGTGTCTTGTTCCATGTTAACATGTGTGGGGCCGGAGCGCTGCTCCGGCTCCACACATGTATCAGCGTTAGCACGGATCCGTTGGCACCCTTTAGGTGCCGGATCCGTGCTAACGCTAGTGTGAAAGAGGCCTTAGTCTATTGCTGTTAACTACATTAACTACTGGCTATATGGATTTTATGAAAAAAATATACCCCATTGTAGCCTTAACTGGTTAAACCGTCTAATTTGGTTAGGCAACTCTTTCCATAATGCCCTTAAAGGAAATATGTAGTTACCATAATGACACGATCCACAGGCCGTTCCATAAATGAGATGCAGGTCCCACCTCTGTAGCACATATTTGTAGAACATGGATTCCCTGACTCTGTCCTACCTCACTCTGTCCTGCTGGATAGAAGTGAATATAAGTGAATAGAAGTTATGGAAACAGTGTAACACAGAAAGCATGGCTGTTTCTGGAAACATGGTCACTTCTTGCAGTGTGGATGCAGCAGCTAGTAGGACAAGGTAATGTGGTGCAAGGTCGGAGGACCCCTTGTCTACAGATAGTTACTGATCCCAGAGGTGGACCTGTATCTGTGAGACATTTATGGCTTAGACTAAGAATGTCTGAGATGAGAACACCCCTTCAACTAAAGTAAAGCTGAGAGCTGCTTACTGTGTGGCACCTGTCATTAGAGGACCCATGGTTCCCAGCCCTGAAGCCTGAGGGGTTCAAGTTGGTCCTTATATCCCATATAAAGAGATTAGAACTATAAACTACACAAGATAAGGGTCCTTCTTATAGAACCTTCAATTTAGTAATTGTGTATAGTAATGGCGCTCAAGACCTGCATAAAATTACTAAATATTTATTTTAGCATCACAATAGACCACAAACACTTCATATAATTCATAAAAAAACAGTTAAACAAAGAACATGAAAAACATTAAAAGCAATTCATAAAAGCAATGCAAATAAAAATAGTCTAAACACTGAGGGGTTCACGTTGGACTGTAGGTCCCATATAAAGAGACCAGAACTGAAAACTGCACATAATAAGGGTCCCCCCTACAGATTTTGCCTAGATCCTTCAATTAACAACTCTGAGCAGGCCACAGATTTTCAGTATCTGGCTGTCCCAGGCAGGGCCACCTTAGGATAGATGGCACGCTGTGGTTTCTGTGGTGTCCTTCGCCATGAAAAAAATAAAGTAAAAAAACTGACACTATTGTTGCAGTCATATGACACTGAATATCAGCAGATTAGTTTAAAACTGTTTCAAACTGAGACGAGCAGAAGCACTGTGTGTGAAGTTCTGAGACTCTGAGACCTGTTTTGCAAAAATTGGGGTGTAATTGCTCTGGGAATCCATATTACACATATCAGGGATACTGCAGGGCAAGTGCAGGGCCAGTTCAGGGCTAGTAATTAATCAGGCAGGGAGAGAGAGACAGGGAGAGATAGGGAGAGACAGAGAGATACAAGGACAAAGACCAGCTGCAGGGACACAGAGTGAATTGAAAAATGTCTGGAATGGATAAGCAAAAGGGGTCCAGTTTCAGCCAGACCTCGAGCTCTAAAAAAAAAGGAGAAGGTGGCACAGGGCAAAAGTGCCAAAGGACCTGTAGCCGGAGCATCTACTAGTAGTATTTGCAATACTTGGCCGTTTTTCCACCAGGCTAACCCACCAAGGCGCAAAAGTGTAGTGGAGGAGAAAGTAGATGAGGTAGTGGAATGCATGGCACGCTCATCTCAGTCTCAGCCGGATGATCTGCTGTCATCTTCTGATACAGTATCCATATAAAGCCAGTGGTCAGACTCAGAGCATTCCTCCTGTTCCACCATTCCTCTCCAGCAAAGCCCGTCATTTTCGTACACAATTTGTACACTTATGCGTACGTGTTCAAAGAGGTTGCGTACCTTTTTAACTGAACGTTCGTTATTAGTGCGCGAGTTTTCGCTAAAAGCCATATAATTACGTATATTTTGTACGCAAATTCAACGAATCTTTTCGTCAAATATACGAATCTTAGGAAAAGTTCGGCGAATGTTCGGCAAATAAATTTTTGCATGATTCGCTCATCTCTAACACAGGCCAATGGAAATTGCATAGGAGACAAATGGTCATTATTGCGAGTGTGATTGTTTGTCCTCCATGCAGTTTATACTGTTTACATCGGGAGCCAGAATTTTTTAGCTGACATAAATCATGCAATCAGTCAACAAACAAGCATTAACTTTGTCGAACATCTGCTCATTTGATGGTGGATTGTTGCAATGTTTATACTGGGCAATTATCAGGACAAGAATTATTATTATTATTTTTATTATTACCGTATTTTTCGCCCTATAAGACGCACCGGCCCATAAGACGCACCTAGGTTTTAGAGTAGGAAAATAAGAAAAAAATATTTTTCAGCAGATCCTCTTATCCGACTGCCCATAAATTTCAGGACATCACATCAAACCCCATTATTAGCCCTCCATGTCAGAACTCCATCAGCCCTCCATGTCAGACCCCCAACAGACCTCAGATCAGCCCACTATGGCCCCATATCAGCCCCCTGTGCCCCCATACCATCTCACTGTGTGCCCACCAGACCTCAGATCAGCCCACTGTGCCCCCATCAGACCTCAGATCAGCAGAATGTGCCCCCATCAGACCTCAGATCAGCAGAATGTGCCCCCATCAGACCTCAGATCAGCATATTGTGCCCCCATCAGACCTCAGATCAGCAGAATGTGCCCCCATCAGACCTCAGATCAGCAGAATGTGCCCCCATCAGACCTCAGATCAGCAGAATGTGCCCCCACCAGACCTCAGATCAGCAGAATGTGCCCCCATCAGACCTCAGATCAGCAGAATGTGCCCCCATCAGACCTCAGATCAGCAGAATGTGCCCCCATCAGACCTCAGATCAGCATATTGTGCCCCCATCAGACCTCAGATCAGCATATTGTGCCCCCATCAGACCTCAGATCAGCATATTGTGCCCCCATCAGACCTCAGAGCAGCATCTTGTGCCCCCATCAGACCTCAGAGCAGCGTCTTGTGCCCCCCATCAGACCTGAGAGCAGCGTCTTGTGCCCCCATCAGACCTGAGAGCAGCTTCTTGTGCCCCCATCAGACCTCAGAGCAGCGTCTTGTGCCCCATCAGACCTCAGATCAGCCCACCCAGCCACTTATAATAATCTTACTTACCTGTCCTGCCGCTGCCGCTGCCCTCCGATCCACGCTCCGCTCTGTTCCCTGCCGGCGCGCACTATGACCTGACGCTGACGCTGCAGCGTCAGGTCATAGTGCGCGCCGGGAGGGAAGAGAGCGGAGCGCGGACCAGAGGGCAGCGGCAGGACAGGTAAGTAAGATTATTATAAGTGGCTGGGTGGGCTGATCTGAGGTCTGATGGGGGTCCCTATGTACAAGTGAGCGCTTCCTTATGGAAGCGCTCACTTGTATTCGCCCTATAAGACGCACCGCATTTTCCCCCCTTCTTTTGGGGGAAAAAAAGTGCGTCTTATAGGGCGAAAAATACGGTACTTTTCTGCCTGATTATTGAACCCTATGAAGGGCCTTTAAAAGGAATCTGTCAGCTAGTTTTAGCCTATAGAGCTGTGTACATATGCTGCTAGATTGTCACTAGCACGTCCACAATATACATTTTCCATAGCTCTGAGTGCTTGTATTCAGTAAAAAAAAACGATTTTATATATGTGCAAATGAGGCTAGTAAGGAGCCCAAGGGACTGTTACAAATGTTTCAGGAGCCCAGCCACACCCACTATGAAGGAGCCCAGCACCACCCCTGCATCCTCCGAATCTCCTCCTTGCTCCCCCATGTCACAGAGTTGAAGCACCGTAATCTCGCACATGCACGAGTATTACAGTGCTTTAACTGTGTGACATCAGGGGAGCAAGGAGGAGATTCAGAGGATGCGGGGCGGTGCTGGGCTCCTGAAACGTGTGAACGTGCTAGTGGCAATCTAGCAGCACATACACACAGCTATATAGGTTAAAACTAGCTGTCAGAATCCCTTAAAAGGGTTGTACCAAGCTTTGAAGTTATCCCCTATCTACTACATAGGGGACAACTAACTGATCAATCGGAGTCCAACCACTGAGACCCCACTGATCCTCAGAATGAGGGTCCCATTGCCGTGATCTGATGGAGTGGCAGATCTAGAATGCACCCTTACACACTATTCATTCTCTATGGGATTGCCGTAAATAAACAAGCGCTAGTTGCCCATGGGCAGCAGCCAGTCTCACAACACAAAGACTGGCCTTGGTCCCAGGTAATTAGCTTCTCCTCAGGGGAATGCCTTCAAAAAGAGGTAGTCCGAATTGGAAAACAGAAGTCTGGAACTCCTGGTAATATGGCAATCAATACAAAAGGCCACTTCTGTGTCTGTGCTCACAGATTTCAAAGTTTCAGTTTCAGGTAGTGAGGTGCCTTTGAATAAACTGATATTTAGGTGCTCACGTGTAAATAGAGAGTGTCCCTACAGAGTCTAATCATTTGTATCACTGTCAGACTGCATTGTGACATGCCCTATAGGAGATTAACACCCACTTTATTCATACATTTCTAGGAAGAAAAATCAATGCACATTTCCACAAAAAGATTCTCCAAAATTGTTATTTTTATTAGGAATACAAGATGGCTGACAGATCCTCTTTAGTTCACACATTTTGACACAAAATGCTATATATAAAAACTAAAGCCACTGCAATTAGACCTCAGTGCTCAGGAGGGGTCATCCATGAGAATGGGTGGAGTACGCATTCTTAATCAGAAACAAATCTTAGCCGGTTTTTGTTCCCTCAAGAATATCCTTAATTCCAGCAAATTAGAAGCTAATTTAAGTATATGATTCTCAGGGGAACTGTCTGCCATACAAATGCTGTATAATTGGTCAATTTTCTGTTTCATGCCTATGATATTTGCAGTTCTGTAAATGTGATGTGTTCTGTAAATGTGAACATAGAAACCTGTTCAATCTTGTGGGTAGGGTGGGGATCAGATTATTTGTCTGTGGGAAAATAGGAAAACGTGTGATTCAGATGAAAAAATAAAGCTTTTCCCATATAGACAGCTCAAAACACTTGTCGTGTGTTGAAATGCATTGCTATTGTACCTAGGATAGATCATACACTTTGTTTTACTGTATTTTAATTGCATTGCAATTGAACTGTATTTTATTTAATGTCATACTATATGACTAGAATGTTAGTTTATATATAAACCTAATATATTCTATAAATTATACATGTATGAAAGTTCTTGTCTCTTTAGGTCTAATCTAAAAGAGTTTATCTATCCAAATTATGGATCTATAATCATCTAAGTTCTGTCCGGTAGAACCACAAGGGCCTAGGTGTTGCAGTTGTAATATAAACCCTAAATAAGGCTAAGTTACAACTGCCTGAAAGTGACCTCAGGTTAACCAACTTTGATAGACCAGACAGCTATCTGAGAAGTAAGGGCACATGCTTCCTTTGCACACTGTCAAAGACCATTCTCTCCATAACACATTACAGAGCTATATGGCTATGCCAAACCATAACCATTTGGTGTCAAGTTTTCAACTGCGGTTGATAGCCCATTAGAACACCCCTATTTAGCAGACCAGCTGATGATCACTATGGAGCAGTAGGTCATTACAACTTTAGGCATAAACCCAACAGAACACTAGAGCTTTATTGCAGATGAATGAAACCAAACCTTTTTTCATAGTACATTAATGGAACAAAGCTCATGGACGATTTTGACCACCTTTGGGCCTCTAGAATTTACAGGTCACTGGATCACCAGGTAATGTTCTTTTAAACACAAGGTACGAACCTCTTACTTCTCATCAAAAAAGAAGCACTGATTATACCAATAACCACTAGATACGTAAGCTTATTATGTTGCTGACCTCCAGGAAAGATACCAGGGAACACTTTTTTATTTTCCATCAGGCAATGAATACTAAGTGAGCCCACACCCCCAAAGAGTAAATAATGGGTTATACCTTTAGGATGAGGCATATGTTAAATAGCAAGCCTGTAAAGATTGACCTCACTACTGTAATTTAATCGGCATTATTATTAACTATGCATGATTAAACACATTAAAAACTGGAGTCAAACATATATATATATTGCACAGAGTGGAATGGTAGTAGTATTTAGTAAATATTAACAATAATTAGTATCTCCACAATAGTTGTTTGTAGCCCCGCATACAGTTAACATCCAAAGTAAAGTACAAGCACATATACTAGCATTATATACTCAGACCAAGAATTAGACAAATACAAAATCCATATAAGGTGATATACAGTAGTGCCTAATACAAAATCTTACCCTGGCATAACAGACCCTGCAACCCATGGGTAAAATCTTTAAAGTTGCTGGTCACTAGAATGCTGATTGTGCCCCTGATCTATAAATGTCACTTGTTGATTGCACCGATGGATTCCAGGGTGAAACATACCATCTATAGCTTCTGGTTGTCAGATGTAGACTGTTACCACTTGCAGGGAAGTAAATGAAAACTGTACTCTTGAGCACCAAATAGTGGGTACATAATGGCCACCAGGCACTTGATACCAAATGTACTACTGCTCACTAGGTAATGGATACTGAATGTACTACTGATCACCAGGCATTGGATGCCAAATGTACTACTGCTCACTAGGTAATGGATACTGAATGTACTACTGATCACCAGGCATTGGATGCCAAATGTACTACTGATCACCAGGCATTGGATTCTGAATGTATTACTGATAACCAGCTATTGGATGCTGAATGTACTACTGATAACCAGCTATTGGATGCTGAATGTACTACTCATAACCAGCTATTGGATGCTAAATGTACTACTGATCACTGTCATGTTCTACATATAGCAGAACAAGAAAATCCAGTACGACTGACTAATCATTATTAGAAGCTACATAAAGGAAGCCACAACTTCCATTGGTTTGTGGGTCCATGATATGATATCCCACTGGAAACCTATCCACATATTAGTTGATAGTTCTAGCTGTTTGGAGTTGAATTGCAATAATGTGTGGGAATTATATGGCAGTATCATCTAAAGGCCCATTTACATGGGCCGACTGTGCAGACAATTATCAATAATAAACCGTTCATTCCTGATAATTGCCTGCCCACAAATAATGATTTAGGTGTCTATAACAACAATGCTTTCACCCGATTAACCTTAGGAATGCTCTGTTCCCATAACTGTTCCAATCATAGGCCCATGTAAACGGGCCTTTAGTTGTATTTGGATAAAGTATATCATGTGGGTACTGTATGTTGGTATTAAAGAAGAACTCCCGCAAAAAAATTTATTCCATGTCCTGCTAGAAAGGTACATGATGTAATCTGTAGTAAATGTCATTTTCTTACCAGAGTCTGTATTTTTAACGTATATCATCCTGAAGTTTCTTATCTGATTCATGTGACTAGGAGTTAGACCCACCAACTCACACAGAGACTTATGTGTGGACAGGAAGTCTAATTCTCTATGCATTCCTATGGGAGCCTCACTTTCAGTCTCATAGGAATGAATAGAGCAGTGACTGGCTTCCTGTCCTGGGTCAGTTGGAGGTCAGGGTGTTGGTCACATGACCTAGCTACAAGAAGATTAAGAAGATTGCATTCACTATAGATTACATCATGCACCTTTCTAACAGGTCAGAGAATAAAATTTTTTGCGGGAGTTCTTCTTTAAATGGGCTGTCTATGGCAGTTAGAGATGAGCGAATCATCCAAAATTCGCTTTGCCGTATACTCATCAAACTTTTCATAAGATTCGTATATTCTATACAAATTACGTTATTATGTTGTGTTTTGCGAACATTCGCGCACTAATAACGAACATTCAGTTTTAAAAGATACGCAACCTCTGTGAACAAGTACGCATGAGCGTACAAATTGCATACGAAAATGACGGGCTTTGCTGGAGCGGAATGGTGGAGCAGGAGGAACGCTCTGAGTCTGACCACATATGGCTACATATGGATACTGTATCAGCAGATAACAGCAGATCATCCGGCTGTGACTGAGATTAGCATGCCAACCACTCCACTACCTCATCCACTTTCTCCTCCACTACAATTTTGCGCCTTGGTGGGTTAGCCTGGTGGAACACTGGCCAAGTATTGCGAATTCTACAAGTAGAAGCTCTGGCTACAGGTCCTTTAACACTGCTGCCCTGTGCCACCTTCTCCTTTTTTTTTTACAGCTCGAGGTCTGGCTGGAACTGGACCCTTTTTGCTTATCCATTCCAGACATTTTTCGCTTGAGTGTGGCCCTGCAGCTGGTTTTTGTCTCTCTCCCTGTCTCTCGCCCTATCTCTCTCCCTGCCTGATTAATTACTAGCCCTGCACTTGCCCTGCAGTATCCCTGATATGTGTAATATGGATTCTCAGAACAATTACACCCCAATTTTAACAAAACAGGTCTCAGTCTCTCAGAACTGCACACACAGTGCTTCTGCTCGTCTCAGCAGTCGCAGCACAACTGATGTCATAGGCTTACCGAGCCTGAGCAAATCAGAGCAAGCCCTGCCCCCTAGGTCAGGTGACCGCTTTCTTCCCGGGCTTTTGCCGAACGAATAACGAACAGTAAAAGTTCGCTAATTAATTGAATTCGTACGCAAATGTCACGAGCAGGTGTGGGGGGGGGGAACCAAACCGAGTGTAGGAGGGAAAGGAGATTAGGCCTAAAAACTAAGGAAGGAAGAAGGACACCTCCTACAGGAAACCCTGGCTCAATTCTTGTCTATATACCAGTATGAACAGGCCTCAAAGGTAGGCAAGTTCATACACAGGAACCTAAACACCGAACTGACCCTATAGGACCCTGGAACTAATGACAGGAATGAGTCTACCTGTTCCTCCAAAAATGAAGGACGAACAGGAGTCTCCCTTAGGCCTAATAACAAAACAAACAGAAGGGAAAAGGAAACTTATCTTTCAATGAAGAAATGGAGGCTCCAGGTCTCAGCTGAGAACCAAACTACTCCTCACCACAACAACAACTGAAGCTATAAACTGCAAGGAATAGTGGGAGAAGAAGCAATAAATAGGGGAGGGACAATTACCACAACAGGAACACCTGAGGGAAAAGGGTGTGATAAATACCAACAACAAAAAAGGAAAACATGTCAGATTATACCACGTGTTGCCAATCTGACAGACCGCCTGTTACCTGTCACAGGAATGTCTGTGACAGCAACAGCGTATAGAGTTACTTATATGTAGCATTAGTGTACAATTTGTCGGACATGTACATAGCGAATGCGTAGAAAGCCTTAAGAACATTTTCGAATCTAACGGAGCGAATCTCAAAAAATTTGGATTCGCTTTGAAGCGGAAAATTTCCAAGATTCGTATTGAATCTACAAAGCGGCAAATAGATTTGCTCATCTCTAATGGCAGTATTATCTTGGCACTATATGGCAGTATTATGTGGACTTAAATTACAAGAAAAACTGGCAATGGCAAGTGGAGGAGAGGGTATGCTACTTGATGGCAAGGATAACATAACAGTCAAAAGTAAAGTACAAAAGTGCATTTGGCTATTTTCGACCGGCAACTATCTGGCATTAATGGCATATCCTTGCAACATACCATCAATGTCCCAAATGGATAATCTCTTTAAAACTATCTCTAATACCCCTGTTACTATTGATGTCTTAGTCTGATGCATTTGAGACCTACATAATATTTAATGTTTCATGTCACATGTGCAACAAGCCCCTGAGGAGCCGGTGCAGAAGACGGAAGTGGCAGTGGCCCTGATGAGATGTTGTGTTATGGTATACTCCCTCAGGTCATCACTCCCTGGGGTTCGGTGCAGTGAAAAGGTGGTAATCACACAGACGTATAAGATAAACAAACATTTTGCTTGCAAAGGATAAGTTACAGTACATTCAACCGTTATCTGTACAAGTTGCAATGTCTCTATCCTCAGATAATGAGGTATTGTGCCAGTCAAGATGCCATACAATAGCACTATAGAGTAATCATTCTCTCTCTCTCTCTCGCTCTCTCTCTGCTGATTTCACTTTGCTAACAGCAATAACCTGGCACTTGTGGCTATAGGTGTCTACTTATGAACTGCAGACTTTTGCATGTGCCTGTCCTGAACTGTGGTGATGGGTGTCTTAACTTGTTGTCCCTTCACCTGCAGCAGAGTCTGTATAGCTGTAGAGCTGATCACTCTGCTGACTTTGTATGCTGTAGCTTGCAGATCTGTGGCCTTGAACCCTGCAGTCTCCCTGGAGTAGTGGTCCTCACAGACAAGCTGTATGTTTAGTCCCAAAGGCCCTAGAAGTGGGAGCACATGGATGTCAGTGTCTCTAAGCTAACTGTGGAACTCCCTAGAACTCCCCCTCCTGGCAGGAAGCAGGACCAGCCCATTAGCTCCAAGAGGGGATGAGTGGAATATAAATCCCATTCCTAATGTCAACCATACTTTATCATTGCTGTAGCATATGGCAAATACATAAAAGATAATACGACATTAATACAAAATATAACAATCAATTGCTGATACCCCCCATGTCTGGAGTACTGTACATGAAAAATAGGACATCCGTGAAGGAAAAAAAGGTTTGTTCCCTACTCAGCATTTTGCTCTTCTTTCAGTGTATAACAATCCAAACCTACTATATTATTATTATTATAATCAAATATGTATTTGATCTTTAGACATCACTGTTGATACTGCGAGATGTCTAATTTACCCTTTAATTGTGGTAGAATAGATTCAAGCTTGAGAAGCTGTCACTGCCCTTCCCACACAGTAATTATAAACCTCATGGCACTGGAGAACACAGCATGTCTTTAGAAAACCTTGCATAACCCCAGACCTCAGCCAAAACAACTGAGTAATCAAATGTTGGGCTGCTGCTCTCCATGATGCCGACTCAGCAAACAGAACGAACCGCAAAGCTGACAATTCAACTAATACAAATATATGACCTAAAACCGTTCTTTAGCAGCTTTGTGCAGTATGTTACTATATAGGAAAAGAGCTTAAATATTCTGGAGACCCTGTTGAGTGACATGGTGCTTCTAGAGGGAAGGTTGTACAGTCATAATAGGGCACCCATACATGTCTATGAGGACCTACTATACTTCCACATACCTCCGATTTCATATGTTCAGTTAAAGGGGTTGCCCGGACTTTTACTATTCCTCAGGATAGGTCATCAATATCAGATCGGCGGGGGTCCGGCACCCGGCACCCCTGCCGATCGGCTATATGAGGAGACGCCGCACACAGTGCGCACATGCCATCTCCCTTCTCTCTTCCTGTTCACTGCTGCTGTCTATGGTCTTTGTCATAGACAGCAGCAGAGGACAGGAAGTGCTCACACTATCCTGAGGATAGGTCATCAATAGTAAAAACCTGGACAACCCCTTTAATTAATTGGTTATGACATAATGGAAGAGATTTAGAAAAACTGGTGTAAAAGGAAACTGGCTTAGTTGCCTATAGCCTTTCAGATTCCACCTATAATTTTTCAAAGGAGCTCTGAAAAATGAAAGGTCGAATCTGTTTGATAAATCTACCCTAATGTGTTGATCAATTAAACAAAACATTTAATATAAATTGTCCTTAAAATGCCTGATGCTCTGGACCCCACTTGTCCTGCACCATTTATGTGCCATTTATCATTCACGTGACCACTTTAGCCATTCACTGGCCTCAGTGGTCACGTGTGCATGAATGACACATGATCACACGATGCTTGGCTGCAGTGGTCACAGGAATGATGAATTTAAAATAATTGCTGAAGGACCAGTAGAGACTAGAGTGGCAGGATTCAAGCTGCTGGACATTTAAATAGTGAGTAATGGTTTGCTATTTATTTTATATAGGTTCCTTCTCTGTGCCCTTTTTGAAAAAAAGCTCAGAAACCCCTTTCTTTTGCAAAACATAACAAGGTGTTAAAAAGAAAAAGCAAGTTGGCTTCTACAACCCTCTCAGGTTGTTATAGCAAAGGGAAGCTGTGCCTGGTCGGACATATCCCTGTAGTGGCAAATTATTGAATGGATTGGGTGGGTCTGTTAGAGGAGGATGCTTGTAGGGAAGAATAGTTGTATAATATGGTCTTCAGTGTACCATTTTCATGGATTTTCCCACAATCTGTATGCCTGTACGCCTCTGGATGAAATAGGGGTGCATGGAGGGACAGTGGGATCTCATGGATGGCTAGGGGCACTAGTTAATCGCTGTGTACAAATCAGAGGTTGTACAGAGCTATAATTCATTCATAGATAGATAATACCTATTGGTCGCCTTTTGTTCCATATTTTCAACTGGATTTCCCAGGCTTCTGAATGGCAAATCTGCTCAGACATTCAATGATATCTCACTTTACGTTCCTGTATTACTGCATATCAAAGCAGAATTCATATTCAGGAATTTAGTGACACCCCTTACTCACACAAGTTTAATGGCTTCCTCTGGAGCTATGAAATAAATCCTCACTCATCCCTTGACTCATGCCAGTTCCTTTGAGGTTGCAATATTTTTACAGCAAAAATACCATTACAGTCTACACTATTCATTTCATAATAGATACTGGAACCCCTAACAAAGAAAAGTGGTAGTGCAAAAAGATTCCACCAGAAAGAGATCTTTTTTAACCCCAATAGTCATAGAAACACATTTAAAAAATATATATATTTTATTTTTATTTCAGCACTGCCTTTGAAAATGAAAAAAACTAAATATTGTCCTTCTGCAGCAGTCTAAACAAAGTTATTTTAGGTGGAAATGATCTTTAATAACCACTAATTTCTGAGACTTTGTGAAATACAAACATCATTTCCAGATGGACCCAGGCAACGCTTGTAACTTATAGTTTTGTTCTATGTAGGTCAGTTTTATTAGTAGAGAAAGCAATGCTCACATGAGATTTAGCACACCTGCAAATTGCACTAATCCGACACAACCTTGTTAAACAAATGACGTGACTGCTGCTCCCACAACTATTTATTGCTCCGTATAGTAAGTGGATGTTGTCCAAACCTTTTCACTGAGAAACCTGCAGGTGATGGACATTAATCCATTACTGCAGATTCTTGTCTTTGAGCAACAATTATCTCTCTTAAGTGGGTTAAGGCATTAAATATCCCATTAACACAAGGGATCTGATAAGATGGATTTAATATTTACTCACAACACATTTAATTGTACTATAGTAAGGTGTAAAGTGTAATCCTACCTGGTTTAAATATGAAAGAAGGACGCATGATTTCCTGAAACATGGTATTCAGTAAAGAGACAAGCCTGTAAATTTCCACAGAGGACATTTTAGTGTTTCCTCTTCTACCTGAAATTTCCAACTTAGCCATGGACATTTATTTAGATACCCCCCTTCTAAGACACCCATGTCCTCTTTAATCTAGCCATAGATGTAATGATTATCATTAATGAAAGTTGGCCACAACCCCTGTCTGTACATTTTCCACCTATCCCTTGGGGTTCTAAATTGTAGTTCTTTATAATTTTTCATAAAAACTAAAGAAACATTTTAAATTTTGACATCTAAAAGTAGAAATAATCATAATTTCATAAACAATACTGTGTATGGGGATCGTCCAACTCTTGATGGCAGAGGAAAGAAGAATCGGGTTGTTGGATTTCAACAAGTCTGATTCTTTTGTTCTCAAGGGAGATATGCCACTACCAGAAGTGGCTTATTCTCATTGTCTATTGAAAACACAATAACCATTGGCCAATCAAGCTTGCATGTGTATGAAGGGTTTTGGGGGGAATAACTGTCAGCACTGTTATCTAGTGTATGTCCACTTTTATGGAAAAAATATTGACATAAAGTTAGACACAGGACTAAAGTTTTAGGGAGTAGAAAGATAGCAGTTACACCCTGCTTCTGGTGCCTGTGATATCTAAAGGCTCCTCTGCCACTTAAAGAGGACATGTCACCATAGTGACATGTGAACTGTTTATATGGGCTAAATAGCACAGCTTCCCTGAGTATGGCATTATTTTATCTGCTTGTGCTCCCACCCTGTTCTTGAGATATGCCCTCCTAAATCTACAGCACCAATTTGAAATGGTTGGCTAGACATGGAGCTGGAAACCAGGTTGCTTCTCTGCAAGGGGAAATTTCTTCCCCACTCTGATGCTGTCTAATCATAGCAGAATCAGAATGGCCTGCTGCAGTGTGATTTTGCTAGATATAGTATATATTGTGAGAGTACACTGTATACTAACTTCAGCCATGACATCTTCTCACTCAAACCAGAGTGAGACTTCACCACTACCACTGCTGTTGCACAGAGGAGCCAGAAGCCAAGCCAGACATTATATAATGCTGTATCTCACAAAATCATGCTGCAGCAGGCCACTCTGACACTGTTCACACTGACAGAAGAAATCTCCCCATACAGAAAAACAAAGTGTTTGCAACTCAGTTGTTTACAAAGACAAATGCATGTTGTGTGCTAAAGTTTAGGGGAATATATCTCATGAAAGGGAGGGGGAGCACAGGCAGGCGAGAAACAATGCCATGCTCATGGAGGCTGCGCTATTTAGCAGATATAAACTGTTCACATTTTTTTTACATGGTGACAGGTCCTCTTTAAGAAAACATTAGTTAGTGGGTGAATTTTGCATTGGTGCCCAGGAGTTAGAATGGGTTAACATGGTTTGTGCACTGTCCATTGATCAGACAATAAAAAGCTGTAAGTTACCTCCAGTATCCTATGTTGCTACTGTTTACACAAGGGATAGTACATGTCTCTGAACTGACCTCTCACTGTATACCAGTAAAGCACTGTTAATGTTAACCTTTTCAAGCAGCATTACATTAATAGTTTATCTAAAGAAGGGCATCAGGCTGTAGGGGCCTCATTCCTTTGTGTCTCTTTTTGTTTCATCCAGCACTTGCTGTCAATGTAAGTTATCATCAATATCATATTCACTTGTTTATGTAATATTTCATCTGCAGAAATGAATTGAAAGACATTGGCATTTGCCTTGACTGGTCTTTTCTTTGTCTGTGCTTGCAGGGTGAAATGCTGATAAATTGCAGGGATAATGCTCCACAACAACTCTACACAGAGCTGAATAATACAAATTTGGAATTAAATTTTGGTTGAAATAGTAATATTCTAGAAATATAAAATTATTCAAGGCCAGCATAAACAGTCACTTAAAGTCTAACTGTCATATTTTTTTTATTTGTGTAATGTGTAGGGGCAGTGATGCTGACCATTTTTGTAATATACTTTAATTACTGAAATCACACATATCTAGTAGAAAAATCACTATAAAGTGGCCCATTTTGAGCCTAAGCAACATCTTTCTGTCCTCTGTTTACATAACACAGTCAGTGTTGAGCAACTCTCCAGTTATGTAAACAGAAGACAGAAAAGCTTTGCTAAAGCTCAAAATGGGCCACTTTAGAGCTATTTTTTTAGTAGAAATGTATGATTTCAGTAATTAAAGCATATTACAAAAATGGTGAGCATCACTGCCCCTACACATTACACAAATAATAATAATAAAAAAAAAAAAAATATATATATATATATATATATATATATATACAGTACAAACCAAAAGTTTGGACACACCTTCTCATTCAAAGAGTTTTCTGTATTTTCATGACTATGAAAATTGTAGATTCACACTGAAGGCATCAAAACTATGAATTAACACATGTGGAATAATATAATTAAAGAAGAACTCCCGCAAAAAATTTTATTCTCTGACCTGTTAGAAAGGTGCATGATATAATCTGTAGTGATTGTCATTTTCTTATCAGTGACTGTTTCTGTGAGTAAAAACCTCTCTTCTTATTGTAGCTGGGTCATGTGACCAACTCCCTGACCTCCAACTGACCCAGGACAGAAAGCCAGTAACTGCTCTATTCATTCCTATGGGAGCATCACTTTCAGTCTCATAGGAATACATAGAGAATTAGACTTCCTGTCCACACATAAGTCTATGTGTGATTTGGTGGGTCTAATTGCTGGTCACATGACACAGATAAACTTCAGGATGATATAAGTCAAAAATTCAGACACTGGTAAGAAAATGACATTCACTACAGATTATATCATGTACATTTCTAGCAGGACATGGAATAAAATTTTTGTCGGGAGTTCTTCTTTAACAAAAAAGTGTGAAACAACTGAAAATATGTCTTATATTCTAGGTTCTTCAAAGTAGCCACCTTTTGCTTTGATTACTGCTTTGCACACTCTTGGCATTCTCTTGATGAGCTTCAAAAGGTAGTCACCTGAAATGGTATTCCAACAGTCTTGAAGGAGTTCCCAGAGATGCTTAGCACTTGTTGGCCCTTTTGCCTTCACTCTGCGGTCCAGCTCCCCCCAAACCATCTCGATTGGGTTCAGGTCTGGTGACTCTGGAGGCCAGGTCATCTGGCGTAGCACCCCATCACTCTCCTTCTTGGTCAAATAGCCCTTACACAGCCTGGAGGTGTGTTTAGGGTCATTGTCCTGTTGATAAATAAATGATGGTCCAACTAAACGCAAACCGGATGGAATAGCATGCCACTGCAAGATGCTATGGTAGCCGTGCTGGTTCAGTATGCCTTCAATTTTGAATAAATCCCCAACAGTGTCACCAACAAAGCACCCCCACACCATCACACCTCCTCTTCCATGCTTCACAGTGGAAACCAGGCATGTAGAGTCCATCCGTTCACCTTTTCTGTGTCGCACAAAGACACGGTGGTTGGAACCAAAGATCTCAAATTTGGACTCATCAGCCAAAGCACAGATTTCCACTGGTCTAATGTCAATTCCTTGTGTTCTTTAGCCCAAACAAGCCTTGTTGCCTGTCCATAGCAGTGGTTTCCTAGCAGCTATTTTACCATGAAGGCCTGCTGCACACAGTCTCCTCTTAACAGTTGTTTTAGAGATGTGTCTGCTGCTAGAACTCTGTGTGGCATTGACCTGGTCTCTAATCTGAGCTGCTGTTAACCTGCGATTTCTGAGGCTGGTGACTCGGATGAACTTATCCTCCGCAGCAGAGGTTGGTTGGACTCTTGATTTTCCTTTCCTGGGGCGGTCCTCATGTGAGCCAGTTTCTTTGTAGAGCTTGATGGTTTTTGCGACTGCACTTGGGGACACTTTCAAAGTTTTCCCAATTTTTCAGACTGACTGACCTTCATTTCTTAAAGTAATTATCGCCACTCATTTTTCTTTACTTAGCTGCTTTTTTCTTGCCATAATACAAATTCTAACAGTCTATTCAGTAGGACTATCAGCTGTGTATCCACCTGACTTCTGCCCAACACAACTCATGGTCCCAACCTCATTTATAAGGCAAAAAATCCCACTTATTAAACCTGACAGGGCACACCTGTGAAAACCATTTCAGGTGACTACCTCTTGAAGCTCATCAAGAGAATGCCAAGAGTGTGCAAAGCAGTAATGCATGCAAAAGGTGGCTACTTTGAAGAGCCTAGACTATAAGACATATTTTCAGTTGTTTCACAATTTTTTGTTTAGTATATAACTCCACATGTGTTAATTCATAGTTTTGATGCATTCAGGGTGAATCTACAATTTTCATAGTCATGAAAATACAGAAAACTCTTTCTGGTACCCCGGTGTTCTTTTGATTTCTGGTCACACATGCTCAGTAGCTCAATTGCAACTCCTATATCCTGTTGTACATGGGTGAGTGATTTCCGCTTTGTGCAGACCAGCCAATAAGAGTACAATAGAATCATCTTATTGTCACCAACACTGGGAACATTAGATTGATGTCTTGGGAGGAAACCAATAGACCTGGGGGACCTAACAAGAATGTAGCAGCAACATAGGGACATTATTTTTAAATGAAAAACTTTTATTTTTTTTTATTCTTTTTATTTTGCATTGCTGAATAGTTTATTATTAGAGATGAGCGAGTAGTGTTCGATCGAGCCGGTATTCGATCGAATACTACGCTATTCGGCATACTCGATTTCAATCGAGTATAACGGCGATGGCGCACTTAGAATTCGTTTCCCCTCCCACCTTCCCTGGCGATCTTTTTCCACCAATCAACATGCAGGGGGGTATGACAGGCACGCTGAGCACGCTGGCAGCGCGAAAACAGCGTCTACATGGATTGGCTGGAAAAACCATGTGACCTCGAATATTAAAAACTCAGCTCTTCCTGCTCGTACGCATATGCTGCGTGAACTTAGTCAGGGACAGAGGCTGGAGAAGGGACAGACAGGTTTTAGCAGTTGGACAGGCAGGAGCGTGATTAAAAGCCCTTATCAGGGCTACTATAGTGCACTACAGTGATAGCTTTACTACAAGATACACTTTACAGAGAACGGCTGCCGTATTCAGGGATAGCTGCTGGAGTAGGGACAGAGAGAGGCATTAGTGGTGTATTAGGTGCTCTGCTACATACCAAACTATATTTGGCACTACTGTTCAGCGTTCTTTTTGGCTGAAAAACCCTGTTATATAACTAGTGTGTATATGCACCATCTGATCTGGCAGTATACGGCTGTGAATTTTATTTTATTTTTTTAAATACAGTTTATTTGGCTCTAGTGTTCTGGGTTCTGTGTGCCTGCAATACCCTTTTTGTATACCAGGTGTAAATACCACCGTCTGTACAGGTTAGTTACACGGCTGTGTACCTTGAAATATACAATATCTAGGCCTTTTAATTGGCCACTATACTGTGCGTTCTCTTTGCTAAATTATTTCACATACCTGGTGTAAATACCCACCGTCTGTTCAGTTAGTACACGGCTGTGTACCTTGAAAATATACAATATCTAGGCCTTTTAATGGCCACTGTACTGTGCGTTCTCTTGCTAAATTATTTCACCTACCTGGTGTAAATACCCACCGTCTGTTCAGTTAGTACACGGCTGTGTACCTTGAAATATACAATATCTTAGGCCATTTAATTGGCCACTGTACTGTGCGTTCTCTTGCTAATTTATTTCACATACCTGGTGTAAATACCCACCGTCTGTTCAGTTAGTACACGGCTGTGTACCTTGAAATATACAATATCTAGGCCTTTTAATTGGCCACTGTACTGTGCGTTCTCTTGCTTAAATTATTTCACATACCTGGTTGTAAATACCCACCGTCTGTTCAGGTTAGTACACGGCTGTGTACCTTGAAATATACAATATCTAGGCCTTTAATTGGCCACTGTACTGTGCGTTCTCTTGCTAAATTATTTCACATACCTGGTGTAAATACCCACCGTCTGTTCAGTTAGTACACGGCAGTGTACCTTGAAATATACAATATCTAGGCCATTTAATTGGCCACTGTACTGTGCGTTCTCTTGCTAAATTATTTCACATACCTGGTGTAAATACCCACCGTCTGTTCAGTTAGTACACGGCTGTGTACCTTGAAATATACAATATCTAGGCCTTTTAATTGGCCACTGTACTGTGCGTTCTCTTGCTAAATTATTTCACATACCTGGTGTAAATACCCACCGTCTGTACAGTTAGTTAGTACACGGGCAGTGTACCTTGAAATATACAATATCTAGGCCTTTTAATTGGCCACTGTACTGTGCGTTCTCTTGCTAAATTATTTCACATACCTGGTGTAAAATACCCACCGTCTGTTCAGTTACAGTTAGTACACGGCTGTGTACCTTGAAATATACAATATCTAGGCCTTTTAATTTGGCCACTGTACTGTGCGTTCTCTTGCTAAATTATTTCACATACCTAATTATATACCCAAATATTGTATTTGCAACCAAAAAAAAAAAAATGCGGAGGGGGGCTAGCGGAATCGGACGTGGACGAGGACGGGGGCGCGGAAATGCTGTTGGTGGCCTTGTTGAAGCCAGTGGGGATACAATGCGTGCTGGTGAGGGTCAGCCAGGATCCCACTCATCCAGAATCCCTGCCTTTATGGGACAGTTAAGCAGGGGGCGAGTTACACCGCTGTTGAGGCCTGAGCAGGTTGAACAGGTGGTGCAATGGATAGCCGATAGCGCTTCCACACAGTTGTCCACCAGCCAGTCATCCACACAGTCTCACTCTGACCCTCCTTCCTCCACACCTGGCCAACAGAGTCATCCCACCTTTGACCCCTCCCAGGAGCTCTTTTCGGGTCCTTTTTCAGATGTGCCGGAAGAATCCCAGGAGCTAGCAGAGGAATTTGTTTGTAGTGATGCCCAAACACTTGAGTTTTCGCCATCTCCTGCTGATGTGGACCCTGAACCAGCATCTGTTATCATGAGCGATGATGATGATGAGACGCAGTTGCCATCAAGGGAGGCTGTTGGAATGTCCAGTGGGCAGGAGGAGGAGCAGAGTGAGGAAGAGGAGGTGGTGGATGACGAAATGACCGACCCCACTTGGCCAGGGGTGATGTCCAGCGGGGAAAGCAGTGGAGAGGTGGTGGTCTGCGCAGCACCGAAAAAGGCAGCAAGAGGCAGAGGGATGTCCAGAGGCAGAGGGATGTCCAGAGGCAGAGGGATGTCCAGAGGCAGAGGGATGTCCACAGGCAGAGGGATGTCCAGAGGCAGAGGACAGTCCAGACAGAGTAGTGAGGCCACAGCCAGCACGGCCGAAGCTGTTCCCGGCAGCGGGCAGTCGCGCGAAGCTCCCCCATCGAGGCCTCGTACTTCTGTGGTGTGGAGATTTTTTAATGTTTGTGCGGATGACAAACTGAGCGCAGTTTGCACACTCTGCCACTCAAAACTGAGTAGGGGCTCTGAGAAGAGCAATCTGACCACCTCAGGCATGCGGCGTCACTTGGAAGTCAAGCACTGGGCTGAGTGGGAGAGAGCAAACGCAATACAACCTGCGCAAGGTCTTCCTGCCACTGCCTCTTCCCCTCTGTTGTGTGCTGCCACTGCGGTCCAGACCTCCAGCCAGGACACCTCCACATCTGCCTCTGCCTCGGCTACTTTGGGGCCTTCTCCTTCAGCCTCCCCTTCCCCCGCATCTTCGCCTGCACCTTCACACTCCTCGTCCCATCAATTGTCCATCTCGCAGGCGTTCGACCGCAGGTCACCCCCAAGCCCAAGCCTTAAACTGCCACATCTCCAAACTGCTGGCCCTGGAGATGTTACCGTTTAGGCTTGTGGAGACGCAGGCCTTCCGCGACCTGATGGCGGCTGCCGCACCTCGCTATTCCGTCCCCAGCCGCCACTACTTTTCCCGGAGTGCCGTCCCCGCCCTGCACCAGCACGTGTCGCGTAACATCAGGCGGGCCCTGAGGTACGCAGTCAGCGCAAAGGTCCACTTGACCACCGACTCGTGGACAAGCGCTTGCGGCCAGGGACGCTACATCTCTTTGACGGCACACTGGGTGAATGTAGTGGAAGCGGGGACGGGGTCGCAAACAGAGACGGCCTACCTACCACCCCCGCCCAAGATTGCCAGCATGGGTTCTGATAAACCCCCCTCCTCCTCCTCCTCCTCCTCCTGTGCCTTAACATCGCCCTCAGCCGCTAGCTGGAAGCGTTGCAGCACTGGCGCGGGGAGACGTCAGCAGGCGGTGCTTAAGCTCATCGGGCTTGGGCGACAGGAAGCACAGCGCCCCAGAGGTGAGGGACGCCATATTGCAGCAGACGGATATGTGGCTGTCGCCGCTGCAGCTAGGACCAGGCATGGTCGTGTGCGATAACGGCCGTAACCTGGTGGCGGCTCTGGAGCTTGCCGAACTCGATCACGTACCATGCCTGGCCCACGTTTTTAATCTGGTAGTCCAAAAATTTCTAAAGACTTACCCCAACCTGGCAGAGCTACTGGTGAAAGTGCGGCGCTTGTGCGCTCACTTTCGGAAGTCAACTGTAGCTGCTGCTAGCTTAAAAAAACTCCAGCAACGCCTCCATTTGCCTGAACATCGGCTGTTGTGCGACCTGCCGACTCGCTGGAATTCCACCTATTCCATGTTGGCCAGGGTGTGTGAGCAGCAGAGAGCATTGATGGAGTACCAGATTATGAATCCACGCGTGCCTCCAACTCAGCTCCCTCAGTTTGCCAACCACGAGTGGCCATGGATGGCAGACATATGCGATGTACTGCGTATCTTTGAGGAGTCCACCAAGAAGGTCAGCAGCGAGGACGCTATAGTGAGCGTAACCATCCCGCTCCTATGCGTCCTTAAAGAATCGCTCATCGCAATAAGGGAGAACGCATTGCACGCAGAGGAGACGGGGGTAGGAGGAGACGCAACGGAGCTACACAGTCAGACCACACTTTTGTTTGCTTCACGGTGGCAGTTGCAGGAGGAGGAGGATGAGGAGGAGGACGACGTGGAGGTGGCTGTGGAAGAGGAGGAGGATGCTGGCGGCGAGGGTAGCAGTCAGGCTGTGTGCGTCCCATTGGTTCAGCGCGGATGGGGCGGAGAGGAGGCGGAAGAGGAAGAGGAGGAAATGGCAAGTGATCCTTCTGGTGGGGGCAGTGAGGTCATGCCTATTCAGAGTCTGGCACACATGGCTGACTTCATGCTGGGCTGCTTTTCCCGGGACACACGTGTTGTCCGGATAGTGGAGAACAAACTGTACTGGGTCTTCGCACTCCTGGACCCCCGGTATAAAGATAACGTCTCCTCTTTTATTCCGGTAGAGGAGAGGACGAATCGATTGCTGGAATACCAGAGGGAACTCGTGCAGAACATGATGGAGATTTTCCCACCCACCATCGCTGGCGGCAGAGAGGAGAGGGTCTCCCAGAGTCCCACAACATCTATCAGGCCCACAGCCACCAGGGGAACACTCTCCAAGGTGTGGGACACGTTCATGGCACCCCCTCGTGCAACTTCCATCACTGCCGGGCCCGCTATCAGCAGGAGGGACAAGTATCAGCGGATGTTGCGGGAGTACCTGGCAGACCGTACCCCTGTCCTCCCCGATCCCTCGGCGTCCTACACTTACTGGGTCTCCAAGTTGGACACGTGGCTGGAACTGTCCTTGTACGCCTTGGAGGTGCTTGCCTGCCCTGCCGCCAGCGTGCTATCAGAAAGGGTGTTCAGCGCAGCCGGGGGCATTATAACCGATAAGCGCAGCCGCCTGTCAACCGACAGTGCGGACAGGCTGACGCTAATCAAAATGAACAGCAAGTGGATTGACCCGGACTTTGCTTCTCCAACCGTGGAAAGCAGCCAAAAGTGAAGTGCCATCTGTATGAAGTGCCATTTCCTCCTCCACCTCCTCCTCCTCCTCCTTAACCGCCGTAGAATTGCTCCGTAAATAAGAAAAATTTATATATTTATGGCTCACCTCTTGGGCCTCCACAAAATGTTTAAGAGGTCTCACCTCTTGGGCCTCCATATAATTTTTAACAGGTCTCACCTCTTGGCCTCCACATAATTTTTAAGAGGTCTCACCTCTTGGGCCTGCACAAAATGTTTAAGAGGTCTCACCTCTTGGGCCTCCGCAAAATTGTTTAAGAGGTCTCACCTCTTGGGCCTCCACATAATTTTAAGAGGTCTCACCTCTTGGGCCTCCACATAATTTTTAACCCCGTCACCTCTTGGGCCTCTACATAATTTTTAACAGGTCTCACCTCTGGGCCTGCACAAAATCTTTAAGAGGTCTCACCTCTTGGGCCTCCACATAATTTTAACAGGTCTCACCTCTTGGGCCTGCACAAAATCTTTAAGAGGTCTCACCTCTTGGGCCTCCACATAATTTTTACAGGTCTCACCTCTTGGCCTGCACAAAATCTTTTAAGAGGTCTCACCTCTTGGGCCTCCACATAATTTACCGTTTACCTCTACCTCTTGGGCCTCCACAAATCTTTAAGAGGTCTCACCTCTTGGGCCTCCACATAATTTTTACAGGTCTCACCTCTTGGGCCTCCACAAAATCTTTAAGAGGTCTCACCTCTTGGGCACAAAATCTTTAAGAGGTCTCACCTCCTCCACATAATTTTTAAGAGGTCTCACCTCTTGGGCTCTCCACAAAATTTTTAAGAGGTCTCACCTCTTGGCCTCCACATAATTTTTAACAGGTCTCACCTCTTGGGCCTCCACATAATTTTTAAGAGGTCTCACCTTCTTGGGCCTCCACAAAATCTTTAAGAGAGTCTCACCTCTTGGGCCTCCACATAATTTTAAGGTCTCACCTCTTGGGCCTCCACATAATTTTTAAGAGGTCTCACCTCTTGGTCTCACCTCTTGGGCCTCCACAAAATCTTTAAGAAGGTCTCACCTCTTGGGCCCTCACATAATTTTTAAAAGGTCTCACCTCTTGGGCCTCCACAAAATCTTTAAGAGGTCTCACCTCTTGGGCCTCCACATAATTTTAAGAGGTGTCACCTCTTGGGCCTCCACAAAATCTTTAAGAGGTCTCACCTCTTGGGCCTCCACAAAATCTTAAGAGGTCTCACCTCTTGGGCCTCCACATAAATTTTTAAGAGGTCTCACCTCTTGGGCCTCCACAAAATCTTTAAGAGGTCTCACCTCTTGGGCCTCCACATAATTTTTAACAGGTCTCACCTCTTGGGCCTCCACATAATTTTAAGAGGTCTCACCTCTTGGGCCTCCACAAAATCTTTAAGAGGTCTCACCTCTTGGGCCTCCACAAATCTTTAAGAGGTCTCACCTCTTGGGCCTGCACAAAATCTTTAAGAGGTGTCACCTCTTGGGCCACCACAAAATCTTTAGGAGGTCTCAACCTCTTGGGCCTCCACATAATTTTTAAGAGGTCTCACCTCTTGGGCCTCCACAAAATCTTTAAGAGGTCTCACCTCTTGGGCCTGCACAAAATCTTTAAGAGGTCTCACCTCTTGGGCCTGCACAAAATCTTTAAGAGGTCTCACCTCTTGGGCCTCCACAAATCTTTAAGAGGTCTCACCTCTTGGGCCTCCACATAATTTTTAAGAGGTCTCACCTCTTGGGCCTCCACAAAATGTTTAAGAGGTGTCACCTCTTGGGCCTCCACATAATTTTTAACAGGTCTCACCTCTTGGGCCTACAAACAATTTTTAAGAGGTCTCACCTCTTTAGCCTCCACACAATTTTAACGGGTCTCACCTCTTGGGCCTCCACATAATTTTAAGAGGTCTCACCTCTTGGGCCTCCACAAAATGTTTAAGAGGTCTCACCTCTTGGGCTTCCACATAATCTTTAAGAGATCTCACCTCTTGGGCCTCCACCTATTTTTTAAGAGGTCTCAGCTCTTGGGCCTCCACATAATTTTTAAGAGGTCTCACCTCTTTAGCCTCCACACAATTTTTAAGACGTCTCACCTCTTGGGCCTCCACAAAATTTTCCATGAGCCTCTGGCCAGCCCACGGCCTCTTCCTGCCTTTTGCGGTCCTACGCATCCCTCAACATCCCCACTGCTTTACCTGCTAGACATGACACTGGGCCAGGTCGGGTCACTGACATCTCTAGCGCCAACAATTTGGGCATTTTAAGGCTTCTGCATGTGTTTGAGTTGTTTTTACATTTTAAAGAAGACATGTCTGACCACATCTCACACACACACACAATGACAATTAGGGGTGGGGTCTATTTGCTTTCCCCCTTGCCTATGCCATCTGTGGTTGTCATAGGCAACGTGATTTTAAGGGGTGCAGAATTTCATCTTCTTTTTTGTCTAGTTTGGCTTGGGGTCCATGGCAATGTAGAGGAAAGAAGGTTTCCTTGTATGGTCTCACTTTACAGAGAGGTTATATTGTCTTTGGAGTGTATTGTTGAGAGGCTGTGATAGTGGCGTAATAGTGCGACTTGGGCGCGTTATATGCACCCAGACATGCTTCCCCTGCTGTCCCAGTTGCATTCCAGCAGTGTTGGCATCCTTTTCTGAGGTTTCAGGGTGGACTTGGTGACCTCCAAGTGGTCGAATTGAGATTTCCAAGTGGCGAGCATTTTTTTCCCATAGACTTTAATGGGATTCGATATTCGGTCGAATAGTCGAATTTCGCGGTCTATTCGAATCGAATTTCGAACTTTCGAATATTTCACTACTCGCTCATCTCTATTTATTATAGTGAAAATGAAAGAACCTCTATGTGGAACATATGGCAAAGACCTGAGAGTCGTTCCTGGAATCTGATTTGACCTTTAATTTTTTTTTACTTGATTTGAGGGTCTAATAATTTAAGAGCCTGGAGGGATTTGGAGTCTGATATTTGAGTGATCTGGTCTAGGGTAGAGGTCTGGGATAATATAATATTTGCGTGCTTTAAGTGTCCCTGTGCTTTAAAAAAGACAACTTTTTTTCAATCCCCAAAAATCACTAGAATTAGGAGAGAGAAGTACTCAAATAGAAAGCTTTGTTTCCTTAACGAAGGAGAGGGAATTGAGATGGGCTGCAGCGAGAAAAGAGAGCTGTAAGTGAGCTCTTCTCGCTCCTCGTTGTAGCAATTGGGTAGGGTCTCACCACTCAGACCCCTACCCTACCTATCAAAACGTGTGATATGTCGCTATGATATATCAAAAGTTTTTTCATAGATTAAATAGTATACATTAAAGTTACACTAAACCTAAAAATTGGTTGATTGTTTCTCGTATACTGCAGACAGAACAGAGAGGGCATGCTGTTGCTCAGCCTGCTGTTTTATAGCCAGACATAGGAGAGAGCTCCTGAGACACCTAGAGATTTCTTTATTTCTCTATTTAATTGTAAAAGGAGACAAATTAAGGTGAAAAGAAAAGGGAGATTAAAGAAAAAAGGACTAGGAAATTGTTTGTGTATATTCTGTATTTTGTGTTAATTTAACTGTTACTTATTTCTGTAAATGGTGAGAGTGGTCTATTTTGTATTTTTTAATGCAACTCGCCTTTATGTGTCTATAAAGTATATGTCTGAAGTCAGAACAGACTTTTAGTTTTCAATTCATGCTTGAAGATGCACTGTACATTACATATAAAGCAGCTGTGTGTTTATAGTTCAATAGTCCCTTATTGGAAGGGCTAGAAAGGCAGTACAGACTGTGACTTCACCCTTGAAGGAACCCTAAGGGTACAACCACACTTTCAGGTTTCCAGATGTAACATGAAAAGCCAAAACCATGAGTGAATTAAAAAAAAAAAAGAGAGAGGTCATATGTGTTCTTCCAAAATTACATCAGAAAACCTGACCATGTGGCAATACCATAATAGATGCTTTGGTATGATGAGTCAGATTTTGGGGAACTGCTTCTGGGTGGTGGTTAAAAGTGAATGGAGACTAATTGCTTGGGCCAATATCCTAATCAATTAAAATAGTATTTTTAATACTGTCTAGTAGTAAGGCGACCATCCATGAGTGATTTCATGATGCTCTCATTTATAAGAAGACTTACACAATCAGCTTTTAAGCTGTTTGGTTTAGGTTGATTGATTTACTCCCGCTGGCCACATCTGCAGCTTTGCTAAGGATTTTTGGTGTTTAGCAACAAGCAGGAGCTGTAAGAGTTTACACAACATGAAGATGAATCTGCCAAGATGAAAGAAGCCATACAAAACATTTTCTGCCCAGTTGCAAGTCACACATGAGGACGCACTGATCTGTTGTCTTCTTGATATGTGATATTTTGGACATGTCACAATGAAGACAATGTACAGGGGGTCAAGAAAAGTAATCCTTAGCAGGTTGTAGGGATTGTTTGTAGGCTTCATAAGGAAAGTTCAGACAAGGTCAGGGTGTAGCAAATTAGGCAGTTTGTTACAGAATGACCTCTAGAATATTTATTCTCACCTAGAGCAAAATTAAGATAACCTTCCTCTTCCTCAGTCAGTATATTTTTTCTATCTTCTTCACGGCTTTTCCCCTTTTAAGTTTTTTTTAGAAGTAGCAATAGGTTTTTAATACACCTAAATACTATACAGATTTTCTATAAAATTATTTCTATCATGCATATACAGTTTTCAAAGTGAACCCTTTACAGTAAGATATCATTAAGATGAATTCTTAAAGGGACATTTCCATCAGAAAGAGGTCTTTTTTTAAATTGATATTCATGGGAAAATTAGTTTGAAGTGACTTCGAGATTTGATATCCAAAAAACTATAGACTCATAAAAGTATGCATGAATTGGACTGATTTTGCATTACAGTTTTAAAGTATGCGTTTCTGTAATAAATCAAAAATGTAAAAAGGGAAAACATCCCCATTGTTATAAAAAAAAAAACATTTTGATGGAAGTGTCCCTTTAAAGAACACCTTTCACCGGTCCTGACATTATAATATAACTAGCTAGCTGTGTAGGGCATTCTGAAGGTATGTTATAGCACTTACTATATTTCCTATGTACCGTTTCATTTGCCTGCTGTGCCCCCGTTCTGTTTTCCCGCTTGGTATGTAAATTCATACGATTGGTACCTGGAGGAGGAGACGGCCCTTTTTCTCAACAGAAGGTTAGCTTTTTTTCTCCCTGGCTGTGATGCTTTCTGCAACGATTGGGCTGTCTCCTCCTCCCTGTACCCATTGTATGAATTTACATACCAGGCAGGAAACCAGAACGGGGGGCACAGCGGCCAAACGGAGCAGCGAATAGGAAACATAGGAAACAAGCACTATAACATACCTTCAGTATGCCCTACACAGCCAGCTAGTTATATGATAATGTCAAGACCAGTGAAAGGTACTCTGTAAATAAAAGTACAGTCTAGTTAGGCTCTCCTTCATCTGAGGCAAAGATATAGTTCATTCCACTAGCCCTGTATCTACATACTTTGACTGGAACAGAATAGCTTGTTATTGCTTACTTTGGCACCTTGCTCATGCGGTACATATACCAGCTGGCTAGTTGGTGCCTTGAGGTTCAGCCCCATCATGTTTCTACAAAAAGGCTGAGATACATGTATGTGAGGTTATGGTAGCACAAATAATATTTGAATGGTATATATTAATATGTGTTGCCATTTTAATAGTGATAGTGTACATATGCAAATGTTCAATTTATGTTCTTAATGCTCAGCTGGTACATGGTAGTTTTTGTTAAAAAACAAATCCCATTCTATGATGACATTTTAAGGCTTTTCAACCAGTTACTAGTTTTCACTAGAGTTATGGCCTCAAGTTACATTATTTTCAACTTACAATGGTCACCCAGCAGCAAATTAATACTGTAACTTTATTAAAAATGATCAGCCATTTCCAAGATACAGGAGTTAATAATCAGTCTGTTTGCAAGGTGTCACTTTCTGTTTTCCTTGAATCTTGTCATCTGATAGCTCATGTTTAGCTTTTATCTCTGTTCTCATAACCTCATGACTGATTTTGTTACCCTGTATCTCAGAAATGGCTGAAAATATTTAATTAAAACCAATTGAAAAAATAATTCTTAGCCCCAAATTAGAAGAATGCAATAATAAAAAATTCCCCAGAAGGTGTACATAGCCTTTAAATATTATATAGTTTGACAAGGACAGCCAACACTGATATCTGCATGAACCACTATAAAAATTATCTTCATTTTGGAAAATCTTTTACACATTGCCTTATTATTAGAGATGAGCGAGTAGTGTTCGATCGAGCCGGTATTCGATCGAATACTACGCTATTCGGCATACTCGATTTCAATCGAGTATAACGGCGATGGCGCACTTAGAATTCGTTTCCCCTCCCACCTTCCCTGGCGCTCTTTTTCCACCAATCAACATGCAGGGGGGGTATGACAGGCCCGCGGAGCACGCTGGCAGCGCGAAAACAGCGTCTACATGGATTGGCTGGAAAAACCATGTGACCTCGAATATTAAAAACTCAGCTCTTCCTGCTCGTTCGCATATGCTGCGTGAACTTAGTCAGGGACAGAGGCTGGAGAAGGGACAGATAGGTTTTAGCTGTTGGACAGGCAGGAGCGTGATTAAAAGCCCTTATCAGGGCTACTATAGTGCAGTACAGTGATAGCTTTACTACAATATACAGTCTGCAGAGAACGGCTGCTGTATTCAGGGATAGCTGCTGGAGTAGGGACAGAGAGAGGCATTAGTGGTGTATTAGGTGCTCTGCTCATACAAAACTATATTTGGCACTACTGTTCTGCGTTCTTTTTGGCCTGCAAAACCCTGTTATATACCTAGTGTGTATATGCACCATCTGATCTGGCAGTATACGGCTGTGAATTTTATTTATTTTTTTAAATACAGTTTATTTGGCTCTAGTGTTCTGGGTCTGTGTGCCTGCAATACCCTTTTGTAATACCAGGTGTAAATACCCACCGTCTGACCTGTTAGTACACGGCTGTGTACCTAGAAATATATAAAAAAAAGCCTGTTCATTGGCACCCTGTACTTTGGGCGTTCTCCTTGCAAAATAATTGTATATACGTAGTGTTCATACACACCGTCTGATCTGTTAGTACACGGCTTGTGTACCTAGAAATATATATAAAAAAAAAGCCTTTTCATTGGCACCATGTACTTTGCGTTCTCTTGGCAAATAATTGTATATACGTAGTGTTCATACACACCGTCTGATCTGTTTAGTAACACGGCTGGTGTACCTAGAAATATTAAAAAAAAAAAAAGCCTTTTCATTGGCACCCTGTACTTGTGCATTCTCTTGCAAATAATTGTATATACGGTAGTGTTCAATACACACCGGTCCTGATCTGTTAGTACACGGGCTGTGGTACCTAGAATATATAAAAAAAAAACCTTTTCATTGGCACCTGTACTTTGCGTTCTCTTGCAAAATAATTGTATATACGTAGTGTTCATACACACCGTCTGATCTGTTAGTACATCGGCTGTGTACCTAGAAATATATAAAAAAAAAGCCTTTTCATTGGCACCTGTACTTTGCGTTCTCTTGCAAAATAATTGTATATACGTAGTGTTCATACACACCGTCTGATCTGTTAGTACACGGCTGTGTACCTAGAAATATAAAAAAAAAAAGCCTTTTCATTGGCACCTGTACTTTGCGTTCTCTTGCAAAAAATAATTGTATATACGTAGTGTTCATACACACCGTCTGATCTGTTAGTACATGGCTGTTGTACCTAGAAATATATAAAAAAAAAAAGCCTTTTCATTGGCACCTGTACTTTGCGTTCTCTTGCAAAATAATTGTATATACGTAGTGTTCATACACACCGTCTGATCTGTTAGTACACGGCTGTACCTAGAATATAAAAAAAAGCCTTTTCATTGGCACCTGTACTTGCGAAAATAATTTATACGTAGTGTCAACACACCGTCTGATCTGTTTGTACACGGCTGTGTACCTAGAAATATAAAAAAAAAAAGCCTTTTCATTGGCACCTGTACTTTGCGTTCTCTTGCAAAATAATTAATATATACGTAGTGTTCATACACACCGTCTGATCTGTTAGTACACGGCTGTGTACCTAGAAATATATAAAAAAAAAAAAAAAATTTTCATTGGCACCTGTACTTTGCGTTCTCTTGCAAAATAATTGTATATACGTAGTGTTCATACACACCGTCTGATCTGTTAGTAACACGGCTGTGTACCTAGAAATATATAAAAAAAAAAGCCTTTTCATTGGCACCTGTACTTTGCGTTCTCTTGCAAAATAATTGTATATACGTAGTGTTCATACACACCGTCTGATCTGTTAGTACACGGCTGTGTACCCTAGAAATATATAAAAAAAAAAGCCTTTTCATTGGCACCTGTACTTTGCGTTCTCTTGCAAATAATTGTATATACGTAGTGTTCATACACACCGTCTGAACTGTTAGTACAAACGGCTGTGAAGGCAAAATATTGTAACCAAAAAAAAATAAAATGCGGAGAGGGGCTAGCGGAATCGGACGTGGACCGAGGACGGGGGCGCGGAAATGCTGTTGGGGGCCTTGTTGAAGCCAGTGGGGATACAATGCGTGGCTGGTGAGGGTCAGCCAGGGATCCCACTCATCCAGAATCCCTGCCTTTATGGGACAGTTAAGCAGGGGGCGGGTTACAACCGCTGTTGAGGCCTGAGCAGGTTGAACAGGTGGTGCAATGGATAGCCGATAGCGCTTCCACACAGTTGTCCACCAGGCCAGCTCATCCACACAGTCTCACTCTGACCCTCCTTCCTCCACACCTGGGCCAACAGAGTCATCCCACCCATTGACCCCTCCAGGAGCTCTATTTCGGGTCCTTTTTCAGATGTGCCGGAGAATCCCAGGAGCTACAGAGGAATTTGTTTGTAGTGATGCCCAACCACTTGAGTATTCCCATCTCCTGCTGATGTGGACCCTGAACCAGCATCTGTTATCATGAGCGATGATGATGATGAGACGCAGTTGCCATCAAGGGAGGCTGTTGGAATGTCAGTGGGCAGGAGGAGGAGCAGAGTGAGGAAGTGGGAGAGGAGGTGGTGGATGACGAAATGACCGACCCAGCTTGGCCAGGGTGATGTCCAGCGGGGAAAGCAGTGGAGAGGTGGTGTCTGCGCAGCACCGAAAAAGGCAGCAAGAGGCAGAGGGATGTCCAGAGCAGAGGGATGTCCAGAGCAGAGGGAGTCCACAGGCAGAGGGATGTCCACAGCAGAGGGATGTCCACAGGCAGAGGACAGTCCAGACAGAGAAGTGAGGCCACAGCCAGCAGGGCGAAGTGTTCCCGGCCGGGCGGTTGCCGCAAAGCTCCCCCATCGAGGCCTCGTACTTCTGTGGTGTGGA
>ONZH01025868.1:0-54876 GCA_900303285.1 Rhinella marina
GCTGCTGCAATTATTTTTGGTTCAGTATTCCTCTCTCCAGAAACAGACGTCTACAAGCAAATCTAAATTTAGTATTCTTTCACCCCTTCATGATGAAAAAAACAACAGGAATTTGCATAATACACAGCTTAAAATATAATATCTGTATAAAGAATGTGAGCAGTATAACACCATGTGTACGGTGTCAGAGGAAAATTTGACACCATAGAGCTCACTGGGTGTCCTTTTAACACACATACCTTTGGCCAGTATATATCAGGGTCCTGCAGCCCAACTGCATTGAGAAGGGAAGTCAATTACCCTTGTCAATAAAATGTTATAAAATGTATTTATACCACATCAACAGGTATCTACAGCAATTAAATACATCCGGCCATATGTGCAGGGGGACGATTTCACATCTGCCTGCCAAATGTAAACCTCTAATGTCTAATGCAATCTGAATTTAGCTGCTACATTCATTAGACACTTTTAAAGGATATCAACTCTGTTGGGGTCATTTTATTATCATTATTATTATCATTATTATTACATACTACTCATTTTGGACTAAATCTATTTTTTTCAGTTGGTCTTTATTAAAAAAATTTCGCTCTACAGCTGTCAATTCTGTCCCTTTAGACAGGAGCTCTGATGGCAGGATCTGTAGTCCTTATATCTGAACTCCTGACAGCTCATAAACACATATTTACGGTAAGGTTACTTTCACACTAGCAGCAGCACGGATTTGGCGTGTGAAGGGTCCCGCCGGATCCGTGTTGCTGCAGGTGCACATGTGGGGCCGGAACCGTGCTCCGGCCCCACACGTGTCAGACACAGTCTCACTGTGTCTTAAGCCATGTATAGTCATTTACCCCCTAAAGTGGTGCTTGGTACTTACTCTCCCAGTGTCCAGTTGTCAGAGGCCCCAGCTTGTGTCCCAGCAGCTCCAGACGGGCGCGCACAATGCAAGGGAAGATTCCCCACAGCGCCCTCTGCTGGAGGGAGGAGGGAGCTGTGGGGAAAAGTGCAAGGTGACGGATCCGTCATGAACTCCATTGAAAGTCAATGGAGGACGGATCCATTTACTATTGTGTCACACCAAACGGATCCCTCCCCATTGACTTGAATTGGGGGTCATTCCGGATCCGTCTTGGTGCGGATGTCCAGACGGGAGAGCAAACCGCAACATGTTGCGGTTTGCTCTCCGGTCTGTAGACTGAAGAGAACTGAGCGGAATGCATTTAGGAGCATTTCGCTCTCTTCAGTTCAGATTTTTCCCCATTGACTATGAATGGGGACAAAACTGAAGCTTTTTATTCCGGTATTGAGCCCCTATGACGGAGCTCAATACCGGAATATATAAACGTTAGTGTGAAAGTACCCTAAGATATATTTTTATCAGTTTGATAACAATTGAGTTATTATGAGTGTTTATGAGTTGTCAGAGATAAGTTCAGAGATAAGAGTTACACATGAGCCGTCAGATCTGCTGTCGGATGGGATTCCCTGTAAAAGGGTTTACAATTTTCCAATATTTTCTGTATCATTATTTCAATTGTTTTCAATATCTCTGCTTGCTGTTATTGATAGCTAACCTTCCTTGTGTATTTCCAGGTTATAGAATATGTCCCGTCATGTGATGGACACACAGGTATGGCAAAGGGCTAAGTACAGTTACAGTACTGCTGAGTTTCAGCTGCTTCAATGTGACAAAGATTTTGTTGTCATGCTTGATACTTATTGGATGTCACACTGTATATTCATATTTTCTGTTTCCTTCATCTTTTGGAGATTCATGTTGCCAACTGCTATGGTCAGTATATTATGGATGTTGCTTGTATCATAGCAGTGAGACTGGGATATCATACCAGGCTGGGATATTTCTGTGTACAGAATTTTAAATGTCTGTTTTTTTTTTTGCTTTGGTATAAATATATTTATTTTTATATATATTTTTGCATGTGTGTGACTAGAGATGAGCGAACCCAAACTGAAAAGTTCGGGTTCATACCGAAGTTTGCGAGTTTCGGGTACCCGGATCTAAACCCGGACTTTTTCACTAAAGTTCGGGTTCGTTGTTCGGGTGATTTTATTATTTTCCAATATAACATGGTTATAACAGAAAATAATAGGATTCTTAAGACAGAATGCTAAATAAAATGGCCCTTCAGGGGTTAAAAATAATTAAAAAAACCTCACCTCATCCACTTGATTGCGCAGCTAGTATCCTCTTCTTTCTTCTTTCTGCAGGACCTGCAAAAGGACCTGCAATGATGTCACCGCAGTCACCATGTAGTAAGAGCGGTGATGTCATCGCAGGTCTTGCTGAATGAAGATGGAAGGACCTTCTGAGCATGGCATGTCTATGTATGGACTGTGTCTCCCACGGCGCCCCTCCTGAATTTACAGCTGAAACCGGAGGTTTAGGGAGTCCAGACAGGAACCTGTCTTGTCCTCTGTTCTCAGTGCACTACCCGATCCTTTATCAAAGTTTATACGTACCTTAATATAACAGAAAAAGAATACACCTTTATACACTACAACAATAACACTCAATGAAACGGTACTTCATGATGGAAAAAGTTCACATCGCTTAGCGCTATGGATTATACTCTAAGTCCATTGGTCCAGTAATCTTTAGTCCACAGCCAGCTCTTCACAGCAGGTTAAATTAACACATATGGGGGTCATTTACTAAGCATGTTGCGCCAGAATTATAGAGTAAAAATGTGTTTTGATTTGCCCAAGATATACAGTGGGGAAAAAAACTGGGACTAGTTCTCCCACTTAAAAAGATGATAGATGCCTGTAATTGACCTCATAGGTAGACCTCAACTATGAGAGACAAAATGAGAAAACAAATCCAGAAAATAACGTTGTCTGATTTTTAAAGAATTTATTTGCAAATTATGGTGGAAAATAAGTATTTGGTCACCTACAAACAAGCAAGATTTCTGGCTCTCACAGACCTGTAACTTCTTCTTTAAGAGGCTCCCCTGTCCTCCACTCATTACCTGTAGTAATGGCACCTGTTTGAACTTGTTATCAGTATAAAAGACACCTGTCCACAACCTCAAACAGTCACACTCGAAACTCCACTATGGTGAAGACCAAAGAGCTGTCAAAGGACACCAGAAACAAAATTGTAGACCTGCACCAGGCTGGGAAGACTGAATCTGCAATAGGCAAGCAGCTTGGTGTAAAGAAATCAACTATGGGAGCAAGAATTAGAAAATGGAAGACATACAAGACCACTGATATTCTCACTCGATCAGGGGCTCCACGCAAACATCTCACCCCGTGGGGTCAAAATAATCAGAAGAACTGTGAGCAAAAGAGCAAAAATCCAGAAACTACATGGGTGGACCCAGTGAATGACCTGCAGAAAGCGGGGATCAATGTAACAAAGGCTACCATCAGTAACACATTACGCCGCCAGAGACTCAGATCCTGCAGTGCCAGACGTGTCTCCCTGCTTAAGCCAGTACATATCCGGGCCCGTCTGAAGTTTGATAGAGAGCATTTGGGTGTTCCAGAAGAGTATTGGGAGAAATGTCATATGGTCAGATGAAACCAAAGTAGAACTGTTTGGAGGAGAGTGAATGCTGAGTTTCATCCAAAGAACACCATATCTACTGTGAAGCATGGGGGTGGCAACATCATGCTTTGGGGCTGTTTCTCTGCAAAGGGACCAGGACGACTGATCCGTGTACATGAAAGAATGAATGGGGCCTGTATCGTGAGATTTTGAGTGCAAACCTCCTTCCATCAGCAAGAGCATTGAAGATGAAACGTGGCTGGGTCTTTCCACCAGGGCAACGAAGGAGTGGCTTTGTAAGAAGCATTTCAAGGTCCTGGAGTGGCCTAGCCAGTTTCCAGATCTCAACCCCATAGAAAACCTTTGGAGGGAGTTGAAAGTCCGTGTTGCCCAGCCACAGCCCCAAAACATCACTGCTCTAGACGAGATCTGCATGGAGGAATTGGCCAACATACCAGCAACAGTGTGTGCCAACCGTGTGAAGACTTACAGAAAACGTTTGACCTCTGTCATTGCCAACAAATGATATATAACAAAGTATTGAGATGAACTTTTGTTATTGACCAAATACTTATTTTCCACCATAATTTGCAAATAAATTCTTTAAAAATCAGACAATGTGATTTTCTGGATTTGTTTTCTCATTTTGTCTCTCATAGTTGAGGTCTACCTATGATGTCAATTACAGGCCTCTCTCATCTTTTTAAGTGGGAGAACTTGCACAATTGGTGGCTGACTAAATACTTTTTTCCCCACTGTAGCAACTGTTTTCTCCAGAATTTTCACCATAAAGAATGCATCACGCCAGAAATGAATTATAAATGTCAAAGTGGGTGGGGCTATCAAATTGTCTCATATTACGCCTCAGTTATCATCCTCTTATTGGCAGAAATGGCTCAAATTGTTGTGGACAATTAAGCCAGCTTATGTGGTGGTGTTTTGTGGAAAAAGTTGCATTTATGAAAAGAAAACCAACTCGTCGTGGGAACACATGATAGGTAAGTATTAAAACAGGAAGCATTTATTTTTATCTAATATAAATGAGCTAAACAACAGGGTTTTAACAAAAATAAAACAATAACAAGTCTGAGACAAAAGTCCTAATTTACCAGTGGAAATGTTGCAAATATGCTTCAAAAGTCGCAAATATGCTTCAAAAGTCAAATTTTAAAAGTGGTGGGTGCCTTTTGATATGTTAGGTGAAACAAATCAATACTTTTGATTTGTAATGTTAGTGTTTTTTTTGGCGCAAATTACGCCATTATTGATAAATGTCTTCCATGGTGTCATTTATCGAGACCAGTGTTTTCTATGTTCTGCTTATTGTAGCTGGAAAACAACATTTTGTAAGACAATGTAAATAAGTCAAAAAAGAGGACAAATAACTTTTGCATTTTAAATTTGTTTGTCGGTAAAATCTTACAGCGTTCAATGCAAAAAATAACAATCAAAGGTTGATGAGATGTTTCCTGCAGGCGTGTTCTGTAATTAGCCGAAGAATTTTACAGTGGCTTTGCCTTTCTCAAAAGACTGACATTCTGCTTCACTGCCTTTAAGCTGGAAGTCATTTCCATGATATTGGTTTAATACAAAATATCTTTTAGTCAACACAAGGTAATTGAGATGCTTCAGATTTCAGCTTCAGATGGCAAATGTACTTGTGCATTGGATTAAAAGGAATGTATATCGCTTACGTTTTAAATGCACCAAATAGCTTCAGCCATGATCATGTTTTTGTGATTCATTTCATGTAAATGAAGTGATTAGCATGGCATTTCATTCTACCCGGTAGCCTTTTGCATTCAGCCTTCTCATGTATGTTTAGCAAGTGCAAGAGGGGATGAAAAAGTTCTAATCATGCCTGGCAATGAGTGCCAAGCTTAAAGTGTACAGGACTAATGCTTATGTTTTCCAAATCTGTTTTAACAAGATATGTAGTGAACTGTGAAAAAGAGCCAAAGGGCTGCATATATCATGTGAATAATAACATAACACAACACAGAGTGAGATAGAATAATATCTTAACCCCTTCCCGACCGCCGCCGTACATGTACGGCGCGCGGGCGGTGCGGGGACATGACGCCCGCTCGCGGGTGCGGCGGGCGTCATGGCCGGCAAGTCTCTGCTGTTTCTAACAGCAGAGACTTGCCGCTTCTCACCTCCATCAGCGGCGACTTCCAGGGCCTTACTGATGCCGGTATCACACGTGATCACGGCATCAGGATGCGTCTGAACACGGAAGCCCACGCTTCCGGGTGGTGTACAGACGCCCCGATTGGCCAATCGGGGTGTCTGTACACCATATGAAAACTGTAATCCTCGCTGGTGAGGATTACAGTTTTCAAACTGCAATTCTTATTCTGGCCACTAGATGGCAGGCCAGGATAAGAAATGAGCAATTCATGGATTTAACTGTATCTAGTAAATCCATGATTGCTCATAAAGAAAAAAAACTAAACACAATAGATCAGATGATGTTTGAGCTTTAAAATAATCACAGAAAAATTTAAAAAAAAATGTTAAAAAATATATAAAAAATAAAAAAGATATAAAAGTTCAAATCACCCCCCTTTCCGTATAAGTAAAAAATAAATACCTAAATAACAATAAATATAGACATCATGGGTATCACCGTGACCGAAAACGCCCGTACTTTTAAAATATAAAAAAAAAATTTCAATACGGCGAATTGTGTGGCGGAAAAAAGCGTCCAAATGGCGATTCGCATTTTTTTGTCGCTTTTTTTTTCTAAAAAAAATTAAATAAAAAGTTATCAAAAAGTCATACACACCCCAGAATGGTATCAATAAAAACTTCAGACCGCCCTGCAAAAAATGAGCCCCCATACAGCTCTGTACACATAAATACCAAAAAGTTATAGGGGTCAAGATATGACAAGGAAAAAAAAAAAAAAAAAAAGGGCAACTTTCTAATTATTTTATCACCATCTAAACGCAGGAAAAACTATACATATTAGGTATTGCCGGATTCGTACTGACCAGTAGGATGAAAGTAACCGGTCAGTTTTAATGCACATCGAACGCTGTAAATAAGAAACCCGTAGAACTGTAGCGGAATAGCGGTTTTCTTGCAATTTCACCCCATTTGGAATTTTTTTCCCGCTTCCCACTACACCATATGTAATATTAAATGGTGGCGTTGGAAAGTACAACTTGTCCCGCAAAAAACAAGCCCTCATACAGCTATGTGAACAGAAAAATAAAACAGTTATGGCTGTTTGAAGGCAGGGAGCGCAAAACGAAAATGCAGAACCGAAAAAACCTCCGGTCGTGAAAGGGTTAAAATATCATCCAGTGCATTCAGTCAGTCCTCATTCCCTAGTCCCTAGCTTAATTCACAAGCAATATAGCTTTAAAATACGTTCACAGATCTAAATTATCACCATATACCGTTAAATCAAAGGTTAGAAATAAAGTTTGTTATTATGTTTCTATTACTTACAGATATACTTATTTTATTTTGTTGTTGTGGCCATATTGATTGTCACCTTCAAATTAGTTTCTCAGAAACAAACAAAATTTTTGCCACATCTAGTAACTGTTCACACTAGTATATGACAATTTTATTTTATTTTTTTAAATCCTATTCCTCCTTCACTTATAAACATTTCAGGATATGTACCTCATTGTTCTAACCCAGAGTTTAAAAGTGACTGTGCTGCACTTTTGTGTACCTCAATTCACTTGTAATTCTGCATACTCCACTTCCTGCACTGTAGGACTGTACTAACATGTGAGAAGCGGTAAGTGTTTCTTATAACACTAGGTGATGCGAAAACTAGTCTTGTAGATAAGGTGTGCAGGACTGGGCTGCTGCTCCTGTTGAACAATAATAATGTGGTGTGTCATGGTAGGGTACAGTGCAGTTCTAAAGCACCAGCCACACCATTGTTCTTACCTACTTGCACAATCTGTCCAGAATGATGGCCCACAACTGGACAGTGGTCCCTTCCTAACTAGGTGCAGGAGCCTACCGAATAAAAACGTAATGACAGACAGACACCTAAAATGACAGGTGAGAATAGTAAACCAGGAGAAATAAATGGACGGACCAGTTCAAAACCAGGAGAGAACAATAGATCCAAATGAATAGACAAAAGGAGTAATGATACCAAGCTGGGTCAAACACCAGTCAGAGGCAGATCCAGAAATGCAGTCCAAAGTCCAAAACCAGAGAATAGTAATGAGGCACACAGGCTAGCGCAGCTTAAACAGACCAAATCACAGGCAACTGTGGCCCACCCTACAGGTCACATGATACATCATGAGTCACGTGGCCTGTATCTGGATCTGGTTGGCCGTGCTCCTGAACTTGGAGCTTCAGCCTGGTTGCTATGGAAACTGGACGTTGGCACTGCAGCTTGCTGACAGCCACAGCCACCGGTGTCCAGGATCTAACAGTGTTTCCCCTTCTACAAGGGGCCACATGAATCCTTTTGATTGAACTGTCAGCATACATATCTTTCGCCAAGACCCACAACCTCTCCCCTGGACCATAAACCTTCCAGTGAACTAGACCTCTGGAATCTTGACACAAACTATACTCCGCAATCAAATACAGGGTTGCCAACCGTCCAGAAATTTCTGGACAGTCTGTAAAAATAGGTGACTTTTTCCTGTGTCAGTGAAAAAAATAGATGTGTCCATGATTTTTTTGAGGCTGGTGGTGCTTGATTAGATTATTTTGGTGGTAATTCTCATCATTTCACAGCTCACAGTAAATTCTGGTGATGGGTTCTTATCAGTATATTGAGCTATAGACATGTATTACTTTTAATGTTTATCATTCATTCTTACAATATGGTCAATAAAAAAACAACACTAATTCTATAGCTGCTGGGAGTTTACTTACAGGGACAAAATGCCCACCACTACCCAAATCACCATTTTTCCCTGGGACAAAGGAAAATCTGTAATTAAATCCATAGACAGGTGTGACCACAACCTCTTGGGAACAGGCATTAGCGGCAACTTGCCCACAGGACAAATTGCACAAGCAGAAACTTTTTAGTAATATCCAACAGTACTGTCTACAAACCAAACTTTAGGTTCCAGTAATTCCTGAGTGTCTGCACAATACAGAATCATGAAATGCAGCAAGAAGGTGTAACCGAAACTAAACTGGAACAAAAAATTTACCTATAGGACACCCTGCTGGAGCCAAAAAAGTTACATTTTAGCTTGGTGTCACTTAATGTTTGGCTCCTTCCAAAAAGTGATGCCATTCGTCAAAAGCCCATTTGAAAGCAACCAATTCACAATTACCAATGTCATAATTAACTTCTATGGGAGAAAATTTTCTGGAGAAAAATGCACAAGGTCTCAGGTGAGTATGTGAGGATGTACCTTGAGAAAGCTCTGCCCCCACCTCTAGTTTTTGGCCATATCAGTAAGGGGTTCGGTGAGAATATAAAATTTTGTAATATATTTGCAGTAATAGTTTGTAGTGCTTTAAAAGAAGGTTTGACCCATTTCTTAATAGCTTGGATCTTGCCAGAATCCATCCAAAATGCTCTTGGGGTAAGAATATACCCGACAAAGGGTATCTCCTGCACCCCAAAAAACAAATTTTTCCAATTTCACGAATAATTGATTTTCGTGAAGCATCTTGCAGTACAGATATAACATGACTCACATGAGAATCCCATTCTGGAGAATAACTCAAAATGTAATCGAAATAAACCGCCATAAATCTCCCAAAATAATCTCTGCAAACATCACTAAACAAATTTTAAAAATACCATAAGAAGCGTTACTTAAGGGGTTATTCCGGTAAAGTAACTTAATCTGTGAAAAACTGCTTTAGGCTGCAAGCTGTGTCCCAACCAGAACCCATACCTATACATATAACTAGAGCTTCAATTTACCTTGCAATCCATTTGTCTTGCTCCTGTGTGAGCCTGCAACACACTCAGAGTATCATGGCTCCTGATCCTCCCTCACAAATCTATAATCCCCACAATGCCTAGCTTTCCTGCTGTGAGTTTGTGCTTGTTCACGAGTGTTGATGTTTACTGATTGACTGCCTGATATACAGTCAAGTCACGCCCCCTCTACTCACCAATCACCAGCACCCTAACACTATCTTTCACACTGAGCATGCTCGACCTAACAAAGGCTCAGAACTACAGGTCGCTGCCATGGTAACTTATGAGGAAACACAGTGGGTAGCAGAGGAAGTAAACTACTTTTATAACTACTTAACGGTAAATATGTGAAATTTACATTATATTAGGTAATTATTGATGATGAATTAGTCTAAAACATAAGTTCAATTTATGGAAACTGGAATACCCCTTTAAATCAAATGGCATGACAAGATATTCAAAATGACCCTTAGGGGTATTAAAGGCTGTTTTCCATCCATCTCCTTCCTTAATACAAATAAGACTGAGGTCCAGTTTGGTAAACCATTAAGCTTCCAGAACTTGATTAAACAGGTCTGGAATTTATAAATACGTCCCTTGGGATATTTTGATCCAGGCAATAGCTCAATACAAACTGATTGGCTGGCTCTCCTGAACTCGGAGCTCCGGCCTGGTTGCTAATAAAATTGGATGCCAGGGGGGCGTGGCCTGCAGACGAGGAGAGAAGTCAGCCATCTACTTGGCTCTGTCTGTGGCAACATTATCCACATCCATCTGACCTCCATCTGAGACTTTTGAAGCCCCAACTCTACGTTTTAAACCACTGGTCTCCTTGCTCTAAAGTTAGAGCTGTTATGCCTTCTCAGCAATATATCTAATTAGTTATCCAACAGCTCCACCTGTTGAAATGTTCTTGTATTGCAGCCTCATTTATTCTGCCTCATGTTCTATGCAGACTAACGTTTTCCCTTTCAAGCTTCCGTAGCTCCCATCATGTCTTGTTTTAGTCCAGCCCCCTTCCTCTTCAGCAGCTATCTTTCCACATGCAAGGCTGACTCACTATGTCTGTCCACTAGACAGTTAGTTTTCTGTTGTTTTCCTCATCATAGCACAGTCGGTGAGTTACTATAATTCCCTGTATTGTCACTAACAGCTTTCTAGTGCTCATGTCTTTAGAGCTATCTCTTCTGTCTTGCAGCTGTCTCCTCCATTCACTATGCTATATAATCTATGAATCTACATAATGTGATGTACTGAGATATGCTGTATGCTTTGTACTGATCCTAGTAATAAAAGTTGAAAAGGACCCCCCTGCGTCCAGCTCAATGAATTGATAGGAAAGAGTTTAACTGTCTGACAACTAGTTCACACAGATGGATTGAGGGTGTCAGAACAGTAAAATGACTACTATATAACGGGGTTGAAGCACAGATACTGTCTTCTATCAGCAAGCAGTCAAGCCACATGCAGCCACAATGTCAGACAGAGGATCTGAAATGTATGTAACACATTCCCATATTAGCTCAGCAGCTTCAAGGATATCTAAGAGCAGCCTCGCAGCTGCTGCCGCCAGAGCGAAGGCAGAAGCAGCCAAAGTGAGAGCTGCCTTTGCTGAAGAAGAATCAAAATTAAAGAAAGAAAAAGCACATCTAGAAGCTGACCTTGCTGACCTGAACTTGACCTTACAAAACTTGTTGTGGCCAAGGAAGTCGACCTTGCAAAACTTGTTGTGGACAAGGAAGCCACAGAAGCCAAAGCGCAGGCTTTAGAAGCAGCAGCACGCTGCACTAGTGAAGGATCCAGCACAAAACTCGGACCGAACCTGGCCATCAGGATATCTCGCAACGCACTTCAGATTACGTGCTACAGCATGCCCAGTTGGAACACTACCTCCAATAATGAGATCAAATCCTGATAATCATCTAGGACAAAATCCTGTCATATAGTCAGCAACCTTCGCACACCAATCATTCCACCCTAAGCATAAAGGTAATCCTATCTACCAATTACCATCCAAGCCACCTGCATCCAGGCCCATGGATTCCTGCCACGCAGCGACCTCCTTCAAGAAAGGAGGTGCCGATGGTGACCATTCCGATGACAATGCGATCTACGACAATTTCTCAACTAATCCTTACCACATTGATGCTCATCCAGATCACCCTCTCAGAGATCAAGAGCTACCAGCTTTCCTCAAGTTCTTTGCACGTCGTGAGCTGCTCACCAAAGGTCTCTCAAAGTTTAACAACTGTCCTGAAAGTTACAGAGCATGAAGAGCTTCCTTCAGGAATACCACTGCAGGCCTTGACCTCTCTGCAAGTGAAGAGATTGACCTGTTAGTCAAGTGGCTAGGAGATGAGTCGTCAGATCACGCAAAACGCATCAGAGATATCAACATCAACTACCCGAGCAGAGGCTTGGACATGTTATGGGAGAGGCTCAATGAGTGCTATGGCTCCTCAGAGATGATAGAAGAATCCCTCTTTAAAAGGTTAGAAGACTTTCCTAAAATCTTAAACAAAAGCTTTCACAAGCTAAGAGAATTGAGTGACTTCTTGATAGAACTCCAAGTTTCCAAGTCTGAAGGATACCTGCCAGGCCTCGCATCCTTAGACATAGCTAGAGGCATCAAATTCATAGTGCAGAAGCTACCTTATAGTTTGCAGGAGAAATGGATCAACCGAGGCTCAGAGAACAAACAAAAACGCAACGTGCTGTTCCCTCCATTCTGCTTTTTTTGGAGATTTTGTCAACAGGCGAAGATCAGGAATGATCCCAGTTTCGACCTTTCCACCATAGACCTTGTCAACCCAAGGATAGGTAAGCCTGCTTCAGTTCATAACTCCAGAGGCACACCTATCACTGTCCCCAAACGAAAGTATCTTCTGCCGATTTCTCACATAAGACCTACAGTACACCAGAAACCAGTGGGACATTAATGAAAGACCTATAAAAAGCCTCACTCATTACAGAAGTGTAGAGGTTTCAGGAACAAATCTCTTAAGGACCACAGAGCGTACTTAAAAGAAAATGACATATGCTACAGGTGTTGTGCATCTACATCTCACTTAGCCAGAGATTGCAAAGCCAGTATTACTTGCTCCGAGTGCAACAGCCAAGAACACAACACAGCTCTACACCCAGGGCCAGCACCACAGACTCCCTCACCCTCAGACCAAATAACAGAGCACGGCGGGGAGAGGCAAGATAGTGTACCTCCTGAAGTGTCACCTCAGTGTACTCAAGTTTGCGGAGAAGGTCTGAGTAACAAATCTTGCTCGAAGATCTGCCTTGTTACAGTTTACCCTATAGGTCACAGAGAAAGCTTGGTGGAGTAGAACCAGAAAACGTACGGTGTCCACTAACTAGTGGGTCGACGCCATTATTCAGTAAAGGCTGGAAACAGCCATCCGGGCCTGGTTTTACTGGAGATTAGCACAGAGAGGGTGGGAGCTAATCTCCCACGATCCACTATAGGTTTCTGTTATGGTCCATGTCCGCAGTTCCTATTTAAACTTGCAGCAGAGTGCAGGGTGTGGCTGAGTTGAAGATAGGACTAGTGTGAGCAAACACTGCCAGAACTGCAGACCCCTTTTTTGTGTGACCCGGCTGCGTCCCGGAGACTACGGCTGACTGAGCCAAAGAGAACCTTAAATAAAGGTAATAACAAGACTTTTGGTGTCACTGCCTTTGTTGCCTATGGACTAAGTGTGAACAATCCCTGACATAGGGTGGAGAATGCGGGCATAAGGCAAACACCATAATTGTATGTCATGGATCCAACCAGCAAAGTTTAAGCCAGAGGTCTCCACTAACATGGATGAACTAGTGAAGCAGCTGGTCCTGGCGAACGCCGAACAGTGAGCCGCTACTGCCCAGCTGACAGCACAGGTGGCGCAGCAACAGCAAACAAATCAGTTGCTGTTACAGCAGATCATGGCTTTGCGGGAAACCCCACCACTTGCGAGTCGGCAGCAACCGTCGGGCCAGGATAAGATCCGTACAGCACTGCAAAAGATGAGCCTGGAGGACGACGTGGAGGCCTTCCTCACCATCTTTGATCGGACTGTAGAGCGGGAAAGGCTGTCATCGGAACACTGGACCGCAGTGGTGGCCCCTTTCCTGGTAGGGGAGGCCCAGAAAGCGTACCAGGACCTGAGCCAGGAGGATGTCCAGGACTATGCAAAGCTAAAAGGTGAGATCCTCACTTGGCTGGGGGTAAATGTATATGTGTGGGCTCAGCGGGTGCAACAATGGACCTACGATGAAACTCAGCCCCCTAGGTCACAGACCTTCGACCTGTTGCATTTGGTCAAAAAATGGCTTCAGCCTGAGACTTTAAGTCCGACCCAAATGGTCGAGAGAGTGGTCATCGACCGGTTGGTGCGCACCTTGCCGGTAGGGGCCCAGGGCTGGGTGGGACAGGGAGACCCCTCCAACCTGGACCAGGTAGTGGGTCTCCTTGAAAGATACGTGGCCACACAGGAGTTGGTGAAAAGCTCTGCCGGTCCACGGGAGTAACGACAAACTCCGACATCCCGGAAAGGGCCCCGACCTTCTTCAGGGACTGACCCAAGCCCAGCGTTGAGGAAACGCGACCCCGGGCCCCGAGCGACCCCTATGATTCGTTGCTGGCACTGTCAGGGTCAGGGACATATGGCTTGGGATTGTCCCTTATATAGGGAGACCATGGACTATGGGTACGCTCGGCGGTCCTCTTGTTTTGCCCAGCCAGTGTGTGTCGCTGGGTCCCCGGCTACCACAGAGGCCCCACCCCTTTGCCCAGTGACAATCAACCGGTATCGGGTCGATGCACTACTGGACACTGGAAGCCTGGTGACTCTGCTGCAGGAGTCCCTAGTTGCTGAGACACCCCTCGGTAGCCGGAGGGTTGCTATAAACTGCATCCATGGAGATATCCGGGAGTATCCGACGGTGAAAGTGACCCTGGCTACGCCATGCGGAGAGGTAAGGCACGAAGTCGCCGTGGCAAGCTACATCCCATACGATGGGAAGAGACTTCCCCCTGTTTAATTCTCTGTGGGCACGACAAGCATGGACTGGAGGGGAGCAAGCCTCTCCAGAGCCTGAACCAGAGGACCCTTACTCTGGTATACCGGCGGTAGGGGTGACCAACACAGGGTCAGAGTGTAACCCCGACAGTTTTCCCCTAGAGGTACTAGCCGGTGAAGTTGCTGAAACCACTACTGTTCCTGAACTTGAGGTGTCCAGGGTTGCTTTTGGGACAGGCCAACATCAGGATCCCACTCTGACACATGTCTGGGGTCAGGTAACGGTAGTAAATGGGGTACCCCAGAGCCCCGGGGCTGATATGCAATTTCCTCATTTTTCAGTCAATCAGGAGATTCTCTACTGTGTCGATAAAATTCAGGGTGAAGTAGTTGAGCAGCTCATAGTTCCCCAACCCTTCCACCAGGCAGTATTAAAAATGGCACATTCCCATGTTCTAGGGGGCCATCTTGGTGTCAAGAAGACGCAGGGCCGTATACTAGACCGGTTTTATTGGCCAGGTTTGTACAGAGCCATACAGGTATTTTGCGAATCCTGCCCTGAATGTCAGCTAACCACACCCACAGCGAATTACCAAAGTCCGTTGGTATGGCTTCCAGTTATAGAGGTACCATTCGAACGGGTCGCTTTGGATCTGGTGGGGCCCGTAGTGAAATCTGCCCATGGCCACCAACATATTTTGGTAGTAGTCGATTATGCGACCCGGTATCCTGAGGCCATCCCGCTGTGGCACACGTCGGCCAAACTGATTGCCAAAGAATTGTTTGCGATGTTCAGCCACATCGGGTTACCTAAAGAAATCCTTACGGATCAAGGTACTCCGTTTATGTCCAAGGTGACAAGGGAGCTATGCAAGTTGCTCAGGATTAAGCAGTTGCGCACCTCAGTGTACCACCCCCAGACAGATGGCCTGGTCGAAAGGTTTAATAAAACCTTTAAGTCAATGCTTAAGAGGGTGGTGTCTAAGGATGGGAAGGACTGGGATATGTTGCTGCCATACCTCATGTTCGCCATCAGAGAGGTACCATAGGCCTCAACGGGGTTTTCCCCGTTCGAGCTGTTGTATGGCAGACATCCCAGGGGCCTTCTAGACATCACTAAGGAAACCTGGGAACAGGAGCCTACACCTTATAGGAGCGTTATAGAGCACATTGCTGCCATGCAGGATAGAATAGCCACTATAATGCCGATTGTAAAAGCACATTTGGTAGAGGCTCAGGCTGCGCAAAGCCAGGCCTACAATAAGAAAGCCACTGGGACAACTTTCTCCCCAAGGGACAGGGTCCTAGTGCTCGTGCCCATGGCCAAAAGTAAGTTCTTAGCCAAATGGCAAGGGCCGTATGAGGTGCGAGAAAAAATAGGAGAAGTAAACTATAAAGTATACCAGCCTGGGCGGAGAAAGCCCGAGCAAATATATCATGTAAACCTCCTAAAGGCCTGGAAAGACCGGGAGTCGTTGTGGGCAACGGAAGCCCTGGTGGTATCTAGCTCAAATGCCCCAATATCAGTATCGGCAGGCAAAGGGGTTAAAATAGCGGAGACGCTGTCCAAGCAGCAAAAACGAGAAGTACATCAGTTAGTGCAACAGAATGCCGACGTCTTTTCAGAAAGACCCGGCCGAACGTCTATAATTCAACATGACATTGTCACCGGCCCGCAGGTACGGGTGCGAGTCAAACCATACCGGGTGCCTGAGGCCCAGAGACAGGCCATTGCTGACGAGGTCAAAATGATGCTCCGTCTGGGGGTTATCGAGGAGTCTAATAGTGAGTGGGCCAGTGCAATTGTAATAATTCCAAAGCCCGATGGGGTAAACTTAATGAAGTGTCAAAATTTGACCTATATCCCATGCCCCGTGTGGATGAGCTGATTGACAGACTGGGCCAGGCCCAGTATTTCACGACACTGGATCTCACAAAGGGCTACTGGCAGGTACCCCTGACTGAGTCAGCAAAGGAGAAAACACCCCTTGTCACCCCGGAGGGGCTATACCACTATGTCGTGCTGCCTTTTGGGCTTCATGGGGCCCCAGCCACGTTTCAGAGGCTCATGGACATAGTGCTAAAACCCCATCGGAAATATGCCTCAGCCTACTTGGATGACATCATCATCCACAGTGGTGACTGGCAGACACACTTATCACATGTTCAGGCTGTAGTAGACTCCCTTCGCAAGGCTGGTCTGACAGCTAACCCGAAAAAGTGTGCAGTAGGACTTGAGGAGGCCCGTTATCTGGGGTACGTGATTGGCCATGGGGTCATCAAACCTCAGATAAACAAAGTCCAGGCCATTCAGAATTGGCCCCGGCCTCTATCTACCAAACAGGTAAAGGCGTTCCTAGGCCTAATAGTGTATTATAGGCGGTTTATACCCAATTTTGCCGGGAAAGCAGTCGCCATGACCGACTTACTAAAGGGAAAGAAGTCAGTTAGGGTTAATTGGAATCCCCAAGCCGAAGAAGCATTCCAGACCCTGAAAAGGACTTTGTGTGAACAGCCCATCCTATCCAACCCCAATTTTAAGAACACATTCATTGTTCAAACGGACGCGTCGGAGGTTGGCCTAGGAGCGGTGCTGTCACAAGAGGTGAACGGTGAAGAACACCCAGTCACCTACTTAAGCAGAAAGCTCACTCCAGCAGAAAATAACTACAGTGTGGTTGAGAAGGAGTGCTTGGCCATTAAGTGGGCCCTAGAGTCGCTGAGGTACTATCTGCTGGGACGACATTTCCGCTTGGTGACGGATCATTCCCCACTAGTATGGATGAGGAGTGCCAAAGAAAGGAACGCTCGGGTTACCTGGTGGTTTCTTTCCTTGCAGAATTTCAATTTTTCAGTAGAACACCGGGCCGGAAGATTGCAAGCGAATGCGGATGCCCTGTCACGAGCATCCTGTTTTGGAGCAAGTGTTCACCCCCACAGGTTTGAACAGGGGGGGGGTATGTAAGGCAGTGACAGTATGCGTCTATGAGGGAAGGTACATTCCACCTAGGATGTTGTTGGAGACTTTTTAAAAGTGTCTGTTTCAGGTGGGTTAGGACTTGCCACCAAGGTACACAGCTTGGTGGAGTAGAACCAGAAAACGTACGGTGTCCACTAACTAGTGGGTCGACGCCATTATTCAGTAAAGGCTGGAAACAGCCATCCGGGCCTGATTTTACTGGAGATTAGCACAGAGAGGGTGGGAGCTAATCTCCCACGATCCACTACAAGTTTCTGTTATGGTCCATGTCCGCAGTTCCTATTTAAACTTGCAGCAGAGTGCAGGGTGTGGCTGAGTTGAAGATAGGCCAAAAAAAACCAACTGGTACAGCACCTGTAGAGTGGCTGATGTTCCTCCTGGATGCACGTTCTCCCTGGAGTCTAGTCCCAAAAGGCTCCCAGAATCACAGAAGCAAAAAGTAGAAGACAGCGTCCATATCCAAAATGAAATCTTCTTTATTAAATCACCACACCGCGTGTGCGGTGTGGTGATTTAATAAAGAAGATTTCATTTTGGATATGGACGTTGTCTTCTACGTTTTGCTTCTGAGTTGAAGATAGGACTAGTGTGAGCAAACACTGCCAGAACTGCAGACCCCTTTTTTGTGTGTGACCCGGCTGCGTCCCGGAGACTACGGCTGACTGAGCCAAAGAGAACCTTAAATAAAGGTAATAACAAGACTTTTGGTGTCACTGCCTTTGTTGCCTATGGACTAAGTGTGAACGATCCCTGACACTACATAATGTGATGTACTGAGATATGCTGTATGCTTTGTACTGATCCTATTGATAAAAGTTGAAAATGACCCCCCCCCCTGCGTCCAGCTCAATGAATTGATAGGAAAGAGTTTAGCTGTCTGACAACTAGTTCACACAGACGGATTGAGGGTGTCAGAACAAGAGCCACGTCCGGAGATTTTTGGCCCAGCAGCTCCTGAGTTATAGCTGTGGCCTACCTCGCCATCTTGGCCGCGACCTAGAGTTAACGGGATCCTAAGATTTGGCGGGCCCTACCTCCCTTCAGGCATCATTCCCGACTTGTGCCTTCGCGGGACCCTTTTTACATCTCCGGACCCGCTGTGGTTCCCCGCATCAGCCCAAGAGCGACGCCACTATTGCTTGACTTGCAGAGCCAGGGTTTGGTCTGCGGCCTGTTGCCGGTACGCAGCCGCGCCGTAGTTTTGGAGGACCAATCCTCTGGCAGAGATTGGGGTGCTGTGTCTGAGAGGAGGGAGCCCATAACATCATCTGGACCCAGAGTCGGTCGATCTGCAACTTACCCTACAGGAGAAACCTTCGCTCCATTACTTACCTCCAGAGATCCTCAGACACCCAGATGCACTCCACGTGGTGCTAGTCAGCGCGAGAAGACAGCTGAACTCTCTTCTAACTTCTTCTTCCCTTCTCCTAGCTGTCTCATCCACAACAACGATGAAGAGGCCTCCCCCCATCTTTATCTTACTTTCCCTCTGCACACTACCAAAGTTCCCCACAGTCCAGCTCATGACCTCCACTTCCCCAGCGCCCTGCAAGAGTCTGGGAGACCAACCGGCAGCCACATACCGGCAGCCAACTTTGACTAGACCGACTACTTGAAATCTCTACACTGATAAGTATTCTTTGCACTAAATGCCTTTTAGAGCTATGTACAGTGCCTTTCAAAAGTATTCGGCCCCCTGGAACTTTTCAACCTTTTGCCACATTTCAGGCTTACATTGCATTAATACTTTGTTGCGCCACCTTTTGCTGCGATTACAGCTGCAAGTTGCTTGGGGTATGTCTCTATCAGTTTTGCACATCTAGAGACTGCAATTCTTGCCCATTCTTCCTTGCAAAACAGCTCGAGCTCTTTGAGGTTGGATGGAGAGTGTTTGTGAACAGCAGTTTTCAGCTCTTTCCACATATTCTCAATTGGATTCAGGTCTGGACTTTGACTTGGCCATTCTAAGACCTGAATACGTATATTTTTGAACCATTCCATTGTAGATTTTGCTTTATGTTTGGGATCATTGTCTTGTTGGAAGATAAATCTCTGTCCTAGTCTCAGGTCTTTTGCAGACTCCAACAGGTTTTCATCCAGAATGGTCCTGTATTTGGCTCCATCCATCTTCCCATCAATTTTAACCATCTTCCCTGTCCCTGCTGACGAAAAGCAGGACCAAACCATGATGCTGCCACCACCATGTTTGACAGTGGGGATGGTGTGTTCAGGGTGATGAGCTGTGTTGCTTTTATGCCAAACATATCGTTTTGCATTGTTTCCAAAAAGTTCGATTTCGGTTTCATCTGACCAGAGTACCTTCTTCCACTTGTTTGGTGTGTCTCCCAGGTGGCTTGTGGCAAACTGTAAATGAGACTTTTTATGGATATCTTTGAGAAATGGCTTTCTTCTTGCCACTCTTCCATAAAGGCCAGATTTGTGAAGTGTTTGACTGATTGTTGTCCTATGGACAGACTCTTCCACCTCAGCTGTAGATCTCTGCAGTTCGTCCAGAGTGATAATGGGCCTCTTGGCTACATCTCTGATCAGTCTTCTCCTTGTTTGAGATGAAAGTTTAGAGGGACGACCGGGTCTTGGTAGATTTGCAGTGGTCTGATACTCCTTCCATTTCAATATGATCGCTTGCACAGTGCTCCTTGGGATGTTTAAAGCTTGGGAAATCTTTTGGTATCCAAATCCAGCTTTAAACTTCTCCACAACAGTACCACGGACCTGCCTGGTGTGTTCCTTGGTCTTCATGATGCTCTCTGTGATTAAACAGAACCCTGAGACTATCACAGAGCAGGTGCATTTATACGGAGACTTGATTACACACAGGTGGATTCTATTTATCTTAATTAGTCATTTAGGACAACATTGGATCATTCAGAGATCCTCAATGAACTTCTGGAGTGAGTTTTCTGAACTAAAAGTAAATGGGCCGAATAATTTTGCACGCACAACTTTTCAGTTTTATTATTACAAAAAAAGTTTAAATGATCCAATAAATTTCGTTCCACTTCACAATTGTGACCCACTTGTTGTTGATTCTTCACCAAAAATTTAAAATGTTATATCTTTTTGTTTGAAGCCTGAAATGTGGCAAAAGGTTGAAAAGTTCCAGGGGGCCGAATACTATCGCATGGCACTGTATGGCTGTTTTTTCCTATACTTATCTGTGACAGGTAAAGCTGCCTAATGTAGTTGCCATAAGCAACTAATATGTAATTTCCACTCTGTCCATGCTGCACACTCTGTCTTTGACACCTGTTTTAATTCACTGTTTCATAATGTTAGAAAGTTTGCTCAATTTAATAGTTTATGATGTACAGAAACATCCTATTTAATACAACCTAAATGCGACCTTTATGGGAGCACTAGTGGGATTCCAGATTGATTGATTCATTATAATGTTTTTTAGCATTATATTACTGTCACTGCTTGGATCACCATGTTGCCTTTCTGGTCTTAGATACTAGTTACGTCCAAATGTTTGACTGCCTATTATCTATTGAAATGTTTAGACCTTCTGTTGGTAATATTCGACCCCTTGATGTTCTATTATTATTACAGTTATACTGTTGCCTTTCTTTTTCAATTTTTTGGAAAACATATACAGACCTCACAACCCTCATTTATTATGCTCACACTACCATCTATGCTAAACACAGCCACCCTGCAACCTTAGCACTTATCATCCTGACCAGAGGCGTAGCTACCGGGGGGGCAGGGGGAGCGACGGCTCCGGGCCCCGTGCCTCTGGGGTGCCCAGCAGGGATGGCCAATACAAGTGAGCGCTTCCATTAAGGAAGCGCTCACTTGTATGTAGGGACCCCCCATCATCCCACCCAGCCACATAAGAGTAAAATAAAAAAGCTTTCTTACCTGTCCTGCGGCTGCCCTCCGGTCCGGCGCTCCACTCTCTTCCCTGGCCGGCGTGCACTATGACCTGACGCTGCGCAGCTGGGTGGGATGATCTGAGGTCTGATGGCGGCACAATAAGCTGATCTGAGGTTTGATGGGGGCCCCATGAGCAGCTCTGAGGTCTGATGGGGCACAATATGCTGCTCTGAGGTCTGATGGGGGCACATTACCCTGATCTGAGGTCTCATGGGGGCACATTACGCTGATCTGAGGTCTCATGGGGGCACAGTGGGATGATCTGAGGTCTGATGGGGGCACAATACGCTGATCTGGGGTCTGATGGCGGAACAATACGCTGATCTGAGGTTTGATGGGGGCCCCATGAGCAGCTCTGAGGTCTGATGGGGCACAAAATGCTGCTCTGAGGTCTGATGGGGGCACAATACGCTGCTCTGAGGTCTGATGGGGCACATTACGCTGGTCTGAGGTCTCATGGGGGCACATTCTGCTGATCTGAGGTCTCATGGGGGCACATTACGCTGATCTGAGGTCTCATGGGGGCACATTACGCTGATCTGAGGTCTCATGGGGGCGCATTACGCTGATCTGAGGTCTCATGGGGGCACATTACGCTGATCTGAGGTTTCATGGGGGCACATTACGCTGATCTGAAATCTCGTGGGGGCACATTACGCTGATCTGAGGTCTCATGGGGGCACATTACGCTGATCTGAGGTCTCATGGGGCACATTACGCTGATCTGAGGTCTCATGGGGGCACAGTGGGATGATCTGAGGTCTGATGGGGGCACAATACGCTGATCTGAGCTCTGATGGGGGTACATTAAGCTGATCTGAGGTCTGATGGGGGCACATTTTTGCTGATCTGAGGTCTGATGGGGGCACAATACGCTGATCTGAGGTCTGATGGGGGCAAATTCTGATGATCTGAGGTCTGATGGGGGCAAGTTCTGATGATCTGAGGTCTGATGGGGGCAAGTTCTGATGATCTGAGGTCTGATCGGGGAACGTTCTGATGATCTGAGGTCTGATCGGGGCACGTTCTGATGATCTGAGGTCTGATTGGGGTACAATACGCTGATCTGAGCTCTGATGGGGGCATATTTTGCTGATCTGAGCTCTGATGGGGGTACATTCTGATGATCTGAGGTCTGATGGGGGCACATTCTGATGATCTGAGGTCTGATGGGGGCACATTCTGATGATCTGTGGTCTGATCGGGGCACAATACGCTGATCAGAGGTCTGATGGGGACACATTAAGCTTATCTGAGGTCTGATGGGGGCAGGGGACTGTTAGTTTAGTGATGTAAAAACTGGGGACAGGTTTCCTTGTTTTTTACTCTTATTACTCCTATATTTTACTGCATTATGTGGTAGAGTATTTAGAGTAGGGTATGTAGAAAGTCTGTTGTACTGTACTTAACAACATAGATGATCTTGCAGTTTATACAGTCATCTTTCTAATACAATATTATAACCACAACAAGTAGTATGTGTCTGTGAAGTTAGAAACGTGCGTTTGGGAAGCCACTAAGTGGGGGGCCCACTCAAGTATGTTTCGCCCCCCCTGTGCTGAACCTCTAGCTACACCTCTGGATAGCAGGGATAAATATCTTTATTCTTTAACGTAATCCTGATGGTAGCCATGGCAACTTGGCCATCCAGTCTGCCAGTATCTGAGCAGGTTATCCTCCCTTTCTGTGCTGTCCATATGATGATGTTGTCGTCAAGTGTGTGTGTATATATATCTATATATCTATATATATATATATATATATATATATATATATATATTCTGCTCTTATATACTGAAATTATTTTACATTTCTTACAATTTAATATTTAACTATAGATGAAATACAGTGAATCACTTTTCAGAAGAAAATGAGCAGAATCATTTCTGTTGTTGTGTGAGATTTTTATTTCATTTTATGCTAATAAAACTTTAAACATGCTGCATAATATGGACCTGGAAAGCAGACTAGGTGTTCTGCAGAGATTATGCATAAACAGGATTACACTCTCCGGTGTACCTGGCTGCCAAATCCTGAGCAAAACAGAGCTGATAAGAAATAGTGAGCAAAGCACCACTGATACAATATGGTCTGCAAACATCAAAATGGTGCCTGCAAACCAAGCTTTGAACCACATGAAACACTAAGGTAAATCTAGCTATTGGTTCACATGGCAATTCATTTCAGAGGATGTTTATGGCGTCAGAAGACTTCATTATACAGTGCAGCAGGGTTCCCCAACCTGTGACTTAGCTTCTAGCTGAGGATCTCCAACCTCTGTATTTTGCTCCCTGGATGTTGAGAAATAAAGATAATTTTACAAACCAGTTTCAACAGGGATATATCATAGGGGTGCTGAATTTTGGCACCAGTCTCTGGACTGTAACACTGGCTACAGACACCAGGCTAGTAAAATAATAATCACATTTCCTACATTTCAAGTACAGTAATATATGAATCAATTATTTCATATACAGACCTGAAACTTGTGATCTCTTTATTTTACATGAAAATACTTCATATTAAAGGTGTTGTTGTATCTAGGACATTCATAGCATATCTATAGGATATTCTATAAATGCCTGCCTTCTCTGGGGATCCATTGCTATCTCCGGAACGGGGCGCAAAGTAAATGGAGAGCAGGCTGTCCATACATGGTCACCTTTGCATTCACTGCAATGGGACTCACAAAAATAGTCAAGTACTGGTTTAACTATTTTCAGAAATCCCCAAGGTGTGAATGGAGGGGCGGCCATGCTTGATGGTGTTCTCTTCACTAAAGGGGTATTCTCATCTTAGACAATGGGGGCATATCGCTAGGATATGCCCCCATTGTCTTATAGGTGCAGGTCCCACTGCTGGGACCCGCACCTATATCCAGAACGGAGCGGGGAGCGCTGCGCCTGGAGGACCCCGGGTTTCCGGGGGTCCGGCCACCACCAGGCGCAGCTCCCCGCTGCACTCATAGAAATGAATGGAAGCGCAGCGCGCAAGTGCGGCCACCGCTTCCATTCATTTCTATGGAGCCGACGGAAGTAGCCGAGCCAGTGCTCGGCTATTTTCGGTGGCCCCATAGAAATGAATGGAGGGCGGCTGCGCATGCGCAGTGCGCCCTCATTCAGTTCGGGGGCTCCATTCTGGATATAGGTGCGGGTCCCAGCGGTGGGACCCGCACCTATAAGACAATGGGGGCATATCCTAACGATATGCCCCCATTGTCTAAAATGAGAATAACCCTTTAACTGCTATTGACTTCTTTTGGCAATTTTCCTATAGCAGTGAATATAGAGTACTTTGTGCATGTGTAGTTTGCTCTATATTCACTTCAGGACGCCATTATTGAGATAGAAGCAGGTCCCATATGGGACTACCCCTTTAAAGGGGTTGTCCGGGCTTTTTAATATTGATGACCTATCATCAGTATAGGTCAACAATATCAGATCAGCTGTATGGGGAGACAACAAGCGCAGTATGTGCTTGTAGTACTCCCTTCTCTCTTCCTGTCTGCTGCTGTATGTCTATGGGACAGCAGCAGAGGGCAGGAAGAAAGAAGGGAGACAGCGCGTGTGCACTGCGCACACCGTCTCCTCATACAGCTGATCAGCAGGGGTGCTGGGTGTTGGACCACTGCCGATCTGATATTGATTACCTATCCTGAGGATAGGTAATCAATATTAAAAAGCTTGGACAACCTCTTTAAGTGCCTGGCGGTTCAGTCTTGTCAAATTAATCTAAATCACATTTCTCACCATTATCCTCATACTATTTAGCCTGAACAGCAGTCATTAGAATGTGGACAATGTTCAGATGATGAAAGCATGCAATGACACTAGCCTTAGACAAAGCCAATCAAGTCATGACTCAAGAAAGAAAAGGTGGTCATCCGGCCTTATATACACATTCGATCAAGTAATGAGTAGGATTGGGTCTATAACTTCAATAAATGACATGTACAGAAATATGAAATAATGTGGGAAAAGTCAGAATGATCCATGATTAGTCAGATCTCTTAGTTACAGTGATGTTAACCAAGGGCTTAACAAATAAACATGAGGCTCCTTAGCAAACCATGGCCACCATCTGCAGCAAGGTCAGGACATGAAAAGCTTATGATTATTTTGGTTTGACTAATGGATAGGGATTATCACAGTAATAGAATAATTTATACAATTATGTCGCAGTACATTCATAATCTAACCAATGACAACAGCACTGGAATTAAACAATGGTGTCACATTATAGGGATAACGTGCCTCATGATATCATAAAACAGGTATAAAACACACAAAAAGGTCATAATGTACCCTGTGACATCACAGATTAAGAAAGAACACATGATGATGTCACAGGTAGAATGAACACAGGATGTCATACTACAGGGATAATGCAAAAAGTAGCACCCCTTTTCTATCAGCCATAGTCATCACTAAATGTACCTTATGCCTGAGAGGAGATAGCTCCCCTTAGTTGTTGGGCTTTAGAGCAACATCTGAGCCTGCTACACTGGTAGATATACATGTTGCTAACAAAAAAATCAAAAAACAAAACTGAATCCAGATGTTTGTTTCACACAATTGTAATACCAGTATTTCTGAGGCAAATCTCATCCCAATTGCGGATCTAATGACCAGAACTAAGTGCATCTGATAATATCTAAAAAATATATAATGCTGTTCTTTTATGTCACTAGACCCAAACTGCTTACGTGAAAGTGTCTGTTACGCACTAAACCACTTCCGGACCACCCATAGGCTAAACATCAGGGCGAGCCACATTTGTCTCTGTAAGGACATTTTTGACTGTCCTTGCAGATGTGGCATCTACATTCAGATCATTCAGGATCAGAGTTGTCAGTGATAATTGGGCTTCCCATTGAGAAGGCAAAGACCATTTTCACCATCCTTGCTTTTTCCATCGCTGTATACAGTCATGGCCAAAAGTTTTGAGAATGACACAAATATTATATTTTCACATGATCTGCTGCCCTCTGTTTTTTATGTGTGTTTGTCAGATGTTTTTATCACATACAGATATATAATTGCAATCATATTATGGGTAACAAAAGCTTATATTGACAGTTAGAATGAGTTAATGCAGCAAGTCAATATTTGCAGTGTTGGCCCTTCTTCTTCAGGACCTCTGCAATTCTCCCTGGCATGCCCTCAATCAACTTCTGGACCAAATCCTGCCTGATAGCAGTCCATTCTTGCACAATCAATGCTTGCATTTTGTCAGAATTTGTAGGTTTTTGTTTGTCCACCCGTCTCTTGATGATTGACCACAAGTTCTCAATGGGATTAACATCTGGGGAGTTTCCAGGCCATGGACCCCAAATCTCTATGTTTTATTCCCTGAGCAATTTAGTTATCACCTTTGCTTTATGGCAAGGTGCTCCATCATGCTGGAAAAGGCATTGTTGATCGCCAAACTGCTCTTGGACGGTTGGGAGAAGTTGCTCTCGGAGGACATTCTGATAGCATTCTTTATTCATGGCTGTGTTTTTAGGCAAGACTGTGAGAGAGCCGATTCCCTTGGCTGAGAAGCAACCCCACACATGAATGGTTTCAGGATGCTTTACAGTTGGCATGAGGCAAGACTGGTGGTAGCGCTCACCTCGTCTTCTCCGAATAAGCTGTTTTCCAGATGTCCCAAACAATCGAAAAGGGGATTCATCAGAGAAAATGACTTTGCTCCAGTCCTCAGCAGTCCACTCCCTGTACCTTTTGCAGAATATCAGTCTGTCCCTGATGTTTTTTTCTGGAGAGAAGTGGCTTCTTTGCTGCCCTCCTTGAGACCAGGCCTTGCTCCAAGAGTCTCCGCCTCACAGTGCGTGCAGATGCACTCACACCTGCCTGCTGCCATTCCTGAGCAAGCTCTGCACTGCTGGTAGCCTGATCCCGCAGCTGAAACACTTTTAAGATACAGTCCTGTCGCTTGCTGGTCTTTCTTGGGCGCCCTGGAGCCTTTTTGGCAACAATGGAACCTCTCTCCTTGAAGTTCTTGATGATGCAATAGATTGTTGACTGAGGTGCAATCTTTCTAGCTGCGATACTCTTCACTGTTAGGCCATTTTTGTGCAGTGCAATGATGACTGCACGTGTTTCTTTAGAGATAACCATGGTTAACAGAAGAGAAACAATGATGCCAAGCACCAGCCTCCTTTTAAAGTGTCCAGTGGTGTCATTCTTACTTAATCATGACAGATTGATCTCCAGCCCTGTCCTCATCAACACCCACACTGGTGTTAATGGAGCAATCACTGAAACAATGTTAGCTGGTCCTTTTAAGGCAGGGCTGCAATGATGTTGAAATGTGTTTTGGGGGATAAAGTTCATTTTCTAGGCAAATATTGACTTTGCAAGTAATTGCTGTTAAGCTGATCACTCTTTATAACATTCTGGAGTATATGCAAATTGCCATTATAAAAACTGAAGCAGTAGACTTTGTAAAAATTAATATTTGTATCATTCTCAAAACTTTTGGCCATGACTGTACACAGTGCTCAATGAGCTTTATGTCTGTATAGGAAGGAAGTGACAATCACACTTCTTGTTCTGGTCCTAGCGATCATTGGGTTCTGCAATGCATGTCAGGAGGCTGTATTCCTCCTTTAACTGGGGCTAACATGTCAGCCCAAGGTACAGAAGAAGTCAGCAATAAATAAAAGAAATGTAATGTTAAATGGCCCCCAAAGGTCTTGTATTACCTTAAAAAATGGAAAAAAAACCCACTGTTCTGCCCTCAGCAGCCATAATTTATATATACCCTATATTAAAATGACCAGAACAGAAAGGGCGCACAATTTGATAACATATTTAAGTTGCTACTAAAAACAAAAATGCAAAAATCAGACTCCCTCCTTATCGAAAAGTAAAAATAAAAAATACTAAAATAAACATGGCATTTATAAAAAAAAAAGCCCCACATACCACTGAAAAAAGGAAAACTTATTTAAGTAAGTGAGTGAACAAAGTTATGGCTTTCTAAGCCATATGTACTAAAAAGCGAAAATCTATCTGGTCAGGAAGGGGGTCTTGAACAGGTTAAGCAGCCCAGTGTATTGAAGAAAGGGATTAGTTGAAAATTGGAGTACCACATGTGAATATAAGACCTTCACCTCGTGCCATTTATATTTAAAGCAAGCAGTTCACAAGTTAGAAATGTACAATGGAACCAGACTTAAAGAAAAGTTATTATGTGTGATATGTGCTGAATATTACAGAAATATTTTTTAAGCTGTATTCTTCTTCTTCTATTTTTTCCTTCAGAAATGAGGATTTGAGAATGAAAATATGATGACTTATAAAGAGACTGAAAAGTAATGCTGTGTAGGGAAAGCTATTTTTCCAAAAAAGGTGAAAGATTAATAGAAGTATAGTACCCCTGCTGCTTTTCTAAGGTTATAGACAAAGAATTGAAGGTCTGTGACTAATGTGAAGGTTTACAGCTGATACCTGACAAAAACAATAAAAAAAACTACTATTCAGATATGGCTTTTAATTAAGAGTCTATATAGCTCTTTTAATTGTCCTCTCTATGGAACTTTGTACTGCTAATTTTGTTGCAAACGTTAATTCTTGAATTGAAATTTAAAAATAGCTGGAATTTAACCTTAAAGGGGGTTGGATGACACTGGCAAAAATACCAGGTGGATATGCTGTGAAAAAAAAAAACACCTTGGAACGTCTCTGTTCTAGTATTGCAGTCCCTGTTCTGCCGCTGCCGGTGCTTACAAAACTACAACAGTGAAATGCCCATCCTATACACCTATCTCCACTGAGACTGTGAAACCTATCGGGCAGGGGAAGAAGGAGAGGAGCCTTATGAGAAGAGAAGCATTTTTCTCTGATGAGACATATTACAAAGTTTCTTATATTCACCTGTACTATTTAGTTATAAAAACTAAATGAAAGGGGTTCTCAAGGAATTAAGAAAATGAAAATACCTAAATATTACTTTATTATAAATATATTCCCAAATACCTTTCCTTATTTATAATGGCTCATTTTGTCTGAGGAGCAATCATTAGGAGAAATAAAATGGCCGCCATCCCATTAGGACACACAAAACCTGTCCTAATCACATAGCAGGACAAGTTACTTCACAACATTGAGCTAAAGATCTGCCTTATCCTCCTCTCTGCTCTGCTTGTCAGGGATTATGATCCTGAATACAGATGATAAGATCTTCAGCTGAATCTCTGTAGGAATGGAGTTTATGAGGAGTCATGAAGTACAGAGAGGACGGACAGGACAGACTGTTGTAATGTGGGGCTGTGGTAATGGAGACTACATACAAGAGCTGCTGCTCATTATCTGCATCCTCACCCTACTCTCTGTACTTCATGTCTCCTTATGAACCCCATTCCTACAGAGATTCAGCTGAAGATCTTATCATCTGTATTCAGGATTATAATCCCTGACAAGCAGAGCAGAAAGGAGGATGAGGCGGCTCTTCCGAAGTAAGGGCTCGTTCACATCACCGTTAGGGCTTCCGTTCAGTCTATAACGATGTCGACAGGACTTTGTTTTCCGTCCAGCATAACGGCAACCAGACGGATCCGTTATGCAGGGCCATAGGCTTCTATTATGACGGATCAAAACGGAATGCCTCTTAAAGGTGTCCGTTTTGATGTCCGTCCTAGGGATTCCGTTTCTTTCCGTTATAACAATGTTATAACGGAAAGACTGAACGGAAGCCCTAACGGTGATGTGAACGAGCCCTAACTTGTCCTCCTGTGTATTTAGGACAGGTTCTGTGCGTACTAATAAGACAGAGGTCATTTTATTTCTCCTAATGATTGCTAGCCAGATAAAACGAGCCATTATAAGTAATGAAAGGTATGTGAGAATATATTTAAAATAAATTCATATTCAAGTATTTTCATTTTCTTAATTCCCAGAGAACCCCTTTAAATGACAGTTAATGACAGTTAAACTCTTAACCAAAATATCATGAAATAAGTGTGAGTTCTAGAATTGCATTATAATTGATTATATTTACTGAAAATAGGGGAAAGGGCTTTTTCATTTCTTTGTCTACAGTTACATGGAGTTCAGGATCCTCGACTGTCAGAAATAACTGCCAGTCAAATGAGTGATCCAGTAGCCCCATCACCCATATGACACCAAATGATAAAAATCTTTTCTGGAGAAGCTTCTCAGTTTCCTATCTGCAGTTTTACAATCTAGGCATGATATCTGATGTCTCATGGTCCAGCCGCAGCAAAGAACCACAGGTTTATGTGACTTAGTGATGAAATAAGTGCTGTCTGCTTGCTCTTTGTTAATGGCCGCACTGTTTTAGGTAAACCATGTGACCATTATCAAACAACCAGCAGGCATCACTTCATTTAATGACTTAACTGCACAGATGTTTGACAGCACAATTAAAGAGCACCTAAATTACCTAAATCTGAACCCACAGCAAGAATGAAAGACATCTAATGGGGCCTTGCTGCTTTCCCCCAATGGCAGATTTCTGGGGTATCTGTACAGTGTGTGGTGACTGTAAGAAACAGTTGAGAGCCAAAGTCTTATTATCCCATGTGTATGGTCATCAATGTCAGATCAGCAGAGGTACAATTGCTGACTCTACTTTAAAATTACCTGCACATTGTCTCACTTATAGAGGTGGTGCAACGTAATTATAACTGCTCGTCCCACTTCAAACAGCTGACTGCTGGGGGTGCCAGGAGTCTGACCCCCGTTGATCTGTAATTGATGAATTATCCCAAGGATAGGTCATGAATACTGTAAGCACTGCACAATCCCTTTAAGACAACAGTGGTGAGAGTTTGTTGAAAATGGTACAGCATCCAGTAAATTGCAGTTCTTTAAGTGAAAAAATGATGAAAGTTGTCACTTTCGATTGTCAAGAACCTTGCAAGAAAGAAAGGTATGGCTGTATTGCAATCTAATCTAACTTGGATGACATCTCTGGGCTAATGAACTAGGATTAGCAACAGGGCTCAGAACCCAGAAAATGAACCATTGCTTTGTTGCAGCAAAGTATTGAAAATGGAATCTGAATGGAACTTCTCCATGTAATTGCTGCCTAAACAACCCCATTCACATAAACAGAACTGATTTTCAGTCATAGAAATTTCTACAACAAATCTGCAGTATTTGAATTGGCTCACATTATTCATTATGATTTACAATTTCTCAGTAAAAAAAAGTCCACAATTAGGTTGACAACCCTGCAGGTAGTCAATTACAAGCAGAATCAGTTTTTTACAGTTTATTTTTATCATATTTATCTATCTTGTAATTGTTTAATAACCTTTTGTAAGATTAATAATAGCTTTAATAGCTTTTTGTGAATACTTTTATCAGAATATTTAAATTTTCCGAGAACATCAAGCACAGGTAAGAAGTAAGATTAATATTAGCTTTAATAGCTTTTTGTGAATACTTTTATCAGAATATTTAAATTTTCCGAGAACATCAAGCAAAGGTAAGAAAAAAGTCAACACATTTCATACACCATATAATTGACTTATTAATAGCTAATCATATTCTTGTCTCCGTTTTACTGCCTTACAAATGAATTGTATATTAGAATGAAACATCCAATGGGGACTAGATGGCACGGCTTTAAGTACATATGAGTTTTCAAGTAAAAGTGGTAGAGAGTGTTGAAACTTGAGCAATGGTGTGAACATTGTAGAGGAAGATCTATCTACTTCATACACTATTATCGTAGGGGTGCACAGGATCCATGGCTGTTTACACATTTCCCACTACATTAAACAATGTAAATATTACATGTAAAAAAAAACCCAAAACAAAATATACTGGTTTTATGTGGTATGCACATTTTTTTGTGAACAGTAAATGGCTCAAATTAATTTTTTGCCTCCCGCTTCTATACAGGTCTGTAGTTTAAGTTTACTGACATCTTGGGGTACATAAAACCTTTTAACCTCTTAATGATCTATGAACTTACATGTACATCATCAATTGCGCAGGAACTCGCAATTATTGGTTGCACAGGAATATTTTGAAACCAGTTTGGTACACAAATGATATTTACAGTAAAAGCTTTGAACTTCATGGGGTCCTGGAATAGCCTAGGAAAATTCAAGGTTTTCTGCATCCTGATTGAAGAGCTGTTACTTTACCACAGCTTAATAGTTTAATAGCTTTCAGACATAGGTAGCGATATGTTAAATTGATACAACCACCATCAAGTGAAAGAAAAGTCTTATTAAATAGCATTTTTTCATATCAGTTAAATATTGAGTTCTAGAGATGAGTGAATTTCATTACGGGTCTGCTATGACCTACTGTAATCGGTCGACAAATAAAATAAACCTGAATTTAAAGTGCTCAGATTGCCATGAAAATTTGTGCACAACATTCTGAGTTCTCATAGACAAGGCAGCATTAGTTATGTCAAAGTAAAAGCAACATACACTCACCGGCCACTTTATTAGGTACACCATGCTAGTAACGGGTTGGACCCCCTTTTGCCTTCAGAACTGCCTCAATTCTTCGTGGCATAGATTCAACAAGGTGCTGGAAGCATTCCTCAGAGATTTTGGTCCATATTGACATGATGGCATCACACAGTTGCCGCAGATTTGTCGGCTGCACATCCATGATGCGAATCTCCCGTTCCACCACATCCCAAAGATGCTCTATTGGATTGAGATCTGGTGACTGTGGAGGCCATTTGAGTACAGTGAACTCATTGTCATGTTCAAGAAACCAGTCTGAGATGATTCCAGCTTTATGACATGGCACATTATCCTGCTGAAGTAGCCATCAGATGTTGGGTACATTGTGGTCATAAAGGGATGGACATGTCAGCAACAATACTCAGGTAGGCTGTGGCGTTGCAACGATGCTCAATTGGTACCAAGGGGCCCAAAGAGTGCCAAGAAAATATTCCCCACACCATGACACCACCACCACCAGCTTGAACCGTTGATACAAGGCAGGATGGATCCATGCTTTCATGTTGTTGACGCCAAATTCTGACCCTACCATCCGAATGTCGCAGCAGAAATCGAGACTCATCAGACCAAGGCAACGTTTTTTCAATCTTCTACTGTCCAATTTCGATGAGCTTGTGCAAATTGTAGCCTCAGTTTCCTGTTCTTAGCTGAAAGGAGTGGCACCCGGTGTGGTCTTCTGCTGCTGTAGCCCATCTGCCCTCAAAGTTCGACGTACTGTGCGTTCAGAGATGCTCTTCTGCCTACCTTGGTTGTAACGGGTGGCAATTTGAGTCACTGTTGCCTTTCTATCAGCTCGAACCAGTCTGCCCATTCTCCTCTGACCTCTGGCATCAACAAGGCATTTCCGCCCACAGAACTGCCGCTCACTGGATGTTTTTTCTTTTTCGGACCATTCTCTGTAAACCCTAGAGATGGTTGTGCGTGAAAATCCCAGTAGATCAGCAGTTTCTGAAATACTCAGACCAGCCCTTCTGGCACCAACAACCATGCTACGTTCAAAGGCACTCAAATCACCTTTCTTCCCCATACTGATGCTCGGTTGAACTGCAGGAGATTGTCTTGACCATGTCTACATGCCTAAATGCACTGAGTTGCCGCCATGTGATTGGCTGATTAGAAATTAAGTGTTAACGAGCAGTTGGACAGGTGTACCTAATAAAGTGGCCGGTGAGTGTATATAGCTAAGGGTAAATGGATGGTCACCAGTAGTAACAGCCTGTTTAACTCCTTCCCGACCAGCGACATACATGTGTGGTGCTGGCAAGGACATTAAAAATGGTAACCGCTAGCGAGAGGAGAGGGCGCCAGGAAGTAAACAGCAGGCATCCAGACTAATGTCTGAGAACAGCGCTAACGCCAGTCGCAGACTTTTAACCCTTCAGATGCCGTGGTCGAACGTTACCACGCATCCGAACAAGCAAAACCTGGAAATGGTTAAAAACACTCAGCTTATTTATGCTTTTTAAAATAAAAAATGGTCCAAAAATTATCCCTTTTTGAGAGAAGATGTCTGCCAGAGTTTATACGCACACAGTGCTATCGAAAGAAGCATGGCTTGTGTTTAAAAAGTGGTCCAAAATGTTCCATTCACAGTCTCAGAAGCAACATCCACATAATACTGCTGTGGCTGAGGTGAAGAGGGAGCCATCAGTCCACAATCTTAACTGTTTTCTCTATAGTAATAATCACTAGGGATCAGAGACGTAGCTACCGGGGGGCAGGGGGGGCGACGGCTCCGGGCCAAGCGCTCATTCGTATTTAGGGACCCCCATCAGACCTCAGATCAGCCCACCCAGCCACATAAGATTAAAATAAAAAACCTTTCTTACCTGTCCTGTCCTGCGCTGCGGCTGCCCTCCGATCCGGCGCTCCACTGTCTTCCCTGGCCGGCGCGCACTATGATGTGCACGCAGCGTCAGTTCATAGTGCGCGCCGGCCAGGGAAGACAGTGGAGCGCCGGACCGGAGGGCAGCCGCAGGACAGGACAGGTAAGAAAGGTTTTTATTTTAATCTTATGTGGCTGGGTGGGCTGATCTGAGGTCTGATGGGGGGCACAATACACTGATCTGAGGTCTGATGGGGGCACAATACGCTGATCTGAGGTCTGATGGGGGCACAATACGCTGAGCTGAGGTCTGATGGGGGCACAATACGCTGAGCTGAGGTCTGATGGAGGCACAATGCGCTGATCTGAGGTCTGATGGGGCACAGTAGGCTGATCTGAGTCTGATGGGGCACAGTAGGCTGATCTGAGGTCTGATGGGGGCACAGTAGGCTGATCTGAGGTCTGATGGGGGAACAATACACTGATCTGAGGTCTGATGGGGCACATACGCTGATCTGAGGTCTGATGGGGGGCACAATACGCCGATCTGAGGTCTGATGGAGGCACAATACGCTGATCTGAGGTCTGATGGGGGCACAGTAGGGTGATGTGAGGACTGATGGGGGCACATTCTGCTGATCTGAGGTCTGATGGGGGTACAATATGCTGATCTGAGGTCTGATGGGGCACAATACGCTGATCTGAGGTCTGATGGGGCACAGTAGGCTGATGTGAGGTCAGATGGGGGCACATTCTGCTGATCTGAGGTCTGATGGGGGCACAATACGCTAATCTGAGGTCTGATGGGGCACAATACGCTGATCTGAGGTCTGATGGGGCACAATACGCTGATCTGAGGTCTGATGGGGGCACATTCTGCTGATCTGAGGTCTGATGGGGGCACATTCTGCTGATCTGAGGTCTGATGGGGGCACATTCCGCTAATCTGAGGTCTGATTGGGGCACATTCTTCTGATCCGAGGTCTGATGGGGGCACAAATACGCTGATCTGGGGTCTGATGGGGCACAATACGCTGATCTGAGGTCTGATGGGGCACAGTAGGCTGATGTGAGGTCTGATGGGGGCACATTCTGCTGATCTGAGGTCTGATGGGGCACAATACGCTGATCTGAGGTCTGATGGGGGCACAATACGCTGATCTGAGGTCTGATGGGGGCAGGGGACTGTTAGTTTAGTGATGTAAAAACTGGGGACAGGTTTCCTTTAACATAGGAGTCCCCTTGTTTTTTACTCCTATTACTCCTATATTTTACTGCATTATGTGGTAGAGTATTTACACTACGGTATGTAGAAAGTCTATTGTACTGTACTTAACAGCATAGATGATCTAGCAGTTTATTCAGTCATCTTTCTAATACAATATTATAACCACAACTAGTAGTATGTGCCTGTGAAGCTGGAAACGTGCGTTTGGGAAGCCACTAAGTGGGGGGCCCACTCAAGTATGTTTTGCCCCCCCCCGCCCCCGTGAATTATTACTGTAAAAACTTTATACCAAACTCCAAGTTACCACTTGGAACCGAACCCAAGTTTGGTATCAAGGTTTTTTACAGTAATAATCTGAGCCAATACATTCTTATACAGTAGGGAGCTCCCACTCCATACAGCATTACAATGAAGTTTTATGCGAATCGACTTCGGACGAAGTTGATTCGCTTATCTCTAATAATCAACTACCGGAAGAAAGGGAGAATCATGGCCTGCTACCAGTGGCGTAGGTATAGGGGAAGCAGCAGGGGAAGCGACTGCTTCGGGGCCCGAGTTCAGTAGGGGCCCGGGAGCAGTAGCAGGGATGTGGCCAATCAGCAGGGCAATATTTCTAATAATTACATTTTTTTTCCATTTATTTTATACTTTCTGTCTCTCCCTGTCAGGGGGGAGGGATCGTAACTCTGTGCATTTAAACAAGAGGAGAGGGGAGAGGGGACTCTCCTACCTCTCCTGTGCACTGCAGCACTATGTAATATGATTGGTGGAGCAGCAGTGAGCGGAAGCTGTTGCTCCACCAATCGTTTCAAGTAATACTTTAGTCACAAACAGGGCCAGCTCCCAGACTCCCAGAAGCACCATGTGGACCCTGCATGTGACCCTCTGCGCTCCTGCCTGCCCATCAGGCTTCCTCTCTTACCTGCCCCTCCACCTCCCTTGTAGTGCCAGCTGACCTCCTGCTCTGGCCGTAACACACATCCAAGAAGCAGGAGCAACCCAAAGCAGAGCTGTCTCAGCCCTCTGAGCATTGCTGCTGCCTGCAGCCAGTGGTGTCGACCTTCAGACTCACTGCCAGCCTGACCAACAGTGGTAAGTTTGTGCCCCCTGCCCTGTACTGTACCCCCTATGCTGTATTCTGCCCCTGCCCTGTACTGTGTCCCCCATGCCACACAGTGTGTGCCCCTGCCCTGTACGGTACCCCCTATGCTGTATTCTGCCCCCTGCCCTGTACTGTACCCCCTATGCTGTATTCTGTCCCCCTGCCCTGTACTGTGTCCCCTATACTGCACTATGTGTGCCCCCTGTCCTGTACTGTACCCCCTATGCTGTATTCTGCCCCTGCCCTGTACTGTACCCCCTATGCTGTATTCTGCCCCTGCCCTGTACTGTGTCCCCCATGCCACACAGTGTGTGCCCCTGCCCTGTACTGTACCCCCTATGCTGTATTCTGCCCCCTGCCCTGTACTGTGTCCCCTATGCTGCACTATGTGTGCCCCCTGTCCTGTACTGTACCCCCTATGCTGTATTCTGCCCCTGCCCTGTACTGTGTCCCCCATGCCACACAGTGTGTGCCCCCTGCCCTGCAGTGCGCCCCTGCTTTGTACTGTACCCCTTGCCCTGTACTGTGTCCCCTATGCTGCACTGTGTGTCCCCCCACTGCCCTGTACTGTACCCCCTATGCTGTATTCTGCCCCCTGCCCTGTACTGTACCCCCTATGCTGTATTCTGCCCACTGCCATGTACTGTGTCCGCTATGCTGCACTATATGTGCCCTCTGTCCTGTACTGTATCCCCTATGCTGTATACTGCCCCTGCCCTGTACTGTGTCCCCCATGCCACACAGTGTGTGCCCCTGCCCTGTACTGTACCCCCTATGCTGTATTCTGCCCCCCTGCCCTGTGTCCCCTATGCTGCACTATATGTGCCCCCTGCCCTGTACTGTACTCCCTATGCTGTATTGTGCCCTCTATGCTGTACTGTGTGTGCCCCCTGCCCTGCACCCCCATGCTGTATTTTGCCCCCTGCCCTGTACTGTGCCCCCCATGCTACACAGTGTGTGCCCCCTGCCCTGTACGGTACCCCCTATAATGCACTGTGCCCCCTATGCTGCACTATGTGTGCCCCCTGCCCTGCACTGTGCCCCTGCCTTGAACTGTACCCCTTGCACTGTGCGTCCCCCCACCCCCCTGTACTGTGTGTGCCCCTGCCCTGTTCTGTACCCCCTATGCTGTATTTTGCCCCCTGCCCCTGCCCTGGCTAGACAGCTAATGTCAACTGTGTTTCTTATATTACAGCCACCAACATTTTTAGCAAATCAACAATAAAAGTCACACTATATTGTTGGGATGATAAATATACAGCCTTTCTTGTAGCATTTATTATTTGTTATGTGACTTTATGAGTATGTCATATGTCAATGTATAATATTATACTGAGTTTTATGTATATGATAATGTAGTTCTTATGGTTCTGAGAACAATAGTCTGCCATGGGAGAAACATCCACTTTCGTTACCTAATGCATCCGACTTTCAGAAGCTAGCATCAGGTGGTGAGTAAAATTGGCTCTTTGTAAATTAGGTATGCCCTGTTCCCCATACTCCATCACATAGAAATTCATGAAGTGCCTAAACACTGTCACCATTCATAGCATGTGGTCCAGAGACTGCTGGGGTACATACAGGAATATGAGGAAATATACCATTACCTGTTAAGACCTACATGTTAATCAGGGGTGTAGCTAAAGGCTAATGGACCCTGGTGCAAGAATTCAGCTTGGGCCCCCTTCTCTCAGTGCTTTGTGGCCAGGGGCAGGGAAGCATATAGCCTTTGTTCTGCCTAAGGCAAAAATTAAATTGCACCCACCCCCATGCCAAATTCTTGACCTAACCCCTTCCCTTCAGCCAGAGGTGTAATTTGACCTGCATGCACTTTCTATAATACCAATGTTTTCTTATGCACCACAAGGGTCTTTGGGCACCCCCATGCTCCTCGGCCTGGTAGCGACTGTTACCTCTGCACCCCCTATAGCAGCGCTCCTGATGTTAAGAAGGCAGTCCAGACACCTAATACCTGACTGCATGCATTCCTACATAGCAAGAATCTCACCTTCTATAAAGCCCACATATTTCATATTTGGCGTGACTGTCTATACGATCTGTATGATGAAACGTGAATTATGGAAACATGTCTGCCCCTATATCTTCATCGGAGCAGACTAGACGACATATCTTGTTCATATTTCATATCTTCCAGCTGGATGGGGAGGTGTGCTGAGCATGAGTAAGGAAGCACCACTGCCAGGATTGGACCAGGATGCACGAGGCTTTCATCCATCCCCACCCCTTATGATGAAGGGACATAAAAATAATTGACTGTGGACTTTTCTTTTGAAACACGTTGGGAGACTAAATGAGATTGGACAATGTACATCTTCTTCCCTGTCTCCACAAAGGACTTTTAATATGCAACATGCTAAGTATTAGACTTTGTTTTTCTGATTTTAATTACATAACTGTCTTTGCACATATATGTATGTATATTTATTTCTCTAAGTACCGGAACTAAGTACTTTACGTTTTGCACATTAAAGCCTAAAACTTTAATGGTTTGTCTTTTTGCCAAAGCAAAGGGGGAAGTAAAATGTAAATTCTAAGAATTGGAACAGTCTTACCGGTGTATTGATGAATGTTTTGACGTGGTAAGTAACTTGTTCACAGACTGGCTCGTTCAGGTGGTACTCGGTACGGGGGGCCGGGCGACAAATTGTTACTGTCCCTAGCAATGCCCTAAGGGGACTGTTATACCCTAATAGCCTCCTAAATACGGAGTCATCGCACTTGTCACGAGTTGTCGATCCTTAAAAAGGGGTTATCATTTGTGCCAACCTCCAACTTCAAAGATCCACCGAATCTGAGGGGGGAAGGTCCGTTTACTGATTTTGAACACGAGCTGTAAGATGCCTCCCCAGGGGGACATCTCATGCATCGACGTGTTTCTGAAAAACACCGTAAGGGATCTTACAATGTTAGATAAAGGTAAATTACATCACAATTGTAACCGCGACGAACGTAAGGCCATCTCATGTCTTGAAAAGGATCAGAGTATTATTATTAAACCTTCGGACAAAGGAGAAAACACTGTAGTCAGGGATACATCACAATATGTGTTAATGTGTAATATGATCCTGAAAGACAAAGTCGGGTATGAGATCTTACGCAGTGATCCCACCCCCGATACCAAGCCAAATTGAAAAATATTTTGACCAGGGCCAAGGAAAACTAATTGATTAGTGGGGATAAATATGACTTTCTTTATCCTCTTCATCCAATCACAGCGACTTTTTATTGCCTTCCAAAAGTGCACAAAGGCACACCTCCTCTATCGTGTCCAGGGTCGGCAGCCTCTCTCAAAATTGTGGGATTTACATTGATAAAATCCTTAGACCTTTTGTGCAGAGCCTCCCATCCTATTTGCATGATACAGGGGACCTCCTTGAGAGATTGGAGGACATCTGGATTGATGAAGGGTGGTGGTTGGCCTCGATAGATGTCGAGGCCCTGTATTCATCCATTCCCCATGACATAGGACTGGAGGCCGTGGACCACTTCTTAAAGGCTAGGGGTCAATGTCTTAAAGCCCACAGCACGTTAGTACTTGAGTTACTCAGCTTTGTCCTGACTAGAAACTTCTTTCTGTTTGCCGTTTCTACCACCAGCTCAGAGGCACTGCCATGGGCAGTTTGTGTGCGCCATCTTATGCGAACTTACTCCTGGGCTGATGCAAGGAGACGGTTTTATTTGGTGAGACTCCTCCCCAAGGAACCGAGAATATTGTCTTGTGGTACCGCTTCATAGATGACGTGTTTGTCATATGGAGCGGGACAGAGGCTGGCTTCACGGCGTTTGTCAGACAGTTGAATGTCAACACTTTCAATCTCAGATTCAGCTTTGAGATTGCAAAGGAACAATTACCTTTTTTGGACATTCAGATTAAGAAGACGTTCTCGGGAAACCTTGAAACTACAATCTACCGTAAACCGACAGCAACCAACTCTCTACTTAGATGGGAGAGTAGCCACACTGTACCTTTAAAATGCGGTATCCCTGTCGGACAGTACCTGCTACTCCAACGTAATTGTTCAGATGAACAAGAGTTTAAACATCAAGCCAATCTTCTGAGAATACGGTTTCAGGAACGCGGGTATCCTGATAGGGTGTTACAGGAAGCTTATAAACGAGCACGGGATGAAGATTGAAGTGCACTTTTACATCCTTCCGGTCCACGAGCAGAATCACAGCATGTAATTAGACTAATTGGGACCTATGACCCCACATGTAACAGAGTAAGGGAGGTAATCGCCAGACATTGCGATACGCTCCTGATGGACCCTGATCTATGTGATGTGATTGGCCCACAACCAGCCATCACCTATAGGCGAGACAAAAGTCTCAAGGACCAGTTGATATACAGCCATTTCACTCCGGCCAGCAGAGGAGGAACTCGGCTTAATATACCGCTAATTGGTTGTTTTTGCTGCGGGAACTGTAGCTTTTGTGGTTTGGTTCAGACCACTAAAACATTTAGGAGTGGAACAACTAACACCACTTTTAAGATCCAAGACTTTATTAATTGCTGTACAAAAGGCGTGATATATCTGATCCTCCAATATGTCGGAAAGGCACGTAGAGAGTTTCACCGACGTACGGCGGAACATGACGGCAACATCAGAAACAGAAAAGACACTCCAGTGGCCAGACATGTAACTGAGTGCCATGGCGGTGACCAGAGATGCCTTAGCTTTGTTGGCATTAAACGAGTCCAGAGGTCACCGAGGGGTGGGGACTGGGATAAGAAGATCTTCCAGCGTGAAGTATGGTGGATTTTCAAATTGAATACCCCCAGTCCCCTATGGCCTCAATGAACAACTGAACTTTTGTTGTTTCCTGTAATCAGTTTTCGTGACTCTTTTGTTGAATAATCTGTACAACTCGTTTTGTTAAATACACATGAGTTTGCGTAGCATTATACATCCAAGTGCCTTTTAATTCTAGTGCTTACCTGTGTATATTTATAATTACCCAATTAGATCAACCTCTAACTGATTAATATATGCACACTACTTATAATTTGGCAGCTGCACCATACCATACCTTCGCTCTATCTAGGCACAGTTATTCAGTGTTTTTGTTTCATGTTTCATTTTAGATTTCATTCTTACTTTTTATTATTTCTTGTACCATCCTTCTGATTCTGGACTTGGTTAGCATCCTCCATTTAAATATTCCTTTTTTTCAGTGGCTTATTATAATGTTCTAACCTGTAAAGGGATTAGCGCAGACTCATCGGCAAGAGAGATCGTTTGTTCCATGCTGTGGGCCGTTGCCTAGCAGTATGGACTCTTCTTGATCCCTCCCCTCGCCGCTCCTTCACTTTGACGCAGCTGGGCGGCACTCGCGCGCACAGCCACGCGCCGGTGACGTCATCGGCGTCCTCAGGCATAGGAGAATGGCAAGGTAAGAATCTAGTTAAATCAGTGGAGCGGCGTGTGCACGCTGCCGACAGACTCAAGCTAACTGGGCCACTTTTACCTTAAACACCTGGTCCTGTGGGCAGACCTCAAGCCCATGGACGGTGTAGTGGCATCACCATTTTTTGACTGTGGTGACCCGGTCTTTTTGTTATAACCTTTTATTATTGGATGACTACTAAAGTCTTGCCTCATTGTATATGTCCCCTGATGAGTGTGGGGCAACCAACCCCCATGAAACGCGTGGGGACAGCGGGACGTTTCTCTTTTTTTGTTCTCTTATTAATTTAGTTTTTTGTGTGGGGTTCAGGCTTTTTATTTTTTGTCCTTTCCCCCTTGCTTTCCCTGATAGGGTATATTTTAGGGTCAACAGGGTCAGGTTCCGGACGGGGCCACCCTTTTCAGAGAGATGAGTCCGTATTTAGGAGGCTATTTGGGTATAACAGTCCCCTTAGGGCATTGCTAGGGACAGTAACAATTTGTCGCCCGGCCCCCCGTACCGAGTACCACCTGAACGAGCCAGTCTGTGAACAAGAACTTACCACGTCAAAATATTCATCAATACACCGGTAAGACTGTTCCAATTCTTGGAATTTACTTTTTGACATTTTGCTTTGGTATTTGTCTGTATTGATTTTTTAGATGTAAGGTATAGTGTTGATCGAGCACCTGTGTGCTCGTATGCTCGGGTGCTCTGGCCGAGCACTAGGGGGTGCTCGAGTGCTTGGCCGAGCACCCGAGCATAATGTAAGTCAATGGGAGTAAACCAGGCACCCCTCGCTCAGAAGAGCGGAGGGTGCCTGGTTTGCACAAATCCCCCAAATTTTTTAAAAACAGTCCCCACATTATTATTAAATTAAATAATAAAATAAATATTATTAAATTAAATTAAAAATAAAATCTATCCCTGCCTAGCGTGCCTCTCTCCCTACACTATCTGTCCCTCTTTGCGGCAGCTCTTCCTGACTAACACTGGCCGGGAAGCCGTCACCGGGTGCTATATAGCACCCGATGACGCATTCCCGGCCAGCCAATCAGTGTAATGCCAGTAGCTAAGATGGCTACTGGCATTACACTGAATGCCATCCCTCCCCACATGCTAATTAATTAGCGCCTCAAAGTACCTCAGGCTTAGAGGCCCGGTCGCAACTGCGACCACTGCAACCCCTATTGCTATGCCACTGTTTAGAATCGAGTTGCTTATCTCTTTTGTGTCTTCTATTGTTTCAGGACCATTTTACCACATAAGGTCCTACAAGATATTTCTCAGTCAAAAAGCTTTAGTTATAAACCCATACATGTTTATTTGAAATAGCTAGTGATTACCATTCTGTACATTCAGTTCAGGGCGCACTATGAACAGCACAGGCAGCACACTGACTATAGGCAGGCTACTATAGCTAAATGATAAAGTACATGGAAGATATACTATATTGGACTGTAGTATACAGGTTAAATTGCTGTGTTGGCACTTTGCCATAAATAAATGGGTTTTGGATTGCAGTTTGGGCACTCAGTTGAGAGTGGTTTTGATAATGACAGTTCTTCACACAAATCCCAGTGGCAATCCTCACAGTGTTGCTCCCTATGACCAGGCAGTGACGGGAGGGTGCACTCTTTCTTCCTTTCTTCCTTTGGAGCACACCCTGATATTGGGACTCCAGTCTGATAGAAGTTGAGTTGTCCTTAGCGTTAAGTATGTTGTAAGGGTGCAAGGCTGTGGCTGGTAAATGGTCCTGGGGTCAGTGACTAAGCCAGTGTAGAAAATTAATAAGTGCAATTCTTCATCAATTGCAATGTATGGACAGCAGCAATGATCGGGGTACTCCTTCCCTCTGTCTTTCCAAAGTCTCTCTTTCTGCAGAATCTACGACTGTCAATAAGGTTCTTGCAAACTTGTCTGTAATTTTCAGGCTGAGAGAAACGGGATTATGATACGGCTGGCCAAAACCGTGTCAAAATGTAGAAGCATGTATGGGCAATGTTCTCTTTCACGGCAGGAAAGTTTCTATCAGCCTTAAACGAGTGCAATATCATGCTGACTGACTCAAGTGCACTGCTTGTAGATTCTGGACCTTCTAGTTCTTCCTTCTCTCTATCTGGAGTTCTTTAATGTAGCAATGGTTTTCGTGCTGTAAATGTCTCAGAGATGAGAATTCCTCTGTCCCTCAGCTAACACACAACACTCTCACACTGAATTAGGGACATACTTAAGTCCATTTCCTAGCATCCTAAAAGGGTCTGAGTCAGGATAGTTAACCCTGACTTATCCATACAGAACTATTGAGTGTACAATACAGTAAATCATAACATTACATTAAACCAATTAACATAACAAACCCTTTTGCTGCTACCCTGTTTTGGGGTATTGCACATATATCAGGAAACTGATATATGAATTAGAAAAGTGACAATCTTTTGTATTTTTTAGGACTTGTTAAATGCCATGCATTCACCACAAACTCCCATCATCTTCAATGGAGAGCACTACACGCATGTCTTGTCTCCTCCTCTCTGGAGTGCTGAATGGAGGAGAAGGTGGCTCCCATTCTCCTAACTGATAGGATTTCTCTAAGTAAAACCTGAACTTACCAGACGTTTACATTATATAATATGGCCTTCAGGTCAGAAAAGGTTGTTTACCCCTAATATACCCTAAAAGAGTATATAGACAGATGTTGACATCATGAGACAAATAATATCAAGAGAGAAGGCATGTAATACTATGCATGAAATAACTATATGAGGACAATGAACTTTACATTAATACCCGATCAAACAAATGGAGAAGAAAAATTTAACAGTTTCAAGTAAATTAACATTTGGTGTATTTTTAGAAAGTGGACAAAAATTGTCTTTCAGAAAAAGCTGTTTGATTTTCTTAATTGTAAGTGAACGTAGCTCTGATTATCCTATTGTGCATCTCAGCCAGGTGTGTACTGAAACATCTCTCACATAAATGTTATTGGATGGGGATATTAATGAGACTAAGATTCATAAAACTGATTTAAGCAGTCATTTCACTTTTCTTAAGGGAAAAATATTTTTGGTTCATATACTTCTGGCTTCACTTGCTTAGCGCTTGAAAAATTGAATCTTCCTTATTTGTAAATGGGGAATAGTCTTGTGTATTGTAAGTAAAGTCTAATCCCTACATATAAAAACATTCAGAATTTTACCTGTATCAATAGGAGAGGCAGATCCAGCTAACCTCTGGTTGGTGGAATGGTCCTGGTGTGCCTTGACATCAGTAAACAGGAAAAGAGATGGGGAACAGAACCTGCACCTGCTGCTAAAAATATCCTCCTTAATTGTGTGCATTAAAACAGCATCGCATAGATGAACATGATCTAGATTTATCAAAACATAAACCACAAAATGTAAAAACTATTTAAATACAATAACCATAGTCATTGTGATTGTGGCATTCTTTGTCTGGGAATATGTCATCAGTTTAGACAATACCGCAAACATAGGACCAGAAAAGGAAATTTTTTTTAATTTTATGGCTTTGGGAACTAGGGTTGCCAACCAGCTTTTTTCTTTTATGTAGACAATTTATTAAAAAATCACAGACATCCAACATTTTTTATGGACAAATTGGAAAACCATAATGAATGATGAAGATTATAAGTAGTACATGTCTATAGCACAATATACTGATAACACCTCATTACTAGCTGTAAAATGATGAGAATAATTACTACCAAAATAATCTAATCAAGTACTATCAACCTTAAAAAATCACTGACACCTCTATTTTTTTTTATGGACACAGGAAAAAAGTTGCGGACTGTCCAGAAATTTCTGTACATACCTTTACAGAGACATTGGTTCACTGTTCTGAGGCAGCTTTGGGTCTAATTGGTTCATTCATAGCCTAAAACTTTAGCCTTGTTCAATTAACCACTTGTCCACCACCCATTGACTGTATACATCTGGGTGATTTCAAAACGTCTATGCAGAGATCGCAGCTGCATGCAAATTTTGCAGCTGTAGTAGTGGGGAGCCAGCTGTCAGTGACAGCAGGGCTCCCCTTAGAGAAAGCAGGAATGTTTATTTAACCGGCCTTCCCAGTCACTGCATACGCAGGACTCAATTTGTGTATACAGATCAGGAAGCTGCAATGCCTCTTCCTTCTTTGTCCAATAAGTCATGTGATTGCTGGGGGCTGGAAGTATGCCAGAGCGGCTGCGTCTTAGCAGACCCAAATTAGGTGGGACTTTTCCCATGTAAATGGTGTTACTATGTCAACAATAAAAACAAGTAATGTTAAAGGGGTTATCTAGGAAATGACAATGATGGCCTATTCTCGGGATAATGCCTTATTCACATGACAGTGTTTTGGTCAGTGATTTCCTTCAGTGATTGTGAGCCAAAACTAGGAATGGAGCCTCCACAGACATAAGATATAAGGGAAAGATCTGCACCTGTTCTGTGTTTAGAGCCACACCTGGTTTTGGCTCAAAATCACTGATGGAAGTCACTGACCGAAATACTGACGTGTGAATAAGGCCAAAAAGTCATCATTATCACAGCAATGGAGGTCCAAGTCCAGGCACCCGCAGCGGGCTCCCATCAGCTCACCAAGCACAGCACCATACATTGTATAGTAGCTCTGCTTGGTTGCAGAGCTATAGTAGCTCTAGTTGATCGCAGCTCAGCCCCATTCCCATGGCCTCAGAAGAGGCTGTGGCGCTCACGAGAGAGAGAGCCAGCCTCTTCTAACAGCTGACTAGTAGGGGGTCTGGGAGTTATCAATATTATATCCAGGATAACCCCTTTAAATGCCCTCCAAAAGTCTTGCATGACCTCAAGAGTAGGCACAAAGTATAAAATAAAAAAAATAAATTAAAAATAATAAAAGTGTAAAAAAAATTAAAATAATAAAAAAGCCACCACACGTCACATTGCAGCTTTTAGCCCCACCCCTGGTGACCATATCCGGTGACCGTTATGGAATGAGGACATCATTTTAAAATAAATTAGCTGCATTTTCCTGGCTATAAAAATGTGAAAACTAAAATAAAAATGCCAAAATAAAGCTCTATATACCACCACAAAATAAAAAGGCACAACAATTATTTACGTGACCAAATGGGAAAACAGAAAATGCACCTGGTCAGAAGAGAGAGTAATGGCCTGGTCTCTAACCCCTTATACCCCGGGCCAATTTTTACCTTCCTGCCCAGGACATAGTAACATAGTTTATAAGGCCGAAAAAAGACATCTGTCCATCCAGTTCGGCCTGTTATCCTGCAAGTTGATCCAGAGGAAGGAAAAAAAAACCCTGTGAGGTAGAAGCCAATTTTCCTCACTTTAGGGGGAAAAAATTCCTTCTCGACTCCAATCAGGTAATCATAATTACTCCCTGGATCAACGACCCATCTTTAGTAACTATAACCTGTAATATTATTACACTCCAAAAATACATCCAGGCCCCTCTTGAAATCTTTTAGTGAACTTACCATCACCACCTCCTCAGGCAGAGAGTTCCATAGTCTTACTGCTCTTACCGTAAATAATCCTCTTCTATGTTTGTGTACAAACCTTCTTTCCTCCAGGCGCAGAGGATGTCCCCTCGTCTCAGTCACAGTCCTTGGGATAAATAGATCATGGGAGAGATCTCTGTACTGACCCCTGATATATTTATACATAGTTATTAGATCACCCCTCAGTCGTCTTTTCTAAAGTGAATAACCCTAATTTTGATTATTTTTCTGGGTACTGTAGTCCATCCATTCCAGTTATTACTTTAGTTGCCCTCCTCTGAACCCTCTCCAGCTCTGCTATGTCTGCCTTGTTCACAGGAGCCAGAACTGTACACAGTACTCCATGTGTGGTCTGACTAGTGATTTATAAAGTGGCAGGACTATGTTTTCATCATGGGCATCTATGCCTCTTTTGATGAAACCCAATATCTTGGCGGCAGCGGTCTGACAGTGGTTTCTACAGCTTAGTTTGCTGTTCATTAAAATTACTAGGCCCTTTTCCATGTCAGTGTTACCTAGTGTTAGTGTTTACCATTTAGTATGTACTGGTGACTTGCATTATTCCTTCCTATGTGCATAACCTTACATTTGTCAGTGTTAAACCTCATCTGCCACTTCTCTGCCCAAGCCTCCAATCTATCCAGATCCATCTGTAGCAGTGTACTGTCCTCTTTTGTGTCAATTACTTTACACAGTTTAGTGTCATCTGCAAAAATTGATATTTTACTGTGCAAGCCTTCTACAAGATCATTAATAAATATGTTGAAGAGATTAGGGCCCAGTACTGACCCCTGTAGTACCCCACTAGTGACAGTGACCCAATCTGAGAGTGTACCGTTAATAACCACCCTCTGTTTTCTATCACTGAGCCAGTTACTTACCCACATACAGACATTCTCTCCCAGTCCTAGCATTCTCATTTTATATACTAACCTTTTATGCGGCACAGTGTGAAATGCTTTGGAGAAGTCCAGATATACGACATCCATTGATTAGCCGCAGTCAAGTCTAGAACTTACCTCCTCATAGAAACTGATTAAATTAGACATTTTTTGCAAATCTCACATATGTCATTTTATATGTTAATAACTTTGGAATGCTTTTACTTATCCAAGCCATTCTGAGATTGTTTTCTCGTGACACATTGTACTTCATGTTAGAGGTAAATTTGAGTCAATATAAGTCACCTTTTTAAAAAAAAACAAACAAAACCTAAATTTAAAGAAAATTTGGAAAAAGTGTACCTGAGGACATGGTCACAGTAGGAAACATAGACAGTTTTAAAAACGCTTAGTTGAATTCTTAAAATTAAATAACATTAATGCTTATGAAAATGTAAAAAAAGTCTAGGTTTCAGAATAAAAGGAGAAGACTGTATTTATTTACAGTGGCTTGAAAAATTCATACCCCTTGAACTTTTCCACATTTTTTCACCTTGCTCCCACAAACTTAAATGCATTTATTGGGATTTTATGTCATAGACCAACACAAAGTAGCAAGTATGTGTAAAGTGAAAATAATACATGGTTTTCAAAATTTGTAATAAATATAAATTTGGAAAGTGTGGTGTGCATTTGTATTCAGCACCCCTGAGTCAATACTTTGAAGGACCACCTTTCGCTGCAATTACTGTTGCAAGTCGTTTGGGGTATGTCTCTACCAGTTTTGCACATCTAGAGGCTGAAATTTTTGTCAAGTCTTCTTTGCAAAATAGCTCAAGCTCAGTCAAATTAGATTGAGAGCATCTGTGGACAGCAATTTCCAAGGATCCTATCAACTGTGACCAGTTTCCTAATCCTTGCAGAAGAAATGAAGTAATCACTTTGTGGCACTCTGCTTTGGGCTTTTATAGGGTTCACACCCTGTTACATGTAGAGGAAAATAACAGCCTTTCCAAAAGAAATTTGGATGAAATTATGCATTTTTTATTTTCACAGGGCAAAATCGTTTTTGCCTTGCTGAAGAAAAGCATCCCCACAGCATGATGCTGCCATCACCATTTTTCACGGTGGAGATGGTGTGTTCGGGATGATATGTAGTGTTAGTTATCTACCACACATAGCGTTTTACTTTTAGGGCAAAAAGTTTAATTTTGGTCTCATCTGGCCAAAGCACCTTCTTCCACATGTTTGCTGCGTCCCTTACATGGCTTGTGGTAAACTGCAAAAGGGACTTCTTATGGCTTGCATTAAAAAATGTCTTTATTCTTGCCACTCTTCCATAAAGGCCATAATGTTTGGAATGTGGAAGTATGATCGATCCTAGCCATTTGCTGTCAACTAGCAGATGCTCCTGCCTTCAAAGCAGGCCACATGTGTACAATTCATGCCTCATCCAGCCAGAATAGAGGCAAAGTCATCCTCCAGGAAAAACCCTTAGCAGGGGGCATCAGCTTGATAGCCAGATCACTGAAATCCCAGACAGCACAGAACCAGGAGTTCATAAGGAATTATGAGTTGCCCATCCATCACAAGCATAAACCAGTTATATATTTGTGACACAGAGGCCAAGGCTCACACTCCTGTGGTCATAGGTTAGCGATCACTTGTCAGGAAGCGGAGATACGGAGATCTCCAGGCAGGAACCTGAGATGTGTCATGTTTGGTCTCCACCTATAGCCTGAACCCAGGCAGATCCATCAGTACCAGAACCATTTCCCTGTGACCTTCCAGGAGCTATGGGCCATAATGGTTTTTGTGGGTCTTTTGGCTACCAGGTCCAGGAAGGGAGGGTAAACTCCTCCTGGAGGGAGGGGGATAGTGGCTAGCTACAGGTGAAAAAGCCACACAGGACAGAGGCCGGTGTCTTCTCCTGAAAGGGGGTCACATCAAGTAATGTGTTTGGAGGGATCGTGGACCAACTGCTGACATCACTGCCCCCATGTGATTACAGCCAGGCCTTACAGCAACCCCAGGACTCATCATAATCCATTGGACTACTCATCCACCTGGTAACTGACTATTGCTCTGTTTAACTCTGTTTGTACCATACCACCTGTATTTGCACATAAGACCACTGTATCCATTCTCTGTGTATATAGTGTTTACCTACTGTGCCCTTTAGACAATAAAATACACAATTTAATCTTGTGCTGTTATTGTATCTCGATCACGAATCCCCATGTCCGTGTTCCTGCCCCAATATAATCACGTTAGTGGACCAGGCTTATATTAAATGAGGAACTGGTGGCAGTCTACCTGGCTGAGAAAGTTCTGTTTCACTGGGGCAGTGAAAAGGCTCCCTCAGCTTGTCAGGGTTGTGAGCGAGAGTGGGGATACACCGGACGTGCATGGACAACTGAAGCTCACCCCCCGGCCTCCATGTGCCTGCTGGACAGGAGGCGTTTGTGTAAATTGTACCAAGCTGACCTTATGTGCTCCAAGGGAAACATAACGTCACGTCACCTAACCGCATCTTGTGAGCTTGACGTAGTGGATGTCAGGCGGTGCTGCGAGGTGCGGGTTTCGTCACACCATATTTGTGAAGTACACAACTAATAGTTATTCCGTGGTAAGGTTCTCCCACCTGAGCTGTAGATCTCTGCAGTTCCTCCAGAGTAACTCTGGGCCTCTTGGCTGCTTCTCTAATTTGTGCCCTCCTTGCCTTGGCTGTCAGTTTAGGTGGACAGCCATGTCTTGGTAGGTTTACAGTTGTGTCATACTCCTTCCATTTTTGGATAGTGGATTGAACAATGCTCCTTGAGATGTTCAGAGCTTGGGATCTTTTTTTTTATAACTTAACCCTGCTTAAAACTTCTCCACAACTTTATCTCTGACCTGTCTAATGTGTTTGTTGGTTTTCATGATGCTGTTTGATCACTAATATTTTCTAACAAACCTCTGAGGCCTTTCAGAACAACTGCAGTTATACTGAGAATAAACTACACATAGGTGGACTCTATTTACTAATTAGGTGACTTCTGAAGGCAATTAGTCACACTGGATTTCATTTAGGGGTATCAGAGCACAGAGGGCAAATACATGTCATTTTTATTTATTAAAAATTTTGAAAACCATGAATCATTTTTTTTTCAATTCATACATACTTGCTACTTTGTATTGGCCTATCACATAAAATCCCCCCCAAAAACCTTTAAGTTTGTAGTTGCAAATAGAGATGAGCGAGTAGTGTTCGATCGAGCCGGTATTCGATCGAATACTACGCTATTCGGCATACTTGATTTCAATCGAATATAACGACGATGGCGCAATCAACATGCAGGGGGGGGTATGACAGGCCCGCGGAGCACGCTGGCAGCGCGAAAACAGCGTCTACATGGATTGGCTGGAAAAACCATGTGACCTCGAATATTAAAAACTCAGCTCTTCCTGCTCGTTCGCATATGCTGCGTGAACTTAGTCAGGGACAGAGGCTGGAGAAGGGACAGATAGGTTTTAGCTGTTGGACAGGCAGGAGCGTGATTAAAAGCCCTTATCAGGGCTACTATAGTGCAGTACAGTGATAGCTTTACTACAATATACAGTCTGCAGAGAACGGTTGCTGTATTCAGGGATAGCTGCTGGAGTAGGGACAGAGAGAGGCATTAGTGGTGTATTAGGTGCTCTGCTACATACCAAACTATATTTGGCACTACTGTTCTGCGTTTTTTTTGGCTGCAAAACCCTGTTATATACCTAGTGTGTATATGCACCATCTGATCTTCTGGCAGTATATGGCTGTGTACATTTTTTTTTTTTTTAAATACAGTTTCTTTGGCTCTAGTGTTCTGGGTTCTGTGTGCCTGCAATACCCTTTTTGTATACCAGGTGTAAATACCCACCGTCTGACCTGTTAATACACGGCTGTGTACCTAGAAATATAAAAAAAAAAAAAAAAAGCCTTTTCATTGGCACCTGTACTTTGCGTTCTCTTGCAAAATAATTGTATATACGTAGTCTTCATACACACCGTCTGATCTGTTTGTACACGGCTGTGTACCTAGAAATATAAAAAAAAAAAAGCCTTTTCATTGGCACCTGTACTTTGGTACTTTGCGTTCTCTTGCAAAATAATTGTATATACGTAGTGTTCATACACACCGTCTGATCTGTTTGTACACGGCTGTGTACCTAGAAATATATTAAAAAAAAGCCTTTTCATTGGCACCTGTACTTTGCGTTCTCTTGCAAAATAATTGTATATACGTAGTGTTCATACACACCGTCTGATCTGTTTGTACACGGCTGCGTACCTAGAAATATATTTAAAAAAAAGCCTTTTCATTGGCACCTGTACTTTGCGTTCTCTTGCAAAATAATTGTATATACGTAGTCTTCATACACACCGTCTGATCTGTTTGTACACGGCTGTGTACCTAGAAATATATAAAAAAAAAAGCCTTTTCATTGGCACCTGTACTTTGCGTTCTCTTGCAAAATAATTGTATATACGTAGTGTTCATACACACCGTCTGATCTGTTTGTACACGGCTGTGTACCTAGAAATATTTTTAAAAAAAAAGCCTTTTCATTGGCACCTGTACTTTGCGTTCTCTTGCAAAATAATTGTATATACGTAGTGTTCATACACACCGTCTGATCTGTTTGTACACGGCTGTGTACCTAGAAATATTAAAAAAAAAAGCCTTTTCATTGGCACCTGTACTTTGCGTTCTCTTGCAAAATAATTGTATATACGTAGTGTTCATACACACCGTCTGATCTGTTTGTACACGGCTGTGTACCTAGAAATATAAAAAAAAAAAAGCCTTTTCATTGGCACCTGTACTTTGCGTTCTCTTGCAAAATAATTGTATATACGTAGTGTTCATACACACCGTCTGATCTGTTTGTACACGGCTGTGTACCTAGAAATATATTTAAAAAAAAGCCTTTTCATTGGCACCTGTACTTTGCGTTCTCTTGCAAAATAATTGTATATACGTAGTGTTCATACACACCGTCTGATCTGTTTGTACACGGCTGTGTACCTAGAAATATATTTAAAAAAAAGCCTTTTCATTGGCACCTGTACTTTGCGTTCTCTTGCAAAATAATTGTATATACGTAGTGTTCATACACACTGTCTGATCTGTTTGTACACGGCTGTGTACCTAGAAATATATTTAAAAAAAAGCCTTTTCATTGGCACCTGTACTTTGCGTTCTCTTGCAAAATAATTGTATATACGTAGTGTTCATACACACCGTCTGATCTGTTTGTACACGGCTGTGTACCTAGAAATATATTTTAAAAAAAGCCTTTTCATTGGCACCTGTACTTTGCGTTCTCTTGCAAAATAATTGTATATACGTAGTGTTCATACACACCGTCTGATCTGTTTGTACACGGCTGTGTACCTAGAAATATAAAAAAAAAAAGCCTTTTCATTGGCACCTGTACTTTGCGTTCTCTTGCAAAATAATTGTATATACGTAGTGTTCATACACACCGTCTGATCTGTTTATACACGGCTGTGTACCTAGAAATATATTTAAAAAAAGCCTTTTCATTGGCACCTGTACTTTGCGTTCTCATGCAAAATAATTGTATATACGTAGTGTTCATACACACCGTCTGATCTGTTTGTACACGGCTGTGTACCTAGAAATATATTTTAAAAAAAAGCCTTTTCATTGGCACCTGTACTTTGCGTTCTCTTGCAAAATAATTGTATATACGTAGTCTTCATACACACCGTCTGATCTGTTTGTACACGGCTGTGAAGGCAAAATATTGTAACCAAAAAAAAATAAAATGCGGAGGGGGGCTAGCGGAATCGGACGTGGACGAGGACGGGGGCGCGGAAATGCTGTTGGTGGCCTTGTTGAAGCCAGTGGGGATACAATGCGTGCTGGTGAGGGTCAGCCAGGATCCCACTCATCCAGAATCCCTGCCTTTATGGGACAGTTAAGCAGGGGGCGGGTTACACCGCTGTTGAGGCCTGAGCAGGTTGAACAGGTGGTGCAATGGATAGCCGATAGCGCTTCCACACAGTTGTCCACCAGCAAGTCATCCACACAGTCTCACTCTGACCCTCCTTCCTCCACACCTGGCCAACAGAGTCATCCCACCATTGACCCCTCCCAGGAGCTCTTT
>ONZH01025869.1:0-71056 GCA_900303285.1 Rhinella marina
CCTGTCAGTGTGTACAGATATATAGTATATGCAACAGTGTACTCATGTGAGGTACGAGGTATAACACATGCAGTGTGTACAGGTATATAGTATACAAAGCAGTGTACTCATGTGAGATACGAGGTGTAATTTATACATCCCACCTCCCATGTCAGTACACTGCTGTATATACTATATATCTGTACACACTGCATCTATTATACCTCACACATCAGTACACACTACATCTAATACACGCCGTATCTGACATATCAGTACACTGCTGTATATACTATATATCTGTACACACTACATTATACCTCATACCTCACATATCAGTACACTGCTGTATATACTATATATCTGTATATACCTCATGTATTATAAAAGTATAGTAGATGCAGTGTGTATATATATATAGTATATACAGCAGTGTACTGATATGTGAGGTACAGGGTATAATAAATGCACTGTGTATATATATATATATATATATATATATATATATATATATATATATATATATATAGTATATTTATGTAGAGAACTTGGTTCTGGTGATGTTTATGTATTTTATGTAGAGAACTTGGTTCTGGTGCTGTATTTATGTAGAGAACTTGGTTCTGGTGCTGTATTTATGTAGAGAACTTGGTTCTGGTGCTGTATTTATGTAGAGAACTTGGTTCTGGTGCTGTATTTATGTAGAGAACTTGGTTCTGGTGCTGTATTTGACTTATGGGTTTGGTTTGGTGCTGTGTGTATGTAGTGATCTTGGTTCTTGCTCTGTATTGTTTGTTAAACAGACATCTGATGCTATACGTCTAATACTATCCATTCACATTTGCGTTTGGGTCACAGATTCTGTTAAAAAGACCGGACAGAAAAGTTCTGCATGCATCATTTAAGCAGCATATGGTTTATATGTTTGCCAGCAAGGCCTTATGCTGTGTTTTTACCATATTGAGGCAGCATAAGGCCTTGCCTGGGTAACCTATTTAACCCTATGCTGCATCAATAACTAATATAGCCTAAAGGGCTATCTTTAGATACATGCCAGCATAAGGGTTAAAAGGTTACTCACCAAGGCCTTTTGCTGCCTCAATATGGTAAAAACACAGCATAAGGCCTTGCTGGGTACCATTTTAACCCTATCCTGCTTGTATGTAAAGATAGCCGCTTCAGGCTATATTAGTTATTGATGCAGCATAGGGTTAAATAGGTTACCCAGCAAGGCCTTATGCTGTGTTTTTACCATTTTTTTTTTTAAGGAGGCAAAATGCGTGTGGGGGCGGGCAGGGGTGGAGCGTGTGGGGGCGGGGCAGGGGCCCATGCATTATAAACTGCCCAGGGCCCATGGGATCCTTAATCCACCCCTGGACTTCAGGGGAGGACCATCGCAGCACGTCTCATGATGATGACCAAATACAGGTGTCAACTGCTGCGGCTTTCTGCACAGTGCAGACCGGCAAGGAGGGCAGGGTGAGGAGTGTGTGGAAGATGATATGGAGGATAATGAGGTCCTAGACCTCACATGGCATCCAAGTCATGCGAGTGACTGCAGTGAATGCATGCAGTTCAGAGGTGGGGGACACGCAGCACCAGCTGCACAGCAAAAGAGGGAGCAGGGTGCAAAAGCAGAGCGGCGTCCCCCAGCTGACACGTCTGCTACTGCCCAATGCGCCAAGAGGCATAGCACACCACCTGGCATGGCAGTTCTTCAGGCAGTGTGCTGACAACAGGACACAGGTGGTTTGCATGCTGTGCAGTCAGAGCCTGAAGCTAGGCCTAAAATTTCTCAACTTGAGCACCACCTGCATGACCAGGCATCTAACTGCAAAGCATGAGCTGCAGTGGAGTAGACACCTGAAACACCACAAAAGATCTAAGGGTCCTCCTCCTCCCTCTTCTGCTGCGGACTTGGCCTCTTCCTCCCCCTCTGGAGTGACAGGGCAACCTGGCACCCCTCAAAATGAGGATATGACAGCAACAAAACCACCACCACCAACAGTGTCACCGAGCATGTCCGCACTGTCCCATGGAAGCATCCAGCTGTCCATCCCCCAAACACTAGAGAGAAAGAGGAAGTACCCATCTACCCACCCGCGAGCCCTTGCCCTGAATGCCAGAATTTCAAAATTCCTGGCCTTTGAAATGCTGTCATTCCACCTGGTGGAGACAGACAGTTTAAAAAACTTACTGACTGTGACTGCCCCACGGTACATGGTTCCCATCCGCTGCTACTTTTCCAGACGGGCCGCCCCAAGTGGCGGAAAAAATCAGGTGTGCTCTGTGCAATACCATCAGTGGCAAGGTCCACACAGGGACATTATATCTCCCTAACTGCCCTTTGGATAAATGTAGTGGCAGCTGGGCCTGAGGTGGAAAGCAGTTGGCGCACATCCTACCGCCACCGAGGATTCCTGGATGTTTCTCGGTCCTCCTGTTGCCTCCTACTCCGCTTCATCCTTCTGTTCCTCCTCTAGCACCTCCTCATCACGTCAGTGCAACATATGCACCACCAACTTCATCACAGCCAGGGAGAAACAACAGCAGGCTGTTCTAAAACTTATATGTTTGGGGGAAAAATCTGACACTGCACAGGAGCTGTGCACAGACCGATGAGTGGTTGGTGCCTCTGAGCCTCAAGCTGGGCCCAGTGGTGTGGGACAATTGGTAAAATCTCATGGCAACTCTGAGCCTAGCCGGTTTGATGCACGTGCTGAAGTTGTGGTGCAGAGGTTCCTAAAAAATGACCCCAATATTTCAGAGCTGCTGCAGATATTGTGGGCCGTCTGTGTGCACTTTTGAATTTTTTCATCCTGCTGCTTGTCTGTCTGCGATGCAGCGTAACTTCTGCCTTCCCGCTCACCGCCTCATATACGCCGTACCCACAAGGTGGAATTCCACCTTTTACATGCTGGAGAGACTATTCAAGCAGCAGCTGGCCATAGACGAGTTTCAGCTGCAGCATGCATGGGTGAGTCGCTCGGTGGAACAGCATCACTTCACCATCGAGTGGACCTCCATGCGGGACGTGTGTGCCGTGTTGCCCTGTTTCCAGTACTGCACCAACATGGCCAGCGCCGATGACACCATCCTCAGCGTTACTATCCCACTTCTATGTCTCCTGAAATAAAATGCTTCAGGCGATGATGGATGAGGATGTGGCACAAGAGGAAGAGGAGCAGGAACAGGGATCATTCACATGGTTACCTGGTCAGTCATCTGCAGGTGGCTCAGAGGGTGGGTTCCTGAACCAACAGTGGCTAAGTAAACAATTGTCTAGCCAGGACACAGTTTTGGAGTATGAGGAGGATGATGATGAGAAACCGTGTTCATAACAGGGTGGTACCCAAATCAGCTCACAGGCATCACTGGAGCGTGACTGGTGGGATACAGGACAAAGATAATACACCTCCCACCAAAGACAGCTTGTCGTTGCCTCTGAGCAGGGTGGCACACATGAGAGAGTACATGCTGCAGTGCCTGCGCAACAACTGCCGAGTTGCCCTCATTCTTACCAGTGCTAATTACTGGGTGGCCACCCTGCTAGATCCCTGCTACAAGGACGTGCTGTTCTTAATTTTGTCACTAGAGCATGGTCTGAAGATGCGCGAGCGCACGCTGGTAGACACGCTACTGATGGCATTCCCACTGATATCAGGGGCTTAGTGGAAGCACGAGGCGGAGACGGCAGAGGAGGAGGAAGTCGCCAACACAGCTGGGGCACTGCCAGCACATCAGAAGAGAGAGTTAGCATGGCCAAAATGTGGAAAAGCTTTGTCAGCATGCCACAGCATTCAGCAGCACTATCTGATACAGACCATCTTACCAGGAGGCAGCATTTCAGCAACATGGTGGAACAGTACTTGTGCAGGTACTGACTAAAGGGTCTGCCCCATGTAACATCTGGGTCTTCAAATTTGGCACATGGCCTGAGTTTAACCTTTACACCTTGGGGGTGCTGGCCTGCCCTGCGGCAAGTGTATTGTCCGAACGTGTGTTTAGCACAGCGGGGGGGGGGGGGGGGGGGTGATCACGAACAGGCGCATCTACCTGTCCACAGCCAATGTGGACAAGCTTACATTCCTTAAAATGAACCAGGAATGGATCCCACAGGACTTGTCCATACCTTGGGCAGAGTATAGAGGCATGCCGGCTGCACCTAGCCATTGTTATACTAAAACGCAGTTTGTGCGTTCTCTTTGCTATTTTCCAATGCTTTGGAGCCTCATCAAACCAAAAAGCAAAAAAAAATGTAAGAAAAATAAAATAAAATATATAAATAAAAAGAATGTTGGCTACCTCCTCCACCTCTTCAGCCTGCACCGCCACGTCCACTTCCTCCTCCACTCGGACCTCCACCTCCTGGCTGAAGATTGTGGTGTCTTATATTGGCAGGGTAGAGAAGTATATATGGTACACACCCTGGCATTGTTATACTCCAGTGCAGTTTGTGCATTCTCTTCAATGTTTTGGGGCCTCCACAAAGCAAAATACAAAACAAAAAAAATGTAAGAAAAAAAAATTTAAAATAACATTTTTCCGCCTGCACTGCCACATCCATCTCTTCTGCCTGTACCGCCATGTCTGCCTCTTCCTCCACTAGTATCTCCATCTCCTGGCTCAAGATTATTATAGAGACGTATACCAGCTGCACCCTGCCATCGTTATACTCCGGGGCACTTTGCGCATTCTATTTGCTATTTCCCAATGTGTTTGGGCCTCCACAAACCTAAAAAACATTTTTTTTTAATGTAAGAAATAAATAAATAAATAAAAAGTAAAATTAAAAAAAAATGTTGACTACCTCCTCCGCCTCTTCCACCTACACCACCATGTGCACCTCCTTCTCCTCTACTTGGACCTCCACCTCTTGGCTCAAGATTATTATTTGTTATATCGGCAGAGTAGAGAAGTATACCGGCGGCACCCAAAAAAATGGCTATAGGTCACAGATGGCTATAGGTAACAGAATTAACAGACAAAAAAAACTCTAAAACAGTGTTGGCTTCCTCCTCCACCTCTTCCACCTACACTGCCACATCCACAACCTCTTCAACTTCCTACTCCACTTAGACCTCTGCCTCCTGGGTTAAGATTATTATTTTTCATTTTTATGTTATTTTAAGTAATTTCCCTAACCACATTTGTTTTCAGGGTAATTGTACTGCTCTTACAACCATGTTGGTTCCATTTGCAGCGTCCTAGCTCTTTCTATGACTTTTTAACAGCCATTTTTCAGCCCCAAAGTTTGCTTCCCCATTGACTTCAATGGGGTTTGGTGTAAAGTTTGGGACCTGAACTCAACTTTGAAGCAAAGTTTGACCGAACCCGTTGAACCCGAACATCCACAAGTCCGCTCATTACTAATTATGTGCTATAAACGTGTTATATATACATACTAGCTGAAGGACCCGGCTTCGCCCGAGTATTTAATTTATTTCTTTTACTGTTTGTGTGTGTGTGTTGTTAAAAGATATCGAGAGTGCCCTCTACAGTGCCTGCCCCTTTAACAGTGACCTCTACAGCGGTCCGCCCCTTTAACAGTGACCTCTACAGCGGCCAGCCCCTTTAACAGTGACCTCTACAGCGACCCGCCCCTTTAACAGAGACCTCTACAGCGGCCCTCCCCTTTAACAGTGACCTCTACAGAAGCCCGCCCCTTTAACAGTGACCTCTACAGCTGCCCACCCCTTAAACAGTGACCTCTACAGCTGCCCACCCCTTAAACAGTGACCTCTACAGCAGCCCACCCCTTAAACAGTGACCTCTACAGCAGCCCGCCCCTTAAACAGTGACCTCTACAGCAGCCCGCCCCTTAAACAGTGACCTCTACAGCAGCCCGCCCCTTTAACAGTGATCTCTACAGCAGCCTGCCCCTTTAACAGTGACCTCTACAGCAGCCTGCCCCTTTAACAGTGACCTCTACAGCTGCCCACCCCTTTAACAGTGACCTCTACAGAAGCCTGCCCCTTTAACTGTGACCTCCACAGCAGCTAGAGTGGCCACTGTCTTCACCCCAGAAAGCCAGACCTCACCGGCCATTCCCCCAAACGTGAAACAGCGCCCCCAGTTCCCATTAAGACACATCACTAAACATGAGGCCATGCCCCCCCTGGCTCCGTGAAGGCATGGAGGAGAAGCTGTCTGAGTGTGAGCTACTGAAAGAGTGGACATCCCTGTGTCTGTCCAGGCACTGCGTCGGACGGAGAACAGGTAGCCAGAAAACTGGACTGTCCAGCCTAAAGCCGGACATCTGGCCACCCTAACATCAGCCTGCCCCTAGGGTGGCCAGAGGTCTTGTTTTAGGCTGGAGGGTCTGGCTTTCAGACTCCCTGTCCTCTATCATGCGCAGGGCCTGGATGGACACAGCAGCAGCACTGTGCAGTCTGAGTAATGAGCTGCAGGGAGAAAGTCACCCTCCCCTCACCCCTGCAGCTGACAGAAGGTGATTTTTACCAATATTTTTAATCCCGGTCAAATGCAGCATGGAAGGGCGTGGCCTGACTGAGTCAGGGGCGTGACTTAGTGGGATCTGGGGGTGGTGCTTTTAAGTCCTTCTTTTGACGGTGGCCGGAATTACAGGTCGATGCCCGATTTAGGAGGAAGGTGGGTAGCAGTGGAAGAAAACATCTTTTATTACTACTGAACAGTAAATATGTAAAATTTACATTATATGAGGTAATGATTGATGATGAGTTAGTCTAAAACATAAGTTATAGTTATGGTAACCGGGAATACCCATTTACCATTGTCATCCACAGTGCTCTGCCTCTTTAATGCAGACCTAAAGCAGTGAACTGGCTAGGTTGTCATAGAAACCTGATGTGTGCCTGTGAGCTTCTATTGGCTGATAAGGGTCATGTGACCAGGCTACTATTGGCTAATGCATTTTTTGGGAAAATCTCAGGAACGGTACGTCCTGGAGAGTTGAAAACTGTTCTAAAACCTTCCCGGACACCTGATGTACATGTGTGCCAAATTTTGTGATTGTAGCTGCAGCGGTGCGGATTCCTTTAGCGGACATACACACACACACACATACTCTCAGCTTTATATAAGATTATATATATATATATATATATATATTAGTCATCTTCACAGGCACTGTTTGGAGACCATGAATGGACACCAGCAGGTACGTACTATCAGGCATGGGCACTTGACAAGCAGAGACCTGAGCTGGCAGCTCAGACGCTCAGTTCACTGCAGAGGCCCTGACACTGGCTCAATACTATGATAGCATTGATCATGCATCAGGAGTGCAAGCCTCCCCCACCCCCAGGGGATGACGTTTCATGAACTGCAGCAGCAGGAAGTCAAGAAGACGGGACCTAGCTGGAAGAAGAGAAACCTGGTGAAGTGGAGTCAAGTGACCAAACTCTGGAGCCAGTAAGCAGCAGGGTGGAGGAGGGTGAGTATGTGACTGAAGTGCTTCTTTCTACAGGTTAGTTTAAAGGGCCATATAATAGGGTTGGCTTGGAGAACCCTTTTAACCAATGACGAAGAGACAAAGGAGCACAGCACTTTCCTAGAGCCATTCCATTTTAATTGTAGAAATCAACTAGAGTCACAGTTAAATCTCCACTGATTGAACATGCATGGCATATCCTATAATTATTCTAATCTCTCATCATTATACTAATCATACATCATATAATGCTTGACAATCTCTTTTAGGCTTCTTTCACATGACTGTTGTGTTTTGCGGTCTGCAAATTGCAGATCCGCAAACAAAAAACAGATGGCGTCCGTATGGCATCCGTTTTTTTTGCTGATCCATTGTAATAATGCCTATACTTGTCCGCAAAACGGACAAGAATAGGACATGTTCTATTTTTTTGGCGGGCTACGGAACGGACATACGGATGTGGACAGCACACAGTGTGCTGTCAGTATTTTTTGCTGACCCATTAAAATTAATGGGTCCGCATTAGAGATGAGCGAGCACTAAAATGCTCGGGTGCTCGTTATTCGAGTCAAACTTTTCCCGATGCTCGGGTGCTCGTTTCGAATAACGGACTCCATTGAAGTCAATGGGAGACTCGAGCATTTTTTGCAGGGGACCAAGGCTCTGCCTAGGGAAGGCTGGGTGAAAACCTGGAAACCTCAGAAAATGATGGAAAAACCACGGAAATGGACAGGAAACAGCAGGGGCAGCATGCATGGATGCCTCTGAGGCTGCCTAATCCCACCATTACCCCAAATTCTCCTAGTGGGGCATGTGTGGTATCGATTCTTCTCAGTTTAAAATCGTATACGTCCCCTATCTTGGGACCATATATTTCATGGATTTTTCGAACACGGAAAAGGAAAAAGAGCTTGCTCTGGCCAGGGGAGTGTCTTTTCTACTGCAGGAGGGAAGGAGGTTGAACTGGAAGAGCCAGAGGAGTGCCCCCTGGGCTAGCTTGTGTGGTGGTGACAACAGCCGGATGGATTTGGAAAAACTGTAGCATCAACCGGTACGGTATGTATTCTTCTGAGTTTAATACCGTATACGGCACCTATCCGGAAAAATAGTTTGGAGAGAGAAAAAGAGAGGAAAAAGACGTGCAGTATGGAGCAATTACACAGAAACCTGACGTTCAGTATAGATCAAGTGTGGTATGTGTTCTATGTATACTACTCAGTTTAATACCGTATATGGCAGCTATCCGGAAAAATTGTTTGGAGAGAGGACCTGTAGGTGGACCTCCGGAAAAATTGTTTGGAGAGAGGGCCTGTAGGTGGACCTCCGGAAAAATTGTTTGGAGAGAGGGCCTGTAGGTGGGGGGGGCAGGCTGGGGGGAAGAAGGTTGAGCTGGAAGAGCCAGAGGAGTGCCCCCTGGGCTAGCGTGTGTGGTGGTGACAACAGCCGGATGGAGTTAGAATGACGACGCAGGACCCCAACTTAAAAATTTAGCATCAACCGGTACAATTGTCAATTATGAGCTCGATCAAGTGTGGCATGACTTTTTAGATGGAGATTGCATGTGGTCACGTACTCCGTGGAACCCCATAGTCACCCCTTCTCTGATGTGCTACCCCAGAACATTCTCTGCCCCAATTCGCAAGACCTTTTGCAGTCTCAGTGTGCTGACAGTGGGGATTTACCAGTGTTGTCTGAGGAGGTGGTGGACAATGGCGAGACACAGGTGTCGGGGGGTGAGGTAGTTGAAAGTGAGGCAAGTTACATTGTGGACTCCTTGGGGGGACTTTCTCATGATGGGACAGATTCAATTGTGTTTAGAAAGGCTGATGGGCTTCTGTCAGCACTGTGTGTATAGAACCCCATGGCCTTTCATAAAAATAGTCTGGCGATGACCCCAAGGCAATTTTCAGGGACACGGTAATGGTGACCCACTTAAAAATGCTGCCTGACAACCTGGCGGTAAACCCCTGATTGTCTGTCTTTCAATAAGATTGCAGTGTAAAGCATGGTGGTGAGCCTCAGTAATAGGATTGCAGTGTAAAGCATGGTGGTGAGCCTCAGTATGACTTTTTGGATGGAGATTGCATGTGGTCACGTACTCCCTGGAACCCCGTAGTCACCCCTTCTCTGATGTGCTAGCCCAGAACATTCTCTGCCCCAATTCGCAAGACCTTTTGCTGTCTCCGTGTGCTGACAGTGGGGATTTACCAGTGTTGTCTGAGGAGGTGGTGGACAATGGCAAGACACAGGTGTCAGGGGGTGAGGAAGTTGAAAGTGAAGCAAGTTACAGTGGGGACTCCTTGGGGGGACTTTCTCATGATGGGACAGATTGAACTTGGGTGGATCAGGCACAGGAACAGATCAATTTTTTTTTTTTGTGTTTATTTAACTTTTATTTAGCACAAATAACCACAGAGATATTTATTCAGTCTCTTCGCTGCGCAGTCTGGCGTTGGGGTTCGTCACTTTGATGGCGAGCTGTGCCGCTCTCTCCACAATGGTCTTTAGGTTCTTTGAGGAGACGTTGTGGGCGATTTCTGCACATCAACAGAACCTCGAGCTCCTTGACATTGTGGACCGGGAATTTGTGGAACCCTGTGGGCAGCATGTGTTTGTTCTTCTTGTTGCTACCGTACCCAATGTTGGGCAATATAGATACGCAGGTAATATTATTTTTCACACCTATCCCAAAAAAAAATTTACGCAGTTTGCGCAAATAAAAATGGAAACTGGAACTGGAGAGAGGGCCTGTAGGTGGACTCCGGAAAAATTGTTTGGAGAGAGGGCCTGGAAGTGGACCTCCGGAAAAATTGTTTGGAGAGAGGGCCTGTAGGTGGACCTCCGGAAAAATTGTTTGGAGAGAGGGCCTGTAGGGGGCCCTCCTGAAAAATTGTGGTAAAAGAGTGCCAGTTGGACCTCTAAAAAATGGCGTTTTTTTAGTCAGCGTTAGGCAAAGACGACATGGAGGAGGAGGAGTAGGAGGAGTAGAGAAGAGGAATCGGATACATAAGTAATGTTAATCTTTAGCTGCTTTCCCCCGGAGGAGATTTGAATTCCGGTGAAATCCAGGCTTTGTTCATTTTAATAAGCGTCAGCCTGTCAGCGCTGTCAGTTGACAGGCGTGTACGCTTATCGGTGATGACGCCACCAGCTGCACTGAATACCCGCTCTGACAGCACGCTAGCGGCAGGGCAGGCCAGCACCTCCAAGGCGTACAGCGCCAGTTCAGGCCACGTGTCCAGCTTTGAAACCCAGTAGTTGTATGGAGCAGAGTGATCGCTACGGACGTTGGTATGGTCAGCTAGGTACTCCTGTACAGCTCCCCCCTACTCTGCCTAGACTGGGGACAGGTGACAGTGTCTTGCTGGGGTGACATAAAACTGGCAAAGGCCTTGGAGAGCGTTCCCCTGCCAGTGCTGGACAAACTGCCTGCTCGCCTCCTCTCCCCCGCTACTTGGCCCACAGAACCATGCCCTCTGCCGCTAGCGGCATCAGATGGGAAGAATTGTTTCAGCTTGTGCACCAGGGCCTGTTGATATCTATTCACTCTCATACTCCTTTCCTCTGCAGGGATGAGAGTGGAAAGGTTCTGCTTGTAGCGTGGGTCCAGGAGAGTGAACACCCAGTAATCGGTGTTTGAAAAAATTCTTCTAACGCGAGGGTCACGGGATAGGCAGCCTAACATGAAGTCTGCCATGTGCGCCAGAGTCCCAACACGCAAGAATTCCCTCTCCTCACTGGCCTGACTCTCCATTTCCTCCTCCTTCTCCTCCAAGTCCTCCTCTTCAGCCCATACACGCTCAAGAGTTAAGGACTGAGCACTGGTACCCTCTACTGTCTCGCCGACATTCTCCTCCTCTTCCTCCTCATCCTCATCCCCCTCCTCCGATACGCGCTGAGAAACAGACCGGAGGGTGCTCTGGCTATCAAGATCGGTCTGCGCCGTGATGCCCTGTAACAGCTCTTGGGCGGTGTGCCTTTTGTCACCTAAGCTCAGCAGTTTGAGCACCGCCTGCTGGCGCTTACCCACGGCACTGCTGCTGCGCCTAGAGCTACCGACTGAAGGCGCCGTGCCCACGGATGGTAATTCGGTGGAGGAGGAGGAGGGGTTGGAGGAGGAGGAGGCATAGTACGTCTGAGAGACCGTGACCGAGGTAGGCCCCACAATCCTCGGTGTGGGCAGTACATGAGCGGCCCCAGGGTCAGTCTCGGTCCCAGCCTCCACCAAGTTAACCCAATGTGCCGTCAGTGAGATATAGTGTCCCTGCCCGGCAGCACTTGTCCACGTGTCCGTGGTTAGGTGGACCTTCTCAGAAACAGCGTTGGTCAGGGCACGGATGATGTTCTGTGACACGTGCTGGTGTAGGGCTGGGACGGCACATCGGGAAAAATAGTGGCGGCTGGGGACCAAATACCAAGGGGCAGCCACCGCCATGAGATTGCGAAAGGCCTCGGTCTCTACCAGCCTATAGGGCAGCATCTCCAGGCTAAGCAATTTGGAGATGTGGACGTTGAGGGCTTGGGCATGTGGGTGGGTGGAACTGTATTTCCTCTTGCGCTCCAGCGTCTGCTGTAAAGACAGCTGAACGCTGCGCTGGGACACGTTGGTGGACATTGTGGAGGATTGTGGAGGCGAAGGTGTGGTTTTCCGGCGGGAGGTGCTCGTGCCGGGGTCCTGGGCAGGGGGTTGACTAGCAGAGGCAGCGAGTGACGCAGGGGGTTGACTAGCAAAGGCAGCGAGTGACACAGGGGAAGGAGCAGTGGTGTGACCCGCAGGAGGTGGTGAACGGCCTTGGTTCCATTGAGTGGGGTGTTTAGCACTCATATGCCTGCGCATGCTGGTGGTGGTTAGGGTAGTAGTGGTGGCACCCCTGCTGATCCTGGTGTGGCACAGGTTGCACATCACAGTCCGTCGGTCATCCTCACTTTCTTTAAAGAACCTCCAGACTTGCGAACATCTAGGCCTCGCCACGGGAGCTTCACTACGTGAAACAGTTGCTGCTGATGCACCAGCTCTGGTCCTGCTTCTCCCTCTGGCCACACCACTGCCTCTTCCAACCTGTTCTGGTGCAGCAATCGCCTCTGCCTCAGAAGCACTGTCTTCAATCGGCATATCAACCCAGCTTGGGTCAGTCACCTCATCATCCTCCGATTCCTCAGTCTGCTCCCCCCTCGGACTTCCTGCCCTGACAACAACTTCACCACTGTCTGACAACCGTGTCTCCTCATCGTCCGACACCTCTTTACAAACTTCTTCCACTAACTCAACATTGTCATCATCATCATCATCACCACCACCCACAGACTGCGACAGTTGGAAAACTTGGGCATCGGGAACAAGGTCAGCAGCAACCTGAGAAGTGGTTTGTGACTCTGGGAAGGGTCCAGAAAACAGTTCCTCAGAGTATGCCGGATCGCATTCCAAATTTTCCTGGGAGGGGGCAGACTGGGGGGAAGGAGGTTGAGGTGGAGGAGCCAGAGGAGTGCTCCCTTGGGTAACGTGGGTGGACTGCGTGGAAGACTGACTGGTGGACAAATTACTTGAAGCATTGTCCGCAATCCACGGCATCAGCTGTTCGCACTGTTGTGGTTTCAACAGTCCTCTACCACGTGTCCCTGTAAGTTGAGACATGAAGCTAGGGATTGTAGCTCTGCGGCGTTCCCCTGCTCCCTCATCAGCAGGTACTGTCTCACCCTGCCCAGGACCACAGCCTCTGCCCCCTGCAGTAATTGAATGCCCACGCCCACCTTCTCGACCCTTAGCCCTGGGGTTCAACATTTTCTGTATATAAGTGTATTATATAAAAAATAAATGGGCCTGGTGTACTGAAACCCACAAACTTGTTCAGTCTGGTTTAATTAAGTGATGTAAAGAAAGTGTCACCTGGACAGAAAATACGGATTGTAGTGAGTGTACTGAACTGTGACACACAGAATGGTTCCACACTGCTGTGTGAAATGGATTTGTATCACTGAGCTAAAACAACAAAAAAAATATTTTTTTATATATTTTTTTTTACATATTTTTTTTGTAGTTTTGTTTTTTTTGGAACGTGACGTGCAGAAACTATCGTAGAGCTAACTGACACCCTACTGACGGTGGCTATTTAGACTGCGACCCTGACAATTGTCGCATAGAGATTTTTGGGATCAAGCTATATACGTGACAGGCAGCAAAAGACTTGGTTGTATTAAGTGACGTACAGAAAGTGTCACCTGGACAGAAAATACCGATAGGAGTGAGTGGACAGCTGAACTGTGACACACAGAATGGTTCCACGCAGCTGTGTGAAATGGATTTGTATCACTGAGCTAAAACAACTAAAAAGCTATTTTCTTTATATATATTTTTTTGTAGTTTTGTTTTTTTTGGAACGTGACGTGCAGAAACTATCGTAGAGCTTACTGACACCCTACTGACGGTGGCTATTTAGACTGCGACCCAGACAAATGTCGCACAGAGATTTTTGGGATCAAGCTATATACGTGACAGGCAGCAAAAGACTTGGTTGTATTAAGTGACATACAGAAAGTGTCACCTGGACAGAAAATACGGATTGGCGTGAGTGGACAGATGAACTGTGACACACAGAATGGTTCCACACTACTGTGTGAATGGATTTGTATCACTGAGATATAACATTAAAAAAAATGGGGGTTATATATGGCGATAGATGCACTACTAGTGCCAGCCAGCCAAGCCAGGAGACAAAAAAAAAATTTCTTGTAGCCCTTAGAAGGGCTGTTGGGTTCTTTGTGGGTGATTCCTGCCTAACAGAGATCTAAATGCAGGCCCTAACACTCTCCCTGAAACGCAGCAGCTCTATCCCTAACAACATCCAGACAGCATCTGAGCCGAGCACCGTGGCCAGTCACTAGTATATTCCAGGGTCACCTGATCAGGCCAGCCAACCCCTGCTATCGACATGTAAGGGCCCCACGTGATGCTGGGTGTACCGCAGAGTCTCCTGGCTTGTGATTGGCTGAGTTTATAGGCGCCAAAAAAGCACGATGCAGAAGTTGCCATTTCCTCGAGCATGGCGAGATACTCGTCCGAGCAGCGAGCACTTACGAGTACCCTAAAACTCGAACGAGCACCAAGCAAGTCCAGGTTCAGAGGTGAACCCGGGTATAACCTCTTCTTTACTCATTTACTATGTATGAGTGCAGCATTGGGGCATTTCATTGCTCAGATGCTCCCCTTTGCCTTGCGATGAATCGTGCAGCACAGGGTCTGTTTGTTTACTGCTGGTGAGTTATCGAACTTCACATCACTATGCTAAGTGTGAGCCTGGTGACATCACCGCCACAAATGGTCGGTCTATAGCGCTAGTCTAGGGTTTTGGAGTTGGAGGTTAAATCCTGGTTCAGCTCTGAACCTAGACAACCCATTTAAATTATGGCTATTTTGAAATTACAATGAGAAACCACTGTTCATTGAATCATTTGGGAAAATTATGATTCGCTTGTTTCTAAACAGAACAGCAAAATTGATTGCAAAGACTGGAACCGATATCTCTGCGTAGTAAAGAGAAAACATGCATGCTTTAAAAATAGTAATTTTATGTGAAAACATTTGGGAAGCTAAATTTAACATTCTAGCTGATTGGACCTGATCAACAATCTGAAAAAGCACTGGGGTTGTATTGGTGAACAAGCCTTATGTATTGCACTTTGAGGTGCTTCAGAATGTCAGAAATTGTCAAAATCATTTTCCTTTCACTTGGTGTATTCTAAGCAGTACATTTCTATAATTGTTATTACACATCTCACAGAACATAGCCAGTGTTTCCTACAGAATATGGAAGAGAATAACTGTAGCAGAACAGAGTATTTTATTATACTTGGTTTGCAGGAGATTCCAGAGACATATTTTTTTAGTTTCATACTGTTTTTATTTGTCTACATTTTAACAGTTTTCTCAAATATTGTAATTATCATATTGGTGAAGAGAGACTCACATCTGCATTCTCCAATGTACTTTTTTATCTGTAATCTGTAATTTTTAGAAATTGTATATATTTCCTCCACACTGCCAAATTTAATGGTTGGTATTGTGTCTGGAAATAAGTCAATTTCTTTTGCGGCTTGTATTATTCAGCTTTATTCTTTTAGTTGTTTAGGGACTACTGAAAATATTCTAATGGCCCTTATGGCTTATGACCGTTATTTAGCTATCTGCAACCCTCTTAAATATACCGTGATGATGTCTCCTAAAAAGTGTATCCAGCTGTCATGTTTGTCTTGGTCCATGGGATTTATTATAGCAGTGGCTGCTATTCTTTTAGTTACTATATCTTGCTTCTGTGGACCAAATGTAATAGACCATTTCCTATGTGAATCAACACCATTAATGCAGCTTTTTTGCACAGATGTCACCACAGCTAAATTAGTGCTTTCCATAGCTACATCTATATTAAGGCTAAGCTCTGTTTCATTCACCATGGTATCTTACTGTTTTATTATATATACTGTTGTCAAAATACCATCTACAACTGGTAAAAAGAAGGCCTTGTCTACTTGTGCCTCTCACTTTACAGTAGTACTTTTTTTCTATACTTCAATATGTGTTATGAACGTTCGTCCATCTGGTTCAAATCCAAGTTGAAATAAGGTGGCTGCTGCAATCTACGGAATCATTACTCCGTTACTAAACCCTTTTATTTATAGTCTTAGGAATAAGGGCATGAAAAATGCTGTCATTAGAGTAATAAGGAAATCGAAAAATGTTATGTTTTAGTATGTGTCTAAAAGCTGCTGCTTAGGACTATCGACTAATGCATCTTGAAGTAACAATGTCAATGTCACTTTTTCAATTATCCACAAAATGGCGTTAACACCTGAACTATAGCACGGTATACGTTCCTAATTGAAATAATTATACACTGCTATGGAACGCTAAAATAAAGCAAAACAAATAAACTTTATTAACCCCTTAATGACCGGGCCATTTTGCACCTTCGTGACCAGACTGATTTTTGCTAATCTGACATGTGTCAGTTTATGTGGTAATAACTTTGGAACGCTTTTACTTATCCAAGCCATTCTGAGATTGTTTTCTTGTGACACATTGTACTTCATGTTAGTGGTAAATTTGAGTCAATATGTGTCACCTTTATTTATAAAAAAAAATCCCAAATTTAAAGAAAATTTGGAAAAATTTGTAAATTTCCAAATTTGAATTTCTCTGCTTTTAAGGCAGATAGTGATAGCTGACAAAATAGTTATTACTTTACATTTCCCATATGTCTACGTTATGTTGGCGTTAATTTGAAAATGTCATTTTACTTTTTTAGGACATTAGAAGACTTAGAATTTTAGAAGCAATATTTACATTTTTTAAGAAAATTTCTAAAAAACACTTTTTAAGGACCAGTTCAGTTATGAAGTCACTTTGTGGGCCTTACATACTTTGTGGGCCTTACATACTTGCAGTTTTTCTATTTCAATAAATTTTTTCCTATAATACAGAATGGGTTAACAGCCAAACTAAACTTAATATCTATTACCCTGATTCTGCAGTTTACAGTAACACCCCATATGTGGTTATTGACTACTGTATGGGTGAACGGCAGAGCTTAGAACAGATGGAGCACAATATGGATTTCAGAGGGCAGATTTCACTGGAATAATTTTCAGGCGCTGTCTTGCATTTGAAGATACCCTAGGGACCCCCCACAGTGGAAACCCAAAAAAAGTGATCCCATTTTGGAAACTACACCCCCTAAAGTATTCATCTAGGGGTGTAGTGAGCACTTTGGCCCAATATGCTTTTCATAGAATTTAGAAACCCTTGGCTGTAAAAAAAAAAAATAAAAATTACATATTTTACTGAAAAATGTCACTTTAGACCCAAGTTTTTCATTGTCACAAGGGGTAACAGGAGAAAGTCACCACTAAATATGTTGCCCATTTTCTTCTGAATACAGCAACACCCCATATGTGGTTATCGACTACTGTATGGGTGAACGGCTGAGCTTAGAACAGATGGAGCACAATGTGGATTTCGGAGGGCAGATTTTACTGGAATAATTTTCAGGTGCTGTCTTGCTTTTGAAGATACCCTGGGGACCCCCCACAGTGGAAACCCCCAAAAAGTGACCCCATTTTGGAAACTACACCCCCTAAAGTATTCATCTAGGGGTGTAGTGAGCACTTTGGCCCAATATGCTTTTCATAGAATTTAGAATATGGCAACACCCCATATGTGGTTATCGATGTGTGAAGATACCCTGAGGACCCCCCACAGTGGAAACCCCAAAAAATTGACCTCATTTTGAAAACTACACTCCCTAAAGTATTCATCTAGGGGTGTAGTGATTTTTTTTCTTTTTCTTTACAGTATTCATCTAGGGGTATAATGAGAATTTATTTTTACCTTTTGGGGTTTGTCTAATTTCCCAAATTATAATTGGGTAATAATATAATGAAATAAGGAGTGTTAAAAAAGCAGTGGGTTGCATAATAAATTAAAAAAGGCCAAAAGTGCATAAAAGAAGTAAAATAAAATTAAACTGATTAAATTAATAATCTTGAGACGTGTGGTAAATACGGAAACACTGTCTAATGCAAAGTCCAGGCTTATCTGGACAGGTGTCACATTGATATACGGTGTCCCGCCTTATCCCATTCTTATAACAGACCCTGCATCTCTTCTGGGCTCTGCTTTTCTTTGCAGTAGGGGGCACCTCTGATGGGAAATGTTGCCCTGGGACAATTCTGCTGGCATGGCTGGATGACGCTATGCCACTGCTTTCCTGGCCCTGCTCTCCAAATATCAAATTTTTTATGATTTTTTCTTGAAACTCAAGATAAGTTCCATGGTTCCCTGCTTTTTGGAACATAACAAATGAATTGTACAGGGCTACTTGCATAAGGTGGGATGCAAGCTTTTTATACCAAATGCGGGATTTCCTGACCGCACTATAAGGCTGCAGCATTTGGTCTGCAAGGTCCACCCCACCCATATATTTATTATAATCCTGTATGCAGACAGGTTTATGGACGGTGGTATCGGTGCCGTGTACAGGAACAGGGCTGCTGCTGTCTGGGTGGATAGATGTAATTATGAGGATATCTTTTTTGTCCCGATATTTTATCAGTAAGATGTCCCCATTGCAGAGGCCTTTTATTTCCCCAGGCCTCAGTTTTTGGTTTATTAAAGGAAATCTGTCACTTGCATTTATGGTTTTGAACAAAACCCACAGTTATGTGCAATAAAGTACCTTGAATCCATGCCTGTTTTTCTTTCTTTTCTGTGCCTTGTCGTTTTCGTTAAAAATCCTTTTTTCTAATATGCAAGTGAGGGCTGAAGGAGCCCAGAGGGGCGTTACAATCGTTCAACTGAGCCCAGTAACGCCCCTCTCTGGAGCCCAGCCCGCCTTTTTATTCAAATATATCACTCCTGTTTAGGGCCGGAGTAACGCCCATATTAGAATATCTGGCCCCCCCCCCTTCCTCCTCGGCACGGCAGCATTTGGAAATCGTGCTTACGCTGCCGGCCACGCGCCCATGAAATCTCGCGCAGGCGCAGCAGCAGCCGCTGCCTGCGCCATCTTACTAACTCTAAGGGCAAAGGCATCAAGAGCATCACTGGGCATGCGCCGAGCCCAGTGACGCGCCGAGCACAGTGACGCCAGCAGTGTTACTCCGGCCCTAAACAGGAGTGATATATTTGAATAAAAAGGCGGGCTGGGCTCCAGAGAGGGGCGTTACTGGGCTCAGTTGAACGATTGTAACGCCCCTCTGGGCTCCTTCAGCCCTCATTTGCATATTAGAAAAAAGGATTTTTAACGAAAACGACAAGGCACAGAAAAGAAAGAAAAGCAGGCATGGATTCAAGGTACTTTATTGCACATAACTGTGGGTTTTGTTCAAAACCATAAATGCAAGTGACAGATTTCCTTTAAAGTCTTGGGCAGGCCTCTTTGATTGCGGCATATGGTGCCACATGCCACTGTCTTTCTTACTGAAAGGCACTTGAAAAGGGGTACGCTTGTATAAAAATTATCAATGTACAAATGGTACCCCTTATCTAAAAGAGGGTGCAGGAGATCCCACACTACTTTGCCTGCCACATTTAGGGAAGGGGGGGCATTCAGGAGGGGTAAACTGGGTATCTTTGCCCTCATAAACCCTAAATTTGTATGTGTACCCAGTTTCGCTCTCACAGAGCTTATAAATTATTAGGCCAAATCGTGCTCTCTTCCTTGGCAAATATTGGCGAAATTGCAGCCTGCCTTTAAAAAGGACAAGTGACTCGTCCACTGCAATGTTTTTTTCTGGGGTGTAGGCCTCTTTAAATTTTTGATTTAAATAATTTTTAAGGGGCCTAATTTTAAAAAGCCTGTCGTGGCTGGGGTCATCACGTGGGGGGCACTGTGTGTTGTCAGCGAAGTGCAGAAATCGCAGGATAGTCTCAAATCTCTGTCTTGTCATTACTGCCCTGTACATGGGGGTATCGTACAACAGATCAGATGACCAGTAAGATCTCATAGTGGGTTATTTTATGAGACCCATATTTAGAAGGAGGCCCCAAATCTTTAAAATGTCCGCCCCAACAACAGGGCACCATATGCCAGTCTTTGCATAATATGAGGTGGGGTGACTAGCGGTGAATTGAGCAGCGTATAAATTGGTCTGCTCAACCATCAAATTTATCAGTTCTTCTGATAAGAAGATTTTAAAATATTCCACCTCCCTAAACCCCGTATTATCAACATGGATGCCTGTGACAGAATTAAATTCTGGAACAGACGGAGCATATGACTCTGTGGGCATCCATTCGCGGTCAGAAGTGCTAGTGGCAGGCAAAGAGTCACGTCTGCGACTTTGCTGCGGCTCGTCGTCACTAGAGTTAGTGGATGATGACGAAATTTGAATATATATATATATTATTTTTTTTTTTTTTTGTATCCTTTTTTTCTTGAAAACTACTTCTACCAAACTGCCAGTACTCTGGCGAACTAACAAAGGCTACCTAATCGCCAGTAATTTTTATATATATATATATATATATTTTTTTTTTTTAGTAATTTTTTTTTTATTCAAAAAACCCTAACCCCTAACCCTAACTCCTAACCCTAACTCCTAACCCTAACTCCTAACCCTAACCCCTAACCAGCTATATATTTTTTTTTCCTTTTTTTTTTTTTTCCCCCTTTTTCTTTTTTCTTGAAAACTACTAAACTAAACTACTTCTACCAAACTGCCAGTACTCTGGCGAACTAACAAAGGCTACCTAATCGCCAGTAATTTTTATATATATATATTTTTAATAATTTTTTTTTTTTTTGTAATTTTTTTTTTAATTCAAACGTCTAACTTCTAACCCTAACTTCTAACCCTAACCCTAACTCCTAACTCTAACCCTAACTCCAAACCCTAACTTCTAACCCTAACTCCTAACCCTAACGAGCTGACACAAGACACAGGTCACTGGAGGATGGGGTGCGTTTGGGGTAACTGGGACACTGTGGGGGCACTTTTCTTTTATCTTTTTTTTTCCACAAATGCTCTGACAGGACGCAGCTCCGATCTCCTCAAATGTCAACTGTCAGAATGAGGAGAACGGAGCTGCGCTGGGCTGAGCTTCCCGCCGGCGCTGTGATTGGTCATTCAGTTCTGATTGACCAATCACAGCGATCGCGGGGCAGGGACCACTGTGATTGGTCCATGGACGGGTTCCCGGACCTCTCTGCTGTCCGTGACACCCGTTCAGATGCCGGTGTCACCGCAAGTATACTTGCATTGACACTTTCATTTCATGACGTACTATGCACGTCATGATGCGCTAACTTACAACACATCATGACGTACATAGTACGTCATGAGTCATTAAGGGGTTAAGCACAAGGAATAAGTACTAAAAATAATGGGAATATCAAAAGGAATAATAATTCCCTCGTAATTAGACCATGCGGGATATATCAGGGAGAAGCAGTGGCTCCAATCCACTGAAAAAACGTGCGTCCCACAAAAAGGGGGCAAAAGGGGCGAACTAATGCAGGGTATTAAGGTCAACGTATCATTTGACCCATATTGTGTAATACCCCTGCTATTGTTACTAAGTATGCCCCACTATTGCCAGAAAAATTAGGGATAAATCTGTGGGGGCAGCAATGGTAATAAATACTGCCTCCCCTCAATCCACTAACTTATCAACTTAAATAAGCACTAGTAAACAAAGTAGTACATGGTATGCCCATGTCTCATAGGCACACCACGGCTTGCCCTCTCCTATTAAGGCTCAATGCGTTTCTTGTGTGTATTACACATCTCATCAGGAGCACACTTGGAGACAAACGGTACTAGGCTGAAAGACGCTGCCACGTGCAGCAGCATCCCAAGGACCAGGGTATCGGCGCTGTGATGGCCGTGAACGGCCGCGCGCGTGCATACCTGGTTAAATAGATATAACCCCGCCCCCTGTGAGATCATCCTGCTGCCGAGCCGATGAAGAGGAAACATCTCTTCTACATTGTATCAATCCGGCGAAATGGCTACAGATAGGGTGATTAGAGACACAGGGGAGCGCTATACAGCGCAATATTATACATAATGGGGAACATTTTCGGCGGCATTATTAATAAACAGGTAGGAGGTAATACAAAGGGGGGGTGGTTAGGTATATACTTGAGAATATCCAAAATAACAAGAACAGTTATCAGCTAGGCATAACACAATGTGCCATTGTACAATAGTTTTCAATTAAGTGCCAGCTGTATATCAATACCCAACATATATATCACAATATGACATTCTGGGGATATACAATTATCAACTCAGCACAACTGGATATGCAATAAATAATAACTCTCTAGATATACAAATAAGTTACCAGATGTATATCAATACCTAAACAACATGTGTATCACGATGTAACATTAAAGGGGATATATATAAAGACATCGCTCAAGATCCCGTAAGCGATGCGGTGGCGTCATCAACCCCCACTAACTATGATATCAATGACAACCATAATGGTCAGAATAGCTGTAATCACAGACCACACTTGACATTGTGGCTGAGATGTTACAGAACACTGATGAAGGATTTAAATAAAAGGAGCAAATGACAATGCGTCATTCAATCCAAATAGTTTGACAGTGTTCAACTTAAAGATCCAACGGGCCTCCTTTTGTAAGAGGAGACAGTCAATGTCTCCACCTCTTTGAGATCTAACATGTTCTATTCCCTGGAATTTTACACTGTCAACTCTGCCATCATGTTGATCCAGGACATGTCGGGCAATAGGTGTATCTTTTAATTTCCTGATATCAGATATGTGTTCCCCTATTAGGCTCATGAAGTTGCTGCTGGAAGAGGAGAGAAACCTATTGACAACCTCTGAGACGGAACTGAAAGAGGTCATTGATCAGGTTAAGAAGTTCTCTTCACACTCGGATTTCAATAAAAAAAGAGACTAGTTTACAACAGTCCATAGAGAAATATACCGCTCATTTAAAGGAAAGAAAACATCTTCTTTATAAGGCCCCTTTCACACGAGCGTGTCCGGATTTGGTCCGGATGCGTTCAGGAAAATCCGCATGCATCCGCACCAAATCCGCACGCAATTGCAGTCAGTTTTGACTGCGATTGCGTATGTTCTTTCAGTTTTTTCCGCGCGGGTGCGAAGCGTTTTGATGCGTTTATCACGCGCGTGCGAAAAAACTGAATGTTTACAAACAACATCTCTTAGCAACCATGCGTTAAAACCGCATTGCACCCGCACTTGTGTGCGGATGCAATGCGATTTTCACGCAGACCCATTCACTTCAATGGGGCCAGTTCTGCGTGAAAAACGCAGAATATAGAACATGCTGCGTTTTTCACGGAACGCAGAAGTGATGCGTGAAAAAAAACGCTCATGTGAAAAGCCACATTAAAATGAATGGGTCAGGATTCAGTGCGGGTGCAATGCGTTCGCTTCACGCATTGCACCCGCGCGGAAATCTCTCCTGTGTGAAGGGGGCCTAACCGTGACATCAAGGATTTTAAAGAAGGAAAAATCTTTGATTATAAATCCAAACAAAATAATGCTTTGGAGTTAGATACGGATATTTCTTCGTCTGAGTGTGAAACTGAACCTGAACAGACCTCCTCTATAAGTGGTACAAGTGGTCAAAGTTATAGGAGACCAGGGGTAAGAGGGGCACAAAGATCACGAGAGGGAGGGGTGGTTTTTTAGACAACACCCCCCCAGTATCCCAATACATGTTAAGGAACAAAAAATAACAGCTCCCACCACGGCACGACATACGGACGAACTACAGGTTGTCAATCTGTCGTCTCGTATATTATCTGACACAGAAATGCAGGTCCTGCGAAGAGGCCTTTCCTTTGTACCCATCCAGAGATTTGATCTCTTCGGCTGGGTCAAAGATCTGCACCTCTTCGCACAGAAATTAAAATGGCGCAAATTTTTTGCCACTCATGACCGCCACAAATGTGCAGAACTTGGCATTGAGGAGCAAGATCTCCCAGATGTCCAATTACTTGCAGACCTATACTCTGAGGGACAACGGGATCCGGGCGATGGTCCTTTTACCTCATTGCGCCTTCCCTCACAGAAATTTCCGCCCCTGAATGACGTGACGCCTATAGACACATTTGTATCTGTAGTCACCAAAAAGTTGAGATCACTGGAGGGGTTTCCAGCAGGACAGGATAATATATTAGTCCTGCTGAGAAATCAGCATTAATAAGTTTGGAACAGGATCAGAATATTATTATAAAACCGTCCGATAAGGGCGGAAATATTGTAATTCTCAGTCACCAACAATACACTGACATGTGTCTTCAAATTTTAAATGACAATCAGACTTATAAACGGTTGCCATCGGATCCCACACCAGAATTTATTAAAGAATTGTCTGTTATTCTTCACAGAGCCCTTGATGACAACCTTATTAGTAAATCTGAATTGGCGTTCCTTCTACCACAATTCCCTAAGTTAGCGGCATTCTACAGCCTGCCCAAATTACATAAGGGCTGTAGTCCGCTTAAGGGCAGACCCATCGTGTCCGGCATTGGCAGCCTAACATCTAATATTAGCACTTATGTGGATAATATCTTAAGATCATTTGTTATAGGCTTGCCTTCATATGTCAGGGACACGATGGATGTGCTGGGCAGGTTAAATGATGTCTATTGTGAAGAGGGCACTTTTCTGGCGAGTTTGGATGTCGAGGCCCTCTATAGTTCGATCCCTCATGATCAGGGATGTAGAGCGGTCCTCAACTTCCTCCGGCAACGAGGAGGACATCTGGGACGCCATAATAGCTTTGTTATGGAACTTTTACAGTTCATTATGAGCCATAACATTTTCATCTTTGACGGTCAGATCTTCCACCAGCTCAGGGGAGTTGCAATGGGGAGCCCCTGTGCCTCCCTGTGCCCCCACTGTTGCTAACCTCTACCTGGGCTGGTGGGAGAGAGAGGTGGTCTTTAGTGATGACCTGGAACATTTTACCTCGTCTATTCCTTTATGGCTACGGTATATCGACGACGTGATACTCCTATGGAGGGGAAATAAACCAGAGTTCCAGGATTTTGTCGCTGCCCTGAATGTCAACCAGCTTGGGTTATTCTTTACATCAGAAATTCAGGATAAACAAATTACATTTCTAGACCTGTTGGTGACCATTGGTGATTCAGGTCGCATTTCCACACATGTATTTAGGAAGCCCACAGCAACTAACAACCTGCTGGCATGGGATAGTGGCCATCCGATTGCCCTGAAAAAGGGCATTCCGAAGGGCCAATATTTAAGGATCCGGAGGAATTGCTCGGAGCTAGCGGGTTTCAGATCAGCGGCACAGGATCTGCGGCGTAGATTCACGCATCGCGGATATCCGCAGTATGTGCTAAAACAGGCATATCAGCACTCACTAAGCTCCAATAGAGAGCAATTGCTATGTCCGAAATCTAGGACTCAGAGATTATCAGAATCATCGGTACTTACAACAGAGCACACTCTGAGGTTCGTCAAATTTTGACTGAACATTGGGACATCATTTTGTCGGATCCTGATATAGGCAAAAACATTTCAGGTACCCCGTTCATCACGTACCGCCGTAGTCAGAATTTATATGACCGGTTGGTACATAGCCTGTATCAGAGTCCCTCTCCTCAATCCTGGCTAAATAGCCCCCTCATGGGCACATTCCCTTGTGGCTCTTGCAAGTTCTGTGGATTTATCAAAAGAGGCAAATCCTTCTCGGGCAATGTTACCAATGACCCACTTTTTATAAAATCCTTTATAAACTGCAAAACTATTGGAGTCGTATATCTTATGACATGTGTTTGTAACATCAAATATGTGGGCAAAACGAAACGTGAATTGAGGAGAAGAATTGGGGAACACATATCTGATATCAGGAAATTAAAAGATACACCTATTGCCCGACATGTCCTGGATCAACATGATGGCAGAGTTGACAGTGTAAAATTCCAGGGAAAAGAACATGTTAGGAGATCTCAAAGAGGTGGAGACCTTGACTGTCTCCTCTTACAAAAGGAGGCCCGTTGGATCTTTAAGTTGAACACTGTCAAACCATTTGGATTGAATGACGCATTGTCATTTGCTCCTTTTATTTAAATCCTTCATCAGTGTTCTGTAACATCTCAGCCACAATGTCAAGTGTGGTCTGTGATTACAGCTATTCTGACCGTTATGGTTGTCATTGATATCATAGTTAGTGGGGGTTGATGACGCCACCGCATCGCTTACGGGATCTTGAGCGATGTCTTTATATATATCCCCTTTAATGTTACATTGTGATACACATGTTGTTTAGGTATTGATATACAACTGGTAACTTATTTGTATATCTAGAGAGTTATTATTTATTGCATATCCAGTTGTGGTGAGTTGATAATTGTATATCCCCAGAATGTCATATTGTGATATATATGTTGGGTATTGATATACAGCTGGCACTTAATTGAAAACTATTGTACAATGGCACATTGTGTTATGCCTAGCTGATAACTGTTCTTGTTATTTTGGATATTCTCAGGTATATACCTAACCATCCCCCCTTTGTATTACCTCCTACCTGTTTATTAATAATGCCGCCGAAAATGTTCCCCATTATGTACAATATTGCGCTGTATAGCGCTCCCCTGTGTCTCTAATCACCCTATCTGTAGCCATTTCGCCAGATTGATACAATGTAGAAGAGATGTTTCCTCTTCATCGGCTCGGCAGCAGGATGATCTCACAGGGGGCGGGGTTATATCTATTTAACCAAGTATGCGCGCGCGCGGCCATCACAGCGCCGATACCCTGGTCCTCGGGACGCTGCTGCACGTGGCAACGTCTTTCAGCCTAGTACCGTTTGTCTCCAAGTGTGCTCCTGATGAGATGTGTAATACACACAAGAAACGCGTCGAGCCTTAATAGGAGAGGGCAAGCCATGGTGTGCCTATGAGACATGGGCATACCATGTACTACTTTGTTTACTAGTGCTAATTTAAGTTGATAAGTTAGTGGATTGAGGGGAGGCAGTATTTATTACCATTGCTGCCCCCACAGATGTATCCCTAATTTTTCTGGCAATAGTGGGGCATACTTAGTAACAATAGCAGGGGTATTACACAATATGGGTCAAATGATACGTTGACCTTAATACCCTGCATTAGTTCGCCCCTTTTGCCCCCTTTTTGTGGGACGCACGTTTTTTCAGTGGATTGGAGCCACCGCTTCTCCCTGATATATCCCGCATGGTCTAATTACGAGGGAATTATTATTCCTTTTGATATTCCCATTATTTTTAGTACTTATTCCTTGTGCTTAATAAAGTTTATTTGTTTTGCTTTATTTTAGCGTTCCATAGCAGTGTATAATTATTTCAATTAGGAACGCATACCGTGCTATAGTTCAGGTGTTAACGCCATTTTGTGGATAATTGAAAAAGTGACATTGACATTGTTACTTCAAGATGCATTAGTCGATAGTCCTAAGCAGCAGCTTTTAGACACATACTAAAACATAACATTTTTCGATTTCCTTATTACTCTAATGACAGCATTTTTTTTATTATTCCTTTTGATATTCCCATTATTTTTATTACTTATTCCTTGTGCTTAATAAAGTTTATTTGTTTTGCTTTATTTTAGCGTTCCATAGCAGTGTATAATTATGCACAAAATGGCACAAAGAGAAGGCAGAGCTTTCTTTCTTTCTTTTTTTAATCTCATTTACGCTAAGCGTACTACGGTTTTCTAAATTTATTGAATCATATATTCATCCTGGAAATTAGGTGACTACTTACAGTATGTGGTTATAAAGATGCTGTTATTTTGCATTACTTTGTCTATTTTGAATTACAGGGAAAACATGAACATGGAACACTCAGTGAATATTTTTGAAGAAATGTAGAGTGGTGTAAGGGCTCATGCACATGAACGTGTGCATTCAGTGCCCGTGCTGTGGACCGTAATTTGCAGTCCACAATGCACAGGCAGTGACTGTGGGGCCGCCGCATTCGGATAGCGGACCTATTCATTTGAATGGGGTCAGCGATCCGCATCCGACGGTCCGCACTGCAAAAACACGGCCAGAAACACCACGGAAGCACACCGTAGTGCTTCCGTGGTGTTCCGATCCGTGCCTCCTCTCCGTGATTGTGGACCCATTGAAGTGAATGGGTCCATGTTGCGGGCTGCACACGGCCGGTGCCCGTGTATTGCGGACCCGGCGTATGCGGGCCGCAATACGGGCACGGGCCGGCACTGGTTGTGTGCATGAGCCCTAAGTCTGGAGCACAATCCTTGATCAAATGCACATGAGGCAATGTATGATAAAGGTGCCAATAGTACTGTTTTATATTTGGCTTCTGATCAAGTTCAAGTCTATGATCTGAATTTGCTTTCAAGAGTATGTCTAGATGGGATGTATACGCTGTAGATTTTTTAAAATCCTCTGCAGAAAAAATCTGCTTCAAATTGTGTAGATTTTGTTGCAGATTTCAGTGTAGAAATGTTGCAGAATTACTGCAGATTTCAACCTTCACATTAGAAAGGGTTAAAACCACTGTAAAATCTGCAGAATAAATTAACATGTTGTAGATTTAAAATCTGCAGCCAATGTCAAATTATGTGTGAATTTCAGTTTGAAAACATTTTGCAGCATGTAGATGACTACATTTGCATTCACTCTGCTGCTCCTGTAAGTGCCAGACAATTCCAATGCAAAAAATGTTTATTCTTGTTTATACAAGTACTTTTCCCAGCTAAGTTTGTGAAAGGATGTTTGACCAAAAGCTTTGACAGACACAAGCTAATAATCTAGTGAAATAGGGACACTATTAGCAGAGTACTGCCAGAGAATATGGAGATATAATGCGGTTTATTTTAGGGACTTTGAAGATGGAAAGCAAATAGAGAGATTGAGAGTAAGGGTCTGGGTCACTCAAAGTTGTGTGTTTCATGCAGCATGCTGGAAACTATTTCTGCATTATAAAATCCTATAAGAAAATATGCTTTTTTTGCTGTGTATACTCAGGGAGCCATGTTAAAAAAAAAAAAAAAAAAAAAAAAAATCACATTTCTACAGTTCATAGGCTTATTGACAGCACCACAATAGCATACATTCTGCAACTGTGGATAAATTGCATTTTTTATTCTAAAAATCAATTTAGAACCGTGTATTTCAGTGCTTTATATCCATGTTACCAAACTCATTGTATTTTACTGCAAGACAACGGGTAGTCATAGCAATGGCATTTTACTGCAGAACACAAATGATCATACCAGTGTTCGTGAGCATATTACTGCAACAGACATTTTACTGAATAAATGACATTGTTATATCTATGTTAGTGAACGCATTACTTCAACAGACGGTGTAATTCAAGGACATTTTACTGCAAAAACTGCATTCTTATACCTGTGATAGTGAGAGTATTAATGAAACAGACCATGTAGTTCAAACAAATTTTACTGCAAAAACATAGCATCTTTATAACCAGTTTAGTGTACTACATCATAGTATATAACACAGTAACATACAGATGTGTCCACACTTAACTGATCACTTATCTCAACATGTCCTGAGATGTGTGTCACGAAATGACGTTATATCTAAATTGGATAAATTGCAATACAACGTTCAGACCCCAGGTGGCGCACTGTGTTACTACCTAATACCTGAACTTAAGGTATACACTTCAGGTCTTTGTCTTACATTTGGGACGCATATACTGGGACGCTGGACGCTATGTAGGCCTTGATCAAGGTCTGTAATTAGACCGAAACGTTGGCTGATGTCCACATATATACTTTTGGATGGATTGAATTTAAATTACGAAAAAATAAATTAACACAAGCTATAAAGTAATTCTTTGAGTGCCATGGTTACGCCAACTTATTTCTGCACAAGCTTTTACCACTGAGCACCAACTATTACTCAAGGAGTGCTGACCAACTTTGTATTTTGTCTTACATTTAACATATATAAAAAATATATTATATACATTAAACAAATCCCTCCGAGGGATGCTCTTTTTTTTTTTTACTGTGCAATGATTATCATATAATTTTGACCTGTGCCATTGTTCACCAGAATTCTATATGCCATATACTATGATTAAGATACACTTGGCGTCAGTATACAATGCTAGTCTAGTATTATATTTGTTATATGCAAAATAACACACATCAACCACAGTATTATGCAGAGATTATTATATACTTTTAACAGTCCCATTACATGTTACAAATGTACATAATACAATTCAGACACATTGGGTGTCAGTATATACAGCAATTTTTGATTGACATTTAAAATACCTATTGATTATCTGCTGAGCTGTGTATCTAATACTATCATGTGTAATACTGTCTGCAGAGCTGTGTATCTAATCTTATTCTGGGGACAATGTCTGCTAAACTGCATATCTAATCCTATTATGTGTGATACTGCCTGCTGATTTGTGTATCTAATCATATCATGTGTGATACTGTTTGCAGAGTTGTGTATCTAATCCTATCAGGTGCTATACTATCTGCAGAGTTGTGTATCTAAGCATATTGTGTGTGATACTGCCAGCTTAGCTGTGTATCTAATCCTATCATGTGTGATACTATCTAAGCCTATTGTGCGTAATACTGTCTGCTGAGTTTTGCATCCAATCCTATCATGTGTGATACTGTCTGCTAAACTGTGTATCTAATCCTATTATGTGTGATACTGCCTGCTTAGCTGTGCATCTAATCCTATCATGTGTGATAATGTATGCAGAGCTGTGTATCTAATCGTATTCTGGATGACAGTGTTTGCTAAGCTACGTATCTAATCCTATCATGTGTGATACTGTCTGCAGAGCTGTGTATCTAATCCTATTCTGGGTGACAGTGTCTGCTAAACTGTGTATCTACAGTACAAAAGTTTTCCCAATTTTTCGGACTGACTGACCTTCATTTCTTAAAGTAATGATGGCCACTAAGTTTTCTTTACTTAGCTGCTTTTTTCTTGCCATAATACAAATTCTAACAGTCTATTCAGTAGGACTATCAGCTGTGTATCCACCTGACTTCTGCCCAACACAACTCATGGTCCCAACCCCATTTATAAGGCAAGAAATCCCACTTATTAAACCTGACAGGGCACACCTGTGAAGTGAAAACCATTTCAGGTGACTACCTCTTGAAGCTCATCAAGAGAATGCCAAGAGTGTGCAAAGCAGTAATCAAAGCAAAAGGTGGCTACTTTGAAGAACCTAGAATATAAGACATATTTTCAGTTGTTTCACACTTTTTTGTTAAGTATATAATTCCACATGTGTTAATTCATAGTTTATGCCTTCAGTGTGGATCTACAATTTTCATAGTCATGAAAATACAGAAAACTCTTTGAATGAGAAGGTGTGTCCAAACTTTTGGTCTGTACTGTAATTCTATCCTGTGTTATACTGTCTGCTGAGCTGTGTATCTAATCCTGCCTTCTGGGATATTGTCTGCTGAGATGCTGTATCTAATCCTATTAGGGGTGATACTGTCTATGAAGCAATTATATGTATGTGTATAGAGTGTGATACTGTCTGCTAACCTGTGTTTTAATCCTACCTTGTGTGATACTGTCTGCTGAGCTGTGTATCTAATCCTACCTTGTGTGATACTGTCTATGAAGCTATTGTATGTATCTGTATAGAGTGTGATACAGATAGAGATAAGGAGCTCTCCTTTGTGTGCATACTGTACACTTAGCCACTGCTGATATAAGAGAGGTGGGGGAGCTGCTCATGTATTTCAGTCCCTGTATTTTCCTGTCTTGTGGATGAGCCCTGATTACCAGTTAAGTAAGTTATATAAGCCAATTCATGTTGCTATTGGAAAACATAACACAAAGCATGTTTATTGTCTTCAGTCCCTGAGGCTGAGCTTATTTTTTAGAAAAAAAACTTTCCACAGGGCACTACATGCCACTGGTTTTGTCCCCCTTACGTTTTTTTTTTTTTAATTATTTTGGCAGTTCGGACTTTCACCCATTGGCAGACCCAGGTCTGTGGACCTTTAGACAAAAATGGTTTAAGGTGATGGTTTAATGGTAAATATTCACAACAACAATAGGTCTATTGCATAAATGTACCCATATGTGTGCCATATACCAGTATATAAATGAGGGTCTTAATAATAATGAATTAGCGGTTAAAAGCTATTTATTGGGATATAAGCAAATAGGATTTATAAAATAAGCTTGTAAAAAAAGGAAATGTATATAAAAAAAATATATATAAAAACAAACAACAGAAGTATCAAAAATGCCGTAAAAATTAATGTCCAAAGAATTGTTGGAGCTCAGCTAGCTGATTAGTTTGAGCATGCATATATTAAAAAATGTTTTTTAGTACATTACCAGTGAGGTGATTTCAAGCAATATGCTCCTCTTTTCTTTCTTTAAGGCAATGAGCCCCTTAGATGATAGGCCCCTTGATTGGGTGGCTGTTCCCAGGCGTTTTTCAACGGAATAAGACCTATTAGTGGTGGTCTTAGCAAGAATGAGCAGAAGCTTAGATCGCGGCCTCCGTGGCGTCCCACGTGGGCACGCGCCTCTCAGGTAAAAAGTGCTGACTCGGCGTTCTCGCCGGCAGCGCTGTAGAAGTAGGGGCTGTTAACGCTGCTCCGCTTTAGGTGAAGCGCTGTGTCAGCGTCAGCCGATGATTCTCCGTCCGGATAATGCCTTGCCAGCGCTGTGGATGCAGCGGAGGCGCCCGATACTTTACTCTGCAAAGGGTGTTTGGCGGCGTGGGCTTAATCAGCATGCAGGTAGTGCCGCGGTTATTAGCAGATGTTAGCAAAGGTTTCCAATTGCTGTTTGCAGGTATATCCTCTGTAGTTGGGGCGTCATGAATATTCCTTAGTAGGTGCGCGCTACAAGTCTCTCCTCGATAGGTCCTATGTGAGAATCATCGGCTGACGCTGACACAGCGCTTCACCTAAAGCGGAGCAGCGTTAACAGCCCCTACTTCTACAGCGCTGCCGGCGAGAACGCCGAGTCAGCACTTTTTACCCGAGAGGCGCGTGCCCACGTGGGACGCCACGGAGGCCGCGATCTAAGCTTCTGCTCATTCTTGCTAAGACCACCACTAATAGGTCTTATTCCGTTGAAAAACGCCTGGGAACAGCCACCCAATCAAGGGGCCTATCATCTAAGGGGCTCATTGCCTTAAAGAAAGAAAAGAGGAGCATATTGCTTGAAATCACCTCACTGGTAATGTACTAAAAAACATTTTTTAATATATGCATGCTCAAACTAATCAGCTAGCTGAGCTCCAACAATTCTTTGGACATTAATTTTTACGGCATTTTTGATACTTCTGTTTGTTTTTATATATATATATATATATATATATATATATATATATATATTTTTTTTTTATATACATTTCCTTTTTTTACAAGCTTATTTTATAAATCCTATTTGCTTATATCCCAATAAATAGCTTTTAACCGCTAATTCATTATTATTAAGACCCTCATTTATATACTGGTATATGGCACACATATGGGTACATTTATGCAATAGACCTATTATTGTTGTGAATATTTACCATTAAACCATCACCTTAAACCACTATTACCGACTACTCAACTTTATGTCCATGCACAACAGATAAGAAGTGTGCACATCTAAATATATATTCTAGATATCCCCTTACACAGTGACTACGGGTATAGTCACAAGATAGTTGCACCTCCGACCCCATTATTTGAATAGAGGTGAGCCACCATACATTTTATTCTTTAGACAAAAATGCTTGAGTACTCCTGATTCAGGGTTTAATTTTAGCAAACTTTAATTATGGGTTTAATGCAGAAAATAACAATTGCACCATTTTTATTTACAACATATCCCAATCCTAATGAATTACCATCGTGCAGCTGTAGTCCAGAACCACATGATGGATCTAGGGATGCCCTTTAATCTCCCAACTCTTCCATGGCTAACATGAAAAGCTTTAGTGATACAGAATGTTATGTGCCAGTGGCATTGCCTTTCTTTTCTATCGCTAAGGCCTCTTTCACACGAACGTTGTGCTTTGCGGTCCGCAAATTGCGGAGCCGCAAAAACAACACATGGCATCCGTGTGCATTCCTTATTTTATGGAACAGCTGGCCCATAATAGAACAGTACTATTCTTGTCCGTAATATGGACAAGAATAGGACATGCTCTATTTTTTTTTTGCGGGCTACGGTGTGCTGTCCGTTTTTTTTTACGGGCCCATAGAAATGAATGGGTCCGCATTTTTCATGTGATGATGTGAATCAATGTAATGGTTGCATTGTTGTACAGTTAGGACATCATCCCAGAACTTAAGTATCCCATCAATCAACTCCTGCTTAGTCCTTGGCTTTATTTCAGACCCATAAATCTTTTTAGTTGGGCCCAGACCAACTCAATTGGATTCATGTCTGGTGAGCTGCGTAGAAAACAAGATGATCGTCTTAGGACAACATTCCCAGACCCCCCCATACTATGTTTCAGACAACCTCCAAATTTAAGAAATCTGATGATCAGGAGCTTACTACCATCCAATATACAGAAAGGAACCTTTCCCTGCAATGTGAGGAGCTGCAAAACCTGTCCACGCATACTGACCACAGACAGGACACGTATCCCCAACAAACGGGAGGACTATAAGATTCCTGGAACATTTACATGTTCTACATCCAATGTGGTGTACCTCATTATGTGCACAAAATGCCCCACTCAGGGTCTTTATGTAGGGGAAACAGGGCAGACACTCATTGCGAGGATAAGGTCTCACCGTCACACTATAAAGGAGGAGAAGACAACTTTCCCTGTTGCCAAACACTTTTGTGTTCCTGGGCATAACATTACAAACCTCCAAATATTGATATTAAAGGGTCATTTCAAATCCCAAAGAGATAGAGTTTGGGAATACAAATTTATGACTCTTTGACACACTCAACACAGGACTGAATTTGTCTCAAGGTTTTATGGCCTACTACAACATCTGAGGAGAAAGAGGAGTCGTCTCCACTCTAAACGCAGAGACTAACAAACTTTCACACAGCTTATCTGTGAACTAATTAAGGACTCTTTCTCCAAGACCATTCCTCTGTTTGTTGGTGTATTGCAATTTGTTACTCCACCTCTCTGTTCTTTCCTGCTTACATCCAAGTTTTACAGATTTTTTCATTCCTGGCCTTGAAGAAGGGACCTCAGAATCTCGAAAGCTTGCCTTATAACATAATGTATTTTAGGGTACTTTAACACTAGCGGCAGTGGATTCCGGCAGGCTGTTCCGGCAGGTGAATGTCCTAGTTTTGGTCCAGCCGCCTCTTGGCAAGTTTGCCGTGCTGTGGCCAGATCCGTGGCCCGCCCCCATTACAGTGAATGGGGCCGGAGTGTAGTTCCAGCCCCACACGTGCACCAGCGGCAGCATGGATCCGGAGGGTGAACAGCCTGCCGGAATCCACTGCCGCTAGTGTGAAACTAGCCTTAGTTAGGAATTAGAAATATAAAGGAAGGATTTATACTTCTGGCTTTGGCTGAAAATCGTCTGTGTTTAGCCCTGGTATGTTAGCTTTTAGCATTATACTGTAGCTTCTCACAACGTTCCTTATCATCTAAGTGTCCAGGCCTCATATTTACTGCTTATGTCAACGGTCCAGTCTCCATGCCCTCTCTTTATTAGCTGTTTGTTTGCTCTGACTAATCACCCTTGTATCCAGCTGTTCTTTTATTAGTCCCTGATTAAGGGAAATACAGTCCCTCCTCTATTGTTCCCACCTAGACGTGTAAATGTAAGGCTTTAGTTCTTCTGAGACATTAGTCTTCATCCAAAATACAAACTTCCTAAGTGCACAAAATAATTATACCAGATTTATAACTTATGAAATATTTACTGCAAACAATGTTATTTCTCCCTCCGTCTTACCTCCTGTTCAGATCTGTTCCGCAACAAAGCCTTCCTCTCTAGAGGATTAGATAGCCAGCTGAGCAGGCAGTATCACACATAATAGGATTAGATACACAGTTCAGCAGACAGTATCACATATGATAGGATTAGATACACAACTCTTTAGGCAGTATCACACACACACAATAGGCTTAGATGCACAAGGCTGCAGACAGTATCACACATGATATGATTAAATACACTGCTAAGCAGACAGTAACACACTCAACAGGCTTAGATAAACGACTCTGCAGACAGTATTACATATCATAGGATTAGATACACAGCCCAGCAGGCAGTATCACTCATAATAGGATTAGATACACAACTCTTCAGACAGTATCATACACAATAGGCTTAGATGCACAAGGCTGAATACAGTATCACACATAATAGGATTAAATACACAGCTGATCAGGCTGTATCACACACAATAGGCTTAGATGCTTGTTGCTGTAGACAGTATCACACATGATAGGATTAGATACACTGATGAGCAGACAGTACCACAAACAACAGACTTAGATACACGACTCTGTAGACAGTATTACATATGATAGGATTAGATACACAGCCCAGCAGGCAGTATCGCACATAATAGGATTAGATACACAGTTCAGCAGACAGTATCACATATAATAGAATTAGATAAACAACTCTTCAGGCAGTATCACACACAATAGGCTTAGATGCACAAGGCTGCAGACAGTATCACACATAATAGGATTAGATACACAGCTGAGCAGGCAGTATCACACATAATAGGAATAGATACACAGTTCAGCAGACAGTATCACATATGATAGGATTAGATACACAACTCTTCAGACAGTATCACACACAATAGGCTTAGATGCACAAGGCTGCAGACAGTATCACACATAATAGGATTAGATACAAAGCTGATCAGGCTGTATCACACATAATATGATTAGATATGCAGTTCAGCATATCACACACAATAGATTTAGATGCTCGACCCTGTAGACAGCATCACACATGCTTAGATACACTGCTGAGCAGACAGTACCGCAAACAGGCTTAGATACACGACTCTGCAGACAGTATTAAAGATGATAGGATTAGATACACAGCCCTGCAGGCAGTATCACACATAATAGGATTAGATACACAACTCTTCAGACAGTATTCCACATGATAGGATTAGATACACTGCTGAGCAGATAGTACCACACACAACATACTTAGATACACAACTCTGCAGACAGTATTACATATGATAGGATTAGATACACAGCCCAGCAGGCAGTATCACACATAATAGGATTAGATGCACAACTCTTCAGGCAGTATCACACACAATAGGATTAGATATGCAGTTCAGCAGACAGTAGGCACTCACCGCCCAGAGGTTGTGACGTGTATTGCAGTTTTTTAGAGTTTAGTTACAATCTCGCGATATCATGTTGTTTTGCTGTCAGGACAAAACTGACACCACTCTGAGATAAGTTAAGAGTGGATGCATCTGTAGTAACTTAGTTTGTAAGGTTAAAAAAAACAAAACATTCATCCAGTTCAACCTGTTATCCTGCAAAGTTGATCCAAAGGGAGGCAAAAACCCTCATGAGGTAGAAGTCAATTTTTTGTATTTTAGGGGAAACAAATTCCTTCCCAACTTCAATCAGGCAATCAGAATACCTTTCTGGATTAATGATCCTTCTGCAGAATTCTAGTAACGATAAACTGTTATATTATTAAATACCAGAAATACATCCAGACCCGTCCTAAAGTCTTTTAGTGAGTTCACCATCACAACCTCCTCTGGTAGAGAGTTCAACAATCTCACTGCTCTTGCAGTAAAGAATCCCATTCTATGTTGATGTAGAAAGCTTATTTCCTCTAAAGGTAAAGGATGTCCCCTTGTACAGTTCAAATACATTTTACTGCAAGAAATTGCATTCTTATAAACATATTGGTGAACACATTACTAAATCATACCATGTAGTTCAAATATATTTCACAGCAAAAATTGCATTCTTATACCTGTGTTAGTAAATACATTGCTGCAACAGACCATGTTGTTTCAAGACGCTTTACTATAAAAATTGCATTGTTATGCCTGTTTTTGTGTATGCATTAGTACAACAGACAGTGTAGTTCAAAAGACATGTTACTTAAGATATTGCATTGTTATAACAGTGTTAGTGAATGCATCACTGCAACACACCATGTAGTGCAAAGAAATGTTACTGCAAAAACTGCATTACCATTGTAAATTGCCAACACCAGGACAAAGAGGATGATATTGTCGACTGGATGGCTCATTCCTCCTCTCCGTTATAGTAGGATGATGTTGAGGTAACCTTTGAGTCTAACACTGTACTTTGGAGCTGGCGATCACAACATTCTTTCTGCTCCTCGTCTATGCAGCCGAAGTTAAGCCTTTCACTTCGATTGTCTGGTCTTTACTGCTCCCTTTAGTGGGGTGCCTTCTTTTTTCCTAAGAAAAGGTAACAAAACCCCACCACATGTTAAGAAAGATACTAAAGAGAGTCTTCTTGTTGATGACTGGTGTGTGAGCCTCCTGCCATGAAAAAGAGGTTCAGGGGGATGCAGACAACCGCATGCATAGCTACATTGGTGGTGGTGGCAGTGGCACTTCTAGCCACAGTGGTGGTGGTAGCAATAGTGGCACTCAAAGCAAATACAGAGCAGGGAATTGTGAGGGTGGCCAAGGAGCCCACAATGACTTATCCCAGTCTGAGGGTAAGGACTATGACAATGATTGTGTTTTGGACAGAGGAGGAGGGCGGTGGCCAAGGCAGCAATAAAGAGCAGAGACAAAGTACAGCCTAAGGCCCCTTTCACATGAGCGGGAGACTGCACGGCACATGATGCGGGAGACGTCCGAGTCTCCCGCTCGTGTGAAAGGGGCCTAAACCTAAACAAAAAGAAACTGGTATGGCCAGATCTTATTCTATTGTGGTCAGTACCTGTAGCCCTAATACTGTAGGCGCAGGCTCAAAATATGCCACAGCTAGGTTTTACTGCCTCTAGCTCTGTGCGAGAAGCTCCTATATGGTGTTTTTTCTCCACAAGAATGGCACACAAGAACTCAGCAATGTGCAAGATCTGCAGAAATAAAATAAGCCATGGGCATTCAAACATAAACTTAGGTACCAGGGTTCCATCGCAGCACCAGATCCTGTGATAAAAAAAGAACTGACCAGCATTCTGAATCAGATCAAGTACTGTATATTCTTCTTGTCTTCTTTGTGACAGCCAGTGTGCACTCCCAAGAAGTACAATTTCCTTGGCATTGTCAACCAGCAATTAGCTTGTGTGTGAGCTAAACCCGCACCTGGCCAAGTTGCTGGCAGTGCAGTTGCTGCCCACTGGGTCAATGCTTTTCACAGCAAGGGCAAGGTAGCACTGCAGCAAAAAGGCCAGGTCCTATTGACACCTTCACATATGTGTTGGTCTTGTTCCCACACCAGGTGCTCCACGGACATCCTTCCATCCCCCACAGAGGCAGAGCAATGCTCCCACTCCCTCCTATCATATGTGTTAAGTGAGCGATAAGAGTTGCTATGCGGTATTAAAGCTGATTTGCCTGGCAAGAGTAGCCACACAGCTGATAACTTCCTAAAGTGTATCAAGTAGCAAACATCCCGCTGGCTGTATCCCTGCGAAATCCAAAATGGGCAAGCTGGTGACTAACAATGGAAGGAATATCGTGCCTCACTGCATTTGACAGAACATATGCTCCTTGTATGGCGCACGTGATCAATTTAGTCATGCAAGGCATCTTGCTGGCTGCCCTGTAGTCCCCTGGAAGAGAAAGTGAAGAAAGAGAAGCATCCATAGGAGGAGGAATCATTGGAGAAGCAGGAGGCTGATAATGATGACAAAGGCCATGATGACCAATTATCTCGGTGGAGAACAGAACCAGGAAGAACTACGTTCTTGGACACACTGGGCAGAATGGCAATGTGTATGCTTGCTTGCTTATGTAATGACAGTAATGTTTTTAGACCCTTACAATCAAACAAAATTCCTTTATCCACACTGCCAATACCATTACCACTAATGGTACCATTACCATTACACAGCCAACACTACTACTACCCCAACACAGCTGCAGACACATTTACTCTCTTGTCTGTTCCATACTTTGCTACTACTGCTCAGGCAACATGCCATTATTAATCTACCCTTTTCACATCCACACTGCACCTCTGCTGCTCCCAATTAAAAGGGAGATTTTCTCCAGGCTTGTTTAATGATGTTTGAGTGATACACATAATGGGTAAACACATGTTTGACGGTGTTAACAGAGAGTTCATATCTCCATTGCATTTTCTGTTCCTGTGATCCATAAGAAGAACAGAAACAAAAACAGCATCCTTTAAAAAAACAGATCCCATGCATCAGTTTTTTTTCTGTTCTGACGGATCAGAAGAACAGAAAATCAACCGGACAGGTGAACTCTCCCTTACAAAAAGTATGTTTAAAAACACACCGTGTCATTATATGTATTATGATTTTTCATATTGCAAAGCTTCCAAAAACCCTTATCGGGGGCAGATGTTGTTTAACCCCTTCACGCCCAGTGCCGTAATAGTACGGCACGGTGTGAAGGGGCTTGATGCCCAGCACCGTAGTACGTAGATCAGCGGCGGGGTCTGGCTGTGCCCACTTGCCGAATCCCTGCTCAATGGGCCGGCATCGGTGAAAACACCGATGCCGGCGCATTAACCCTTCATGTGCTGCGGTCAGCGCTGACCGCAGCACATGAGGTGTGCGGCAGGTGCAGGGATGCCATCGGGTCCCCGCGCTGCTGTGACGGGGAAGTGATGGCTTGGATGGCATCCGGCTGCCATCTACAGAAGCCTATAAAATCCAGCCCCCTGGATCTCACAGGCAGTGAGCTGGAAGTGTATTAATATCAGTAATACACTTACAGCCAATGCATTACAATACAGAAGTATTGTAATGCATTGTAAAGGGGATCAGACCCCCAAAAGTGAAAAAAGTTAAAAAAAAAAGTTAAAAAATAAAGTTTAAAAAAAATAAATGTTTCAAGTAAAAAAACAAACGCAATTTCCCCCCCAAAAAAGTTTAAAAAAATCCTGCCATGTGCCCCCACAGCAGTTTACCACCACATATGGGGTGTTGCCGTATTCAGGAGAAAATGGGGAACAAATTATGGGGTGCTATTATGGGGTGCTTTTCTCCTGTTACCCCTATGAAAATGAAAAATGTGGGGCTAAAGCAACATTTTATTGGAAGAAATGAAACTTTTCATTTTCACAGCCAAGTGTTTCCAAATTCCGTAAAGCGCTTAGGGGGTCAAAGTGGTCAGTACCCTCCTTAATATATTCTTTGAAGGGTGTAGTTTCCAAAATAGGGTAACTTTTTGAGGGTTTCCACTGTAGGGGTGTTGAGGTGGACTTAAACCTGTCCTTTCTGGAATTCAGTCAGTCATTCCGAATTGTTTTGAACACGGGTGCGCACAATAATTAAGGACAAAACACAGACTTATGATTCCAGTATTAAGTCCTTTGGCCGTGCTTCTGTGGCAAAATCATTACAGCCTCTGGGCTTTTTCTTTATTAACACACGTACTTATTCGATACAAAAAGGAAAGGGGGCGTAAGCATGCAAATAGCAAACAATATCATTCTTGATTGGATAGAAGTTGCATTCCATTCTACGTCACTAGCTTGAAAAAGTCATATTGATAAGAGTACGGGGGCCATCTTGGACTAGTTAAATATATACATATATTATACGCAAGCTTTATAAAAGTTACAAAGTATAAAAATATAATATAAAAAGTATATATAAATATAATATAAAAAGGTATAAAATTATACACACATTCCTTTGTGACACTGCACCGCAGCATCTTGGACACAATACCAGGATATAGACATTCTATACAGCTGCATAAGCATTTACAAAGCTGAGATATATATATATATATATATATATATATATATATATATATATATATATATAGCATTAAATACATGTATTCACAAATGACATAACACTGAGGGGAAAATTCAGTATTTCTACCGGTCTACCTTCACAGGGGTATGTCATGGTCTCTCAATTACAAAACGGTGCCTAAAAACCATTCTAGCAAAATCTGCCTCCAAAATCCGTATGGCGCTCCTTTCCTTCTGACCACTGCCACAAACCCATAGAGACGTTTACTACCACATATGGGGTATTTCTGTAAACTGCAGAATCAGAGCAATGTATATTGAGGTTTAGTTTGCTGTTAACCCTTGCTGTGTTGCAAGAAAAAAAATATTAACATGAATAATCTACCAAAAAAGCCTCCATTTTACTTTAATTCTCGTGGAACACCTCAAGGGTTAACAAAGTTTGTAACATCAGTTTTTTATAATTTGAGAGGTGTTGTTTCTAAAATGGGGTCATTTATGGGTGGTTTCCATTACGTAAGCCCCTCAAAATCACTTTATATCTGAATTGGTGCTTAAAAAAATGGTTTGGGAAATTTTGTTGAAAATTTGAAAAATGGCTTCTAAACTTCTAAGCATTCTAACGTCCTAAAAAAGTAAAATTACACTTATAAAATGATGCCAACATAAAGTAGACATATGGGGAATGTAAAATAATAACTATTTTTGGAGGTATTACTATGTATTTTGAAAGTAGAGAAATTGAATTTGGAAATTTGCAAATTTTTCCAAATTTTTGCTAAATTTGGTATTTTTTTATAAATAAAAATGAAATATTTTGCCACAAATTTACTACTGTCGTGAAGCACAATATGTGACGAGAAAACAATCTCAGAATGGCCTGGATAAGTAAAAGCGTTCCAAAGTTATTACCGCATAAAGTGACATGTCAGACTAGCAAAAAATGGCCTGGGCAGGAAGGTGAAAACAGGCCTGGGGTTGAAGGGGTTAAACACACATGGTGTTATCAGTTTTTTTTTTTTTTATTGGGAGCAGTAGCAGTGCAGTGTGTATATGGAAAGGGTAACCTAATAAGAGGCACATGGCTGCAATAGTAGCAGAAGCAGTATAGCATGGAACATACAAGGCAGTAGGTGGGCTGTCTGCGGGTAGTAGAAGTAATAGTATTAGTGGTGATAGTGGTTAATAGCCGTGGCAGTAGGGGATTAGCAGCGAGGAGCAGCAGCAGTCATATGGTAAATATTGTCAGACAGGCAGCAGCATGATGGGGGCAGCAGCAGCCTTAAAGAAGATGAATGTAGTTAGGTAGTGGCATAATGGAGACAAACAGCCATACAAAACATGATGGTAGATAGGCAGCAAAAGTGGCATGATGGCAGCAGTGGCATGATAGAGGCAGCAGTCATATGAAACATAATGGTAGGCAGGCCATAGCAGTAGGACAGGGCACTGTCAGCAAGGCCTGATCTGTTCATCGTCTGGAGGAGTATGAAAATCCTCCCGAATCCAGGCTTGGTTTATTTTTACAAAAGTGTTTTGACACTGGCAGGACAACTTGGTCTCCCCCTGTCATGTTGAAGACCCTCTCCGAAATGACACTGGAGGCTGGGCAAGAAAGAAGAAAGAGTGTATTGTCTGAATTTGTGCCACTGTTTCAGTCTGTCTCCTCCTTTCCCATAGAAGTTTCTCCTTGTGGGTCCCAAACAGCTGCAGGGCAGACAGCAAGATGCATTAGATGTTCTTCTTGCTCCTCATTTGACACCTATTGCATGAGCTTCAGAATCTGTTCTAAGATACATATCAACTTTTCAGGAAGCATAAAACACACATTAGCTGATGCAGAAGCTCATAAATAGTGTTGAGCGAAGCAACGCATTTGAAGCAGAATTCAGCCCGAGGCTTAGAAAAACTTTGACAACAAAGCTGAATTTCTTCACACTTCAGGTAACAAATCAGGTTTTCCTAAAATGGAGGCTGCACATGTTACAAAGTGAAAGTAAAAAGCCTGAGATCACCCATAATGCCGTGCAGCCAGCCAATCCGCAGGTAGCCATCCCCTGTGAGGTCACAGCTCTATAAAAGCCTCCACCATTGTCCTGTAAGCTGAGCATAGGGAGAGTTGTGATAAGCGCTCATGCACTAGGGCCAGTGTTGCTGAGAACAGTTTGAAACAACTATTTTGGAGAGGGAGAGTGCAGAGAGACTGCAGGGAGACTGCAGGGAGATTGTATCGCCGTGTGCGTCACATTCTAGTGCAACGACATTCAGAGTTAATCTGGGATTTTAGTGATGCAGTTACTGTGCCTCAGTAATAAAGGCAGATGTAATATATTGCCGTGTGCATCACTGTGCAGTGCACCAACATTCAGAATTAATCTATTATTTTAGTGATCTAGTTAGTGTGCCTCAGTATTAAAGGCAGGTGTAATATATCACTGTGTGCATCACATTCTAGTACACCAACATTAACAGTTAATCTGCTATTTTAGTGATACAGTTATGGTGCCTCAGTATTAAAGGCAGCTGCCATATATTGCTGTGTGCATCACGTTCTAGTGCACCAACAGGTGTCATACTGTATATCCCCATGTCCATCATCGTGCAGTGCGCTGACATTTACAGGTAATCCCTTCTTTTAGCTTTAGCATTACGTTTCGCCCATATTATGGGCAGGTCTAATATACCGGCCTGTACATAACTATGCAGAGGAGCAAAATTTATCATAGCTAATCTGTTCTGTTAGCAATACAGTTCTTATACACTATGGCCAACAGACAGTTGCCTGGGCCCTCCAAAGAAATGGGCAGTGGCAACAATTTTGCTGTACCCAGTACAAGTAGCAGCAGGAGAAGGGGGGTAGCAGCTGCAACACCAGGCCAGAGCTACCACTTTCATCCAGCGGTTCTTAATGCTGCAGACAAACAGGTCTACTTGAGGGGATGCTGACAAATCTGATTGGCAAGGAGACAGAAGACGTGGTGCCTACATCCCACAGCCACCTGAGCCCTGAGAAGGATGAACTGGCAGAGGAGGATGAGGACATAAACCCCAGGAATTTTATACACAACTAGGTGGTTTATCTGCCCAAGAGACAGGATAGGAGCAGGAGGAGCACAAGTAGCTGGAGGGCGATGACAAAGACAACGCAGATGACCCCGACAGACTGTATTACCATGCAGTGGAGAAGAAGGCAGGGAGGCCCTCAGAGACCCTTGCACAAATGGCCAGATGCATGCGGTCATGTTTGTGTAGTGACAGTCGCATTGTCAGGATTCAGGGAGGGATGACTACTGGCTATCCACATCGTTAGACCCTCACTACCAGTGAAAAGTTTTTTAGACCTTCTGAGAGGGATGCAAAAATTGACTACTACGAGCGCTACTATGGACTACTGACCAGGGGGACCCTCTGCGCTCAGGTTACACTGCCTTGACTGATGAAGGGGTGAGGGGGTGCAGGAGCAGCACCAGCTCCATAAGCAGCAACTTCAGTCTGGAGTCTCTGATGGTCAGTTTTCTTCAATCGCCTTCTTAAGAAACCACCCAGCAGCAGCAGTTGTACATGCAGCAGGACCTCAACCAGCAGGTGGTGGCATACTAGGACTGCACCCTGTCACCCATGACCCAAGATGCCCTTGAGTACTGGGCATGCAAACTTGAAGTGTGGCCACAATTTGCCGAGCTTGCTATGGGCATGCTTTCCTGCCCAGCCAGTATTGTGCCATTAGAGCGGGTGTTCAGTGCAGCGGGGGGCATAGTTACCCCTAAGAGAACTCATCTTTCCTTCCAAAATGTTGAGAGACTAACCTTCATAAAGATGATTCAGGCATGGATCAACCAGGATTTCCAGAAAAAGGGGCATTTTTTTAAATTATTTAATTATTTTTTGAAAAAAAAAAAAAAAGCGTGGGGTCCCCCCTTTTTTCCTTCTCCAGCAAGATACTACAAGCAGCAGCAGCCTGGCACTACCAGGGTGGGAAGGGACACGGTTATTGGCCCTTCCCAGCCTAATGGTACCAGCCTGCAGCCGCCCCAGAACCGGACCCTCAATTTAGAAGGTCCCTGGTGGCGGTGGGTGCCGGGGTAATAGATGTTGTGGTTAGTGCTGGCCATACCGGCAAGCACTAAGCCCAGTATTAGTAATCAGGGACATCTGTAGATAGCCATGATTACTAAAACTGCAATGTTGTAAAAACACACACACACACACACACACACACACACACACACACACACACACACTTATAAAATATTTTATTGAAATAAATACTCCCCCAGACCCCTGGTTGACCATATTATTTAAAAAATAAAAAAGCTGGTCCGACGTAATCCACGAATCCGATGTAGTCCTCTGCATTCACGATCCTGAAAACTAGAAAACAAACAAACAAAAAACAAACAAACACAGACCACTCAGGCTTCTTCTTTGTAGTGATTCCTCCCGTTCAGCAGGTGGCGCTGTGGTACAACTTACCACTCTGCGTGCCGTCTTCCGGCTGGACGGGAGGAGGGAGCTGCCAGGGAAGGCAAGTTGTGTCTCTGTGTGTCTGTCTGTTTTTTTAACATTTTGAACACTTGTGTAAACCAGGCACATGCCTGGTTTATTCCCATAGACTTCAATTATGCTCGGGTGCTCGTCCAAACACTCAAGCACCCCTAAGTGCTCGGCCAGAGCACCCGAACGTACGAGCACCACGGTGCTCGATCATCACTAGTGGTAATAACTTTGGAATGCTTTTACTTATCCAGGCCATTCTGAGATTGTTTTCTCGTCACATATTGTGCTTCACGACAGTAGTAAATTTGTGGCAAAATATTTCATTTTTATTTATAAAAAAATACCAAATTTAGCAAAAATTTGGAAAAATATTTCAAATTTCCAAATTTCAATTTCTCTACTTTCAAAATACATAGTAATACCTCCAAAAATAGTTATTATATTACATTCCCCATATGTCTACTTTATGTTGCCATCATTTTATAAATGTAATTTTACTTTTTTAGGAAGTTAGAAGGCTTAGAAGTTTAGAAGCCATTTTTCAAATTTTCAACAAAATTTCCCAAACCATTTTTTAAGCACCAATTCAGATATAAAGTGATTTTGAGGGGCTTACGTAATGGAAACCACCCATCAATGACCCCATTTTAGAAACTACACCTCTCAAATTATAAAAAACTGATGTTACAAACTTTGTTAACCCTTGAGGTGTTCCACAAGAATTAAAGTAAAATGGAGGCGAAATTTCAAAATTTCACTTTTATGGTAGATTATTCATATTAATAATTTTTTTCTTGCAACACAGCAAGGGTTAACAGCAAACTAAACCTCAATATACATTGCTCTGATTCTGTAGTTTACAGAAATACCCCATATGTGGTGGTAAACGTCTCTATGGGTTTGTGGCAGTGGTCAGAAGGAAAGGAGCGCCATACGGATTTTGGAGGCAGATTTTGCTAAAATGGTTTTTAGGCACCATTTTTTAATTGAGAGACCCTGACATACCCCTACAGTGGAAACCCTCAAAAAGTGACCCCATTTTGGAAACTACACCCTTCAAAGAATATATTAAGGGGGGTACTGACCACTTTGACCCCCTAAGTGTTTTACGGAATTTGGAAACACTTGGCTGTGAAAATGAAAAGTTTCATTTCTTCCAATAAAATGTTGCTTTAGCCCCAAATTTTTCACTTTCACAAGGGGTAACAGGAGAAAAGCACCCCATAATTTGTTCCCCATTTTCTCCTGAATACAGCAACACCCCATATGTGGTGGTAAACTGCTGTGGGGGCACATGGCAGGACTCAGAACAGAAGGAGCGCCATATGGATTTTGCAGCACAGATGTTGATGGATTGGTTTGCGGGAGCCATTGATTTTTATTTTTTTGAGTTATTGTCTTATGTGAGGGGTTCAATTTTTGCGGGATGAGGTGAAATTTTCATTGGTACCATTTTGGGGTACCTAAGACTTTGATCGCTTGGTATTACAGTTTTTGAGAGTCAAGGTGAAAAAAATAGCTGTTTTGGCATAGTTTTCTTAAAAATTTTTTTACAGCATTCACCTGGGGGGCCATCTCATGTAATATTTTTATGGAGCAGGTTGTTACGGACGCAGCGATACCTAATATGTCTACCATTTTTATTTTTGTTAAATTTTATACATTAGATTTACTTTTGAACATAATAAAATCTTTTTTTGTGTTGCCATTTTCTGAGAGACATATTCTTTTTTATTTTTCTGGTGATTGTCTTAGGTAGGGTCTCATTTTTTGCGGGACAAGATGACGGTTTGAATGGTACCATTTTGGGTTAAATACGCCTTTTTAATCGCCTGCTATTACACTTTTTGTGAGGCAAGAGGGAAAAAAAAAAAATGGCTGTTTTGGCATAGTTTTAAAAAAAAAAAATTCTACAGCATTCACCTGGGGGGGCCATCTCATGTAATATTTTTATAGAGCAGGTTGTTACGGACGCGGTGATACCCAATATGTCTAACATTTTTATATTTTGAAAGTTTTACACATTAGATGTATTTTTGAACAAGATAAAATATTTTTTTGTGTTGCCATTTTCTGAGAGCCATATTTTTTTTATTTTTCGGGCGATTGTCTTATTTTATGCGGGAAAAGATGACGGTTTTATTGGTACGATTTTGGGGTAAATATGCTTTTTTGATCGCCTGCTATTACACTTTTTGTAAGCGAAGGTGACCAAAAAAAATGGCTGTTTTGGCACGGTTTTTTTTTTTTTTTTTTTTTTTTTTAACTGCGTTCACCTGGCGGGGTGGATCATGTGATATTTTTATAGAGCCGGTCGATACGGACGCGTTGATACCTAATATGTCTATTTTTCTTTTTGGGTTCAATATATCTTTATTCATTCCAATTATAAATCATTATTACATTACACATTATTATATTTTTAACATTCAAAAGAAAGGGGAGGGGGAAGACCAAAAAAAAAAAAAAACCTTCTATGAGCTTTTATGGTACATAATGCCAAGTATTAGATAAATAAATAGATAAATGTAAAGAAAAAAACAAACAAAACATATTTTCTATTATCTCAATGGCTCTTTTCACTTATTAAACAATATGACCCTTGCACAAGCCATATAGAGAAGAGTCCCAAGGAGGCAAACCCATCCCACCTACTCCATTTTTTTTTCAAATTCTCTTAATTTAGCATCATCGGATGCCTTTACCTCCTCGACCCTCCTCAAAAAGCCTACTAACTCCACCCATTCCGCTCTTGATATTGGTCCATTACACTTCCACTTACTTGATATGAGTTGTCGAATTGCTGTCAAGAAAGTTGTCAACAGCGAATCCATAAAACCCCTTCTTGTTATCACAGGAAAAAACAATAATGCATTTTCTTCTCCAATAACAACTGACTCCTCATACAAGTAGTTATACAAGAATGTTACCTCTTCCCACAGTGGCTGGATCAAGGGACAACCCCACCATATATGCCACATCGTTCCCTCCTCTCTGCTACATCTCCAGCAGATGCTAGGAACTGAGGGGAAGTAACGATGAAGCTTTGCCGGGGTTTCATACCAACATGAAATAATCTTATAATTAAGCTCCTGTATCCTGACTGCTGTACAACCCTTATAAGCAGCCATAAATGGCTTCCTCCATTGTTCTGGGGTAAAAAAAAATTTTTCAACACTTCTCCCATTGTACTACAAAACTAGGTTTACTGTCCCCTGTCTCTTCCCAGGTCAACAGCCTATACATTTTAGACAGTATGTGATTTGAAACATCCTTTGACATGTAGATTGCTTCGAATGGTCTAAGCTGTTCGGATAAAGATGTAAGTGGCGCTATCTTCTGTATACAGCTCCTTAAATGAAAATATTGAAGCCATGTGCCTGGACCCATCTCATTCATGCCCACTAATGAGCTCAAAGGACGTAACGCTGCATTTTCCAGCACATCCTTCACCATTGGAACTGATTCCAAAAATAAAGTCGAAAGGAATCTCCCTTCTGACCTTTTTTCGAAAATCCTAGGGTTACCAAATATTGGGGTCATTGGTCCTGGTACTGATATTAATCCAGAGGACTGAGCAAACTTTACCCATGCACTGTATAATATATGTACAAGATATAAAAGCGGGTTCATCAAACCCTCTTTTTTAGGTAACTAAAAAATGCCCTGTGACTGGGTCCTATTCATGGCAAGCTCCATAGTTACCCAGAGCTGGTTGGATTCATCATGAAATAGGCTCAGCACACAGGAGTACATCGAGGCCTTATAATAGCGGTACATATCAGGAAGATTAATCCCCCCTTTTTCCCTAGGAAGGGACAGAGTTTACTATTTTATTCGTGGCCTTTTGTTCTTCCAAATAAATGCTGAGATTTTTTGTCTCAGCTTGAGAAAAAAACCTTTGGTATTACATTTGGTAAGGTTTGGAATAAGTACAATATCTTAGGAACTACTATCATTTTTATCACATTTACTCTTTCAAACCATGATATTGGTAATAAATTCTCCTAAAGTCTTTTCCTAAAGATAACAAAAGGGGGGAATAGTTAAGAGTATAGACTTGTGATGGATCAGCTGGGAGGTTTATACCTAAATATTTCACATGCGTCAATTTCCATTTAAAGGCAAATACCGTGGAAAGGTGGGAAATTTCAGTTTGTGAGAGCGAGACATTCATTATTTCTGATTTTTGCATGTTTATTTTATAGTTACTTAACCTACCATATTCCTGCATTTCACTAATTATTGAAGGAAGAGTAATTTGAGGGGATGTTCTATACATTAAGAGGTCATCCGCAAAGAGTGATAGTTTATGCTCTGTTTTCTCTATTGTTATTCCGTGAACTGATGGGTTAGCTCTTAAGGTGGTTGCTAATGATTCCATGACCAGAACATAAAGGGTAGGTGACAAAGGACACCCTTGTCTTGTGCCATTCTGAATATTTACAGGTGCTGAAAATACTCCATTCACTCTAATTTTAGCTGTTGGAGTTGTATATAATGCTATTATCCAGGCATGGGATTCAGCCAGTTCCCTCCGGTTTTCTAGATCCGGTTGTTAAAATTACAGCCGGATCGGAGAACCGGGTTACCGGGTGAATCCCGATCCGGTGCGGCAGCAGAGGCGGGCTGGGCAGAAGGGCACAGGGCTGGTGGATGTCAGGGCCAGTGGAACAAGGGAACCTCTGGTTCCCTGCTCCGCTGTTCACGGTGGCCGGCGCACTGATGTGACGCAGGCGGCGCGGTGACGTCATCACACTGCCTGTGACATTCCTCAGGAGAAGACCCGCCAGAAGAGGCCGGGTCTGCATCGTGGGACCTCGACGGGACAGGCAAGTATAAACTGCCCTCCCATATTGTCTCCATATGCAGCCTTAAAACTGGCCCCTGTCTCCTTGTTACTGACCCCCAATATTAGCCCTGCCTTAACCTAATACTGGCCCCTGCCCCCCTAGTACTGTCCCCCTAATACTGGCCCTGTCTTACCTCTAACCCTGACCCCCAATACTGACCCTGCATTAACCCGTAACCCTAACATAGCCCCTGGCCCCTAATACTGGCTCTTCCTGACCCCTAATACTGGCCCTGCCCAGCCCAGGGTATTGGAATCAAAGTTGGAACCATCAAACAAGTTACAGCTACACAAGTTATAATCATATTATAAAAACTCGCTACAATTCAAATACTAAAGGTTACTACCATCCTCCTAATTGCAGGAATTCCGCTGCCCGGATTGAAGAAAAAAAGTGTGCGCAGTCTGCCTGATTCTTGCTGCCGGTTCTGAACTCCAAAACATAGTACTCGCTGACAGCGCTGAATCCCAACGCTCAGTACGGAGGATTCCTTTACGTATTGCGAGAGAAACTGAGGACAGGTCAATATCCAGAACCCAAGAAGGGGTAGCGTACTAAATATTATACCAAGACTCTATTTTATTTTATACTATATCTATATGTGCACAATACCTCTTATGTTACAGCACACCTGAACAGATAAACTGCTTAAAATATAAGCGCTAGTATATTACAACGTACCCATTGGAATAAACTGCTTTTATACAAGCGCAACTACTTTTATACAAGCGCAATTAGCAGCATATACTGTGTGGATGAAAAACACTGGTCCAACAGTATATTATTTATATATATATATATATATATATATCTCTCTCTCTCTCTCTCTCTATCTCTCTCTCTATCAGGCTATTAACTAACATTACAGCCAATCGGATGAACACTAGCACAAGGTATATTTGATACGGAGATTAAAAGGGGATTCCACTCTCATCTAGAGAAGAGTGATTTTATTGCAAATTTGCACTATATTTATTTTCTTTCATATATTTTTTCCATTTTTTTCTATTTTTTCGTTATACTTTTATATTTTTATATATATTTTTCATTTTTTATACCTGGACATTTATCCTATTTGTACTGTTTCACTCAGCGCTGAGGTTATAGGTTACAATTTATAATTTATAATTGATACCAATAAATATAATATTTTATTCATAAAATTGATGTAATTTATACTAATTATTACAATACGTTCTTTCAGCATTTTATATTACAGTACACACTGCATATTTTATACCTGACACATAGTATACACACAGAGTACTGATACGTCGGGTACAAGGTATAATAGATGCAGTGGGTAAACGTCTATAGTATATACAGCAGTGTACTGATATGTGAGGTACAAGGTATAGTAGATGCAGTGTGTACAGATATATAGTATATACAGCAGTATACTGATATGTGAGGTATCAGGTATAACAGATGCAGTGTGTACAGATATATAGTATATACACTGCTGTATATATTATATATACCCACTGCATCTAGCTTGTCATGTGACCGTCAACCAGTGACGTCTCACCCACTGCATTCTAGCTTTTACCAAGTATTATAATACAGCGTGTGTATGCTGTATTCAGGGGGCACTCAGAAGAGGCACTATACATAAAGGGGGCACACTGAAGGGGCACTATACACAAAGGGGCACATATAAGAGGCACAATACATAAAGGGGGCACATATAAGAGGCACTTTTTATAAGGGGCACCAAGCATGTGGCACTAGCATTAGGGGCACTGTGTGTGGCACTATAAACCACAAACAGAGGGCACAGGGCATATGACACTATATACAGAGGTCACAGAGCATGTAGCACTATGCACAGAGGGCACAGAGCATGTGGCACTATATAAAGAGGGCACCGTGTGTGGCACTATATACAGAGGGAACAGGGCATATGGCACTGTATACAGAGGGCACAGAGCATGTGGCACTATATACAGGGGGCATATGGCACTATATACAGAGGGCACAGAGCATGTGGCACTATATACAGAGGGCACAGGGCATATGGCACTGTATACAGAGGGCACAGGGCATATGGCACTGTATATAGAGGGCACAGAGCATATTGCACTATATACAGAGGGCATGTGGCACTATATACAGAGGGAACAGGGCATATGGCACTGTATACAGAGGACACAGGGCATATGGCACTGTATACAGAGGACACAGGGCATATGGCACTGTGTATAGAGGGCACAGAGCATATGGCACTATATACAGAGGGCACAGAGTATGTGGCACTATATACAGGGGGCATATGCACTATATACAGAGGGCACAGAGCATGTGGCACTATATACAGAGGGCACAGAGCATGTGGCACTATATACAGAGGGCACAGGGCATATGGCACTGTATACAGAGGGCACTGAGTATGTGGCACTGTATACAGAGGGCACAGAGCATATGGCACTGTATTCAGAGGGCACAGAGCATGTGGCACTATATACAGAGGGAACAGGGCATATGGCACTGTATATAGAGGGCACAGAGCATATTGCACTATATACAGAGGGAACAGGGCATATGGCACTGTATATAGAGGGCACAGAGCATATTGCACTATATACAGAGGGAACAGGGCATATGGCACTATATACAGAGGGAACAGGGCATATGGCACTGTATACAGAGGACACAGGGCATATGGCACTGTGTATAGAGGGCACAGAGCATATGGCACTATATACAGAGGGCACAGAGCATGTGGCACTATATACAGAGGGCACAGAGCATGTGGCACTATATACAGAGGGCACAGAGCATGTGGCACTGTATACAGAGGGCACTGAGTATGTGGCATTATGTACAGAGGGCACAGAGCATATGGCACTGTATTCAGAGGGCACACAGCATGTGGCACTATATACAGAGGGCATATGGCACTGTATACAGAGGGCACAGAGTATGTGGCACTATATACAGAGGGCGCAGAGTATGTGGCAATACTATTGGGGGCCCTGTGTGTAGCACTAATGCTGCGGTTATATTTAGGGCACAGCATGTGGCACTAAGACGAGTTTGTGTCAGTATGCAGGATGCCAATGTGTTGGTAAAGCGTGAAGCTGAAGAGATCTTCTCGGCAAAATCTGCAGAGCTGAATTGTGGACGGGAGAAGACATCATGGTGGCCTGAACCAGATGAAGAAGAACTCAGGAGGAGACGTCATCTGTAAGTTGCTAAATGGAAATGATTATTCTGCTACTGACTGTGTATGATGAGTGTTGTAGTGTTGTGTGGCGAGGGCTGACCTGACTACTCAGAGGGTATCTGTACTGAACTTTTAAAATCTGGTGCCGTATTTATGTAGACAACTTGGTTCTGGTGCTGTATTTACGTAGAGAACTTGGTTCTGGTGATGTATTTATGTAGAGAACTTGGTTCTGGTGCTGTATTTATGTAGAGAACTTGGTTCTGGTGCTGTATTTATGTAGAGAACTTGGTTCTGGTGCTATATTTAGAGGTGTGGGCCAGCACTTTACAAAAACTCGCAGCACTGGTAGTTTAGCTCCTTAGGCTTTTTAAAAGTTTTGTGGTATGTGTATATATGGTGTATTTATGTATGTGTACCATGTATATGGTGCATGTATATGTAAACACGTGTCGTGACGCCGCATGTCCACCGCTTAGTAGGGAACCTGTTGTTAAAAATTTGAATCCCACCCCTGCTATTATCCATCCCAGCATTCGTTCTCCTAGGCCAATACCTACCAACGTGGATACCAGATACTCCCAACTAACCCTATCGAAGGCTTTTTCCGCATCTACTGTTAATACACATAGAGGCAGACCGTCTAGTCTTGCCTTCGATATTAATGAAAGAGATCTTATAATATTATCTTTTACTTCTCTTCCTGGAACAAATCCAGTTTGCTCCAGGTGGATTAATGAGGGAAGAAATGGTTGAAGCCTCATAGATAGGGTCTTGGCAAATATCTTCAAATCCACGTTGATCAAGGAAATTGGCCTATAACTACTACATGCCAAGGGATCTTTCCCTGGTTTTAATATTACTGATATGTAGGCTAATAAAGACTGTGCTGGTAACCCACATTTCAACGATATGGAGTTAAAGGTGGATAATAGGATTGGCGCAAGCTCACCCACCAAGGTTTTGTAAAATCTTGGTGTGAAACCATCCGGTCCAGGTGCCTTTGCCAAAGGAAGAGCTGAAATTGTGTGTTCAATTTCCTGGAGAATGATATCTGACTCTAGTAAGGAGGCATAATCAGATGGAATCTTACGCACTATATGTTTTGAGAGGTACTGTCTGATCTCTGACTTCTTTCCTATCTCTGTAACGCTATGCAGAGAATATAGATCCGAGTAATACTTACGGAATTCTTCTGCTATAGCCTCTGGAGAGCAGATTGTACCTCCCATTACTGTATTGATCCTAGGGATGAGAGTTTGAGCTTTAGGATGAACAACCTGAGCAAGTTCCCTTCCACATCTATCTCCATACTCAAAATGTCTGTTCTTCCAGTTTTCTCTAGCACTACGATTGCGCTGTTCCAACACAGTCAAGATTTTTTGTCTCAAGTATGAGATTTCTACTCTTAACAATTCTGTCGGTGACTTCTGGTTACTTCAGTACTTTCTTTTTTTTTTAACTGAGTCATTAAATCATTCATCTGATGATAGTTATTTTTCTTTAGTCTACTTCTGTGGGAAATACATATTCCCCTTAACACACACTTTAATGCATCCCATTTGTATGGTGCTTTTGTATCAGATGAATGGTTTCTAACAAATTCTCCTATTGTATTTTTTAAATCTGATAAACACAAAGGATCATTCAATAGGTTATCATTAAATCGCCACGAGTTAGTCCTTGCTTCCCTAGTCCCTGCAAGACATGATGGGCCGACGTCGGCAAAGGCCGGTGTAATCTTATGTTTTTGTTCCTTTCTTTTGTTTCTTATATTATTTATTTGTTAAATATAAGTTTTTATTTATTACTAAAATATTCTTGAAAAACCTGTGTTTTGAGTGTTTGTTAAACCTTTAACACCTTCCTGATCCTGACATAGTGTGAAGACAGAGTTTTTTTTCCCATTTCCCTTGTTTGGGACACAAGCCTGTACATTCTACCTTAACATAGGCAGTGAAAATTATATAGTTTTTAATGGCTGCCCCGGCCAGTAGTAGTAGGGGATGGCATCCCGCTGCCATCTAAGCCATTGGGGGGTTCCAGTCACAGCAGCGCGGGGACCCGATGGACACCCCTTTCCACCGCCCGCATCTCATGTGCCGCGGTCAGCACTGACCGCGGCACTTGAAGGGTTAATGCACCGGCATCGGTGTTTTCACCGATGCTGGTGCGTACAGCAGGGGTCCGGCTACTGGGCACAACCGGACCCCCGCCGCTGATCGGGCGGGCGCATCTCCTGCACCCACCCAATCAGCGCGCCTTAGTAATACGGCGCTGGGCGGGAAGTCACTTCCCACAGTGCCGTACATGACAGTACAAACAATATATAAACTCACCATTTGCAGTCTAATCTGGACTTCTCTCATGCTGGTATCTTGGTCCACAAACAGTAGCCCTTTTGCAAGAAGGCAGTGGAGGGAGTAGTGGTGTATTGTTACTGGCAGGCAGGAGAAGGAGGAAGACTGCTGCTGCAGGTCATATAAGCTGTCTGGAAGTGACAGGGTTGAGTTTTCTGCTCTGTCTCAACACCATACCAATATCCTCCTTCTCTCCATCCAAGTGCCTGTTCCTATCTAATGCAGCAGCCTAATGATAGTGAAGTAAGGAAAGGGATGCAGGTTCCAAAACAAGAACCTGCATGTAAGTGTGAGGTATGCTGCAAGTTTCACCAAGCTCAAGGGGAGGAGAAAAACTTCTGGCTGTCTGACTCAGGGGACAGGAAGAGGGAACAGTGAGAGCAGCACATGGGGAGATGTACAATGCTGCTCTGTGTTCTTCTCTCACTATGCCAACTCAGACCCTAAGAGTCAGAGTCTAGGGGACACATATTACTGCCCACTCTATGGAGCGGGTGGGGCGGGAGCGAGCTGCCATCTACTTCATTGTAGCTTCAGTCATGAGCAGGGGACTCTTCCAGGAGTCTTGGAAGTTACTGTGGAGAGCTTCCTGGCTGATCCAATTGGTTGATGTTGTTTGCCTTTGATGAGTAATAAAATGTACAAATAATAAATAATAGAAAAATATATCGTATGATTTTTTATTTTCTATTTAAGCCTTACTTGGAACAGCATTAAAGGAAAACATTGCAGACAAACTTATCTTCATATTACTGTTTCTTAAAGTGTAAATTAGTGGATTTAGCATGGGAATAATGAAAGAGTATAAGACAGACAGAACTTTGTTAGAGTCAAATGAGTCAATAGCTTGAGGTCTTGCATACATAAATATAGTGGTGCCAAAAAATAAGACCACTACTGTCAAGTGGGAAGCACAAGTGGAGAAGGCTTTTTTCCAGCCTCGATCAGAAGGTACATTTTTTATAGTAGATATTATATAGACGTAAGATATTATTACTAGGACTAATGAGCTAATCAACACAGCCAATGCAGTTATGAAATCAATTAATTCTACAGTAGAAATGTCATCACAAGAGAGGTTTATGACTGGTGAAATATCACATAAGTAATGGTTAATTATCTTGGAGCCACAAAAGTTGAGTTGCGCAATCAAGCCTATAGAGAATGAGCATGCCAAAAAACCTAAAAACAGACTACCCAAAGTTAGGATCCAGCACATCTTGCTAGTCATAATACTATGGTAGAGTAAAGGGTTACATATGGCAAGATATCTGTCATAGGCCATGGCAGCCAATAAGAAGCATTCAGAACACCCAATTGAAAGAAATACGTAGAGCTGCAACAAACAGCCATATACAGGTATAACACTATTTCCTGTCGACAGGTCACTTAACATTTTTGGTACAGTAACAGAGACATAAACAGTTTCCAGCCATGATAATTTGCTAAGAAAAAAGTACATGGGTGTGTGAAGTTTTGGATCCCACATTGTAATGACAATAATTGCCAAATTTTCCAAGATTGTGAAGACATATGCTATAGAAAATATTATTGTAAGTAGGGTCCTAACCAATGGAGAAACTTGAAAGCCAAGCAAAATAAAATGTGTTGCATTTAAGCTACTTTCAATAGCAAGCATGCTGAGTCTCTAAGCTACAAAAAGAAGAAATAGATTTTAATTTTCATCCTTCATTAGTATTTTAAACCTTCAATGGAAACTTGATAACTTTTACATTTGTAGCGAATGTAACCCATTTTTTAAAGAGCATGATAGCTAAAATGTAACGCCACAATAAGCATATGATTTACTTATGGGCAGAATTAGAAAAAAAAACACCCCATCAAAGGTTCATATGTTTGGAATTTGTACAAAGAGCACCTGCTTATTGAGGTCAGGAGTCATCACCCCTTATTTACGTAGTTGGATGTCAAGTCTATAAAGAGTTACCTTCAATTACAGATGCTGCCTTTGCCTGTCTAGTGTGTAGTCAATTTTGATCACAGACATTTACCCCTTCAGATGTCATGGCCATTTATGTGACAAGATGGTGGAAGCCATTTGATTACTATGGTAGCCAGGCTTTCACACCTGCCATAGCAAAGTTCCTACTGAGTGCTCAGGCAGTGCAAGAAATCTGTGGATCCCATGTTCAAGTCCGGTAGGGATTAAAAATAAAAGAAAAAGTTTTTAGAAATGTAAAAAAAAACAAATAAAAAATTTAGCCCACTGCTCTTTCCAATTCTACATATTAAAAGAAACAAAAAATAAATATATAAATAACATTAGTGAGGCCAGATTATCAAAATATAAAAAAGTATTTATCCCATATGGTAAACACCATAACGTGGGGAAAAACAAAAAACATGACCAAACCAATTTTTCTTTCAAAGCTTTGTATGTTTTATAGTATTAATACAAACCAAAAACTGTATAAATTTGGTATCACTGTAATCTTACTCATCTACGGAATATAATGTGTCATTTATACCACATAGTGAACACTGTAAAAAACAGAGCACATAAAATAATGGATCAATTGCATTTTTTTTAACCCATTTAGAATTTTTTTCCAGCAAGCTGTCTGTATAAATGAATAAAAATAAAAAAGCTATGGCTTTGGAAGGCAGGCAGTAAAAAAATGGGAAGGAGTTAAAATAATAACAATGAGACATAATTTAAGCTTTCAGGAACAGGAAGATTACCTATATTGGAAGCCAAGTTTCCTAGTGAAGGAAATGTGAAGAGTGTTACATTGGGCACTGCCTGTAGTTATCCATATGTATCAGACCATCACTGGAGTATGGTATAAAAATCAATGAGTGTACCTTAGAGGGGGCTAGTGGAGCATGTCCACTGGGTTCTTGATGTTTGTCAGGAGTGACAACAAGCCACTCTGCATTGGCTAGAGTATTAAGATAAATAATTAGAGAAGCATGCTAATCTTTTTTTCTGAGTAAAGGAAAGATTATAGCTGCAACTTGGCAATGTCCTTTTGTTGATATATAAGTTCTTCTGTACTTGTCCTTTAATTCTCTACTTATCTCTTCGTTAAACAGAAAAAAAAGCTGTAGAAATTAAAGCTGCACAATAATTTCCTATTTCTACAAACCTGGCAGAGATAAATGCAATTTGACATAGACAAGGTGAACAATGGAAAACCAGCCTTAAAATGGCTATATGGCAGGTATCAATTTTGTTACATGTCTACAGTGTAGGGCTTCTTCAGGTCTCTTTCATTTTTCCAGCTGCCTTTCTATTTACAATAGCATAGCATACGCTTTTTCAGTTCCACGAATGTCATATCTACTTCTCCAAAGTACCGTCATTGACTGAAAGTTCATGAATGGCCACTGGTTAGCAAACAAAAGAACCTGCATGTGCAATAAGTTGTATCATCAGTTTAAGAGAAACCTTCGAGCCTTACCTATATATAAATAATCCTTTATTTCTGCATGTAATTGAAGTCCCTAAACTCCACTCATTAAATCGTCTTCTGAGATTTCACAGCAGTTGACTCTCAGACAATAATATAACAAAAGTCAAATAATGATATAAAACTATTTACAAGAAAATCATGGCCAGCACCGACTACAGCCTAGTAGTGGATATTAGGCAAATTCATAAACTGAATGTGTCACCTAACCAAAATTTGTTTTGGTTCCAGTTTTATTGATTTGTCTATCAGATACAATTTAGTTTAAATAAATTCGATCCAAATTGAAAGTACCCCAATTGCCCTGAAAGTTGTGTATGACACTCTTAGGTCTCTTAGAACTGTATCCAATCCTTTTAACACTGTTTAATGCCTAGACAGAAGTGATGAGCATACCTGTGGATATTCGGGTTCAACGGGTTTGGCCAAACTTTGTTTCACAGTTCGGTTTGGGTCCCGAACTTGACCCTAAACACCAAACCCTATTGAAGTCAATGGGGACCCGAACTTTGGAGCTGAAAAATAGCTGTAGAAAATTCACAGAAAGAGCTAGAGGGCTGCAAAAGGATCGGAAATGGGGGCAAGCACTACAATTGCCATGCAAAAAATATGGATAGCAAAATGACTTAAAATAACATAAAATACATAAAAATAATAAATAATCTTGAACCAGGAGGTGGAGGTCCAAGTGAAGTATGAAGTTGAGGAGGGTGTAGACGTGGCAGTGTAGTTGGGGGAGGCAGAGGAGGAAGCCAATACTGTTTTTTTTTTTGTTTTTTTATTGGTCTGTTAATTCAGTGTGTAACCTTTAGCCATTTTTTGGAGTGTGGCTGGTATACTTCTCTACTCAATATAAGAAATAATATTCTTGAGCCAGGAGGTAGAGGTCTGAGTGGAGGAGGAGGAGGATGCGGCGGTGTAGGTGGAAGAGGTGGAGGAGGTAGCCAACATTTTTTTTTAAATTGTTTTTTTTTTAATTTTTCTTTTTTGCTTGTTTGTGGATGCCCCATATATCACTGCCTATATTAGATGCTAAAACAATACTTTATTGAATAAATATTAAAAAAAAAATGAGTGAAAACACCCCAAATCATATAGGCAAAAAGTCACAACAAACACAAAAAGAGAAATAGTATGCTCCAGACCAAGGCCATCCACACACAGGGAGGCTCAAGCAGGTGGATGAAAATGCAGTGTTCTGAACCCCCAAAAATGCTTTATGTCACCAACACCATTAACAAACTGATTAAATCTCCTATAAAAAAATAAGATGGATGACAATGCAGAGTTTTGAACCCCAAAAAAGGCTTTAGGTCCACTAGAGAGGAGTGAATTTTTCAAAAATTTGATTCAGACGATTCGTAGAATTTTCTAAAAAGATTTGTTTCGATCTACATTTATTTGTGATGAATCGCATTAAAAACCAGCTACCGTATTTTCCAGGTGCAGAGAGTCTGTATATGGGTGTAGAACACTGTGCATTGCAGAAACATGCATAGGTAGTCTGCTGTGATAATGAAAAGTTACTTTGCGTGTCTATGACAGGTGTCACTCTTAGAATCACTTCACACTACACTTATTTAGTCAGTTACAGGGACAAAACTGACCAAATAACTCAAGTGTGAACTTTTCCTTATAGGTCAGTTAGCGTCAGGTATAATCAACCGGGCAGTGGCCCAAGATTCTAATGTAGAGTGAAAGCACGTCAGCTGATTCGACATAGATTTCTACTGAACCTGTTCTGTTCCACGCTGATACAAGTAGTGCCCCCATGACAGAGCGGAGAGGTTGTCAGTAGAGATGAGTGAACCCGAACTACAAAGTTCGGGTTTGTGCCAAACTTTGTGATTTCGGGTACCCAGACCCCAACCCATACTTTTGTACGGGTTCAGTGTTCGGGTAATTTTATTATTTTCTGTTATAACGTTGTTATATCAGAAAATAATAGCATTGTTAAGACAAAACGCTAAACTTATGGCCATTTAGGGGTTAAAAAAAAAAAACAACTCACCTCATCCACTTGATGCAGCAGCTTCTTCTATCTTCCCTGAACAGGATCCACACCTGATTCATCTTCACAATGGTCAGTCTCTCCACATTTTGGGTGGAAAGGAGAGTTCTCCTTGGGATAACTATGCCCCCTGCTGCAGTAAACACCCGCTCTGATGCCACACTACTGGAGGGGCAGGAAAGCTTGTCCAAGGCAAACTCGGCCAATTGCAGCCACAAATCAAGTTTGTTTGCTTAGTAGTCCAGGGGATCTTGGATGTGGGAAGGCAGGGTACAGTCTAAGTATGCCACTACCTGCTGGTTCAGGTTCTGCTCCATGTCTTACTGCTGGTCGGTGGTTTCTTCAGTAGGCAGGTGAAGAAAAGTGCTCATTAGAGACTCCAGACTTACTTGTGAAATAAGGCAATAAACTTGTGGCACTCACCGAATCATTTTGCAGTCCTTTTATTCCATCTTAAAATATCTTAATCGCCGATGCTGGCACACACGCAGTATAATACCTTATACTGTGTGTCTGCAGTTTTATTCCATCTTAAAACATCTTAGTCGCTGATGCAGGCAAAGTGATTCGGTGCATGAGGCAGTGCCAACCCAGAACTTCTTTAGCTAGTCTGAATAACTTTAGACTGCAGACTTAAGTTGCTGCTGATGGAGCTGAAGCTGCTTCCCCCCCCCCTCCAGCAGACATGGCAGTGGGCCCCAGGGCCGGACTGGGACTAAACAGCAGCCCTGGCACAAACCCTCTGCCAGCCCACATAAAAATTCCCATTTTCACAACACTGGAGTATGTCAGTAAGGGTGGGTTCACACTAAAAGCATATGCGTTTTCACCAAAACACATGTGTTTGGTTGATAGAAACATGTGTATAGCGTTGTTAATCATTATTAATATTAAAACACTAAATATGTTTCTATCAATCGAACGCATGCATTTTGGTGAAAACGCATATACGTTTAGCGTTTCGTTTTGCCTGATACATTTCAAAATGAATCACCAAAATGCAACGTGTGAACCCACCCTTAGGGTAACCTGACTGAGCTGTTTATGTAGAGAACCAAGTTCTCTACATAGATACAGCACCAGAACCAAGTTCTCTACATAGATACAGCACCAGAACCAAGTTCTCTACATAGATACATCACCAGAACCAAGTTCTCTACGTAAATACATCACCAGAACCAAGTTCTCTACATAAATACAGCACCAGAACCAAGATCCCTACATAAATACATCACCAGAACCAAGTTCTCTACATAAATACATCACCAGATTTTAAAAGTTCAGTACAGATACCATCTGAGTAGTCAGGTCAGCCCTCATCATATGACCTTGTGCGGTGTGAAACTACAGCTCCCAGTATGGCCTGAAGAAGTGAAAAGGGATACTGAGAGTTGTTGTTGCACAAAACAGCATGCTACCACCCATCATTAGCTGTAGCTCATCCAGGTGACTACAACACTCATCATACACAGTCAGTAGCAGAATAATCATTTCCATTTAGTTACTTACAGATGACGTCTCCTCCGGAGTTCCTCTCCATCTGGCTCAGACCACCATGATGACTTCTCCCGTCCACAATTCAGCTCTGCAGATTTTGCTGAGAAGATCTCTTTAGCTTTATTCTTTACCAACACATTGGCATCCTGCAGACTGACACAGACTCATCAGTGCCACATGCCGTGCCCTGAATATAACAGCAGCATTAGTGCTACACACAGGGCCCCCAATAGTAGTGCCACATACTCTGAGCCCTACGTATATAGTGCCACATACACTGTGCCCTCTGTATATAGTGCCATATGCCCTCTGTATATAGTGCCACATGCCCTGTGACCTCTGTTTATAGTGCCACATTCTTGGTGCCCCTTATAAAAAAGGTGTCTCTTATATGTCTCTTCTGAGTACTCCCTGAATACAGCGTACACATCTAGCTTTTACTGAGTATTATAATACTCAGCAAAAGCTAGAATGCAGTGGGTGAGACGTCACTGGCTACAAGTTGCTGAGGGTCACATGACAAGCTAGATGCAGTGGGTATATATATAGTATATACAGCAGTTTATATACTATATATCTGTACACACTGCATCTATTATACCTCATATCAGTACACTGCTGTATATACTATATATCTGTACACACTGCATCTATTATACTTCCTACCTCACATATCAGTACACTGCTGTATATACTATATAACTGTACACACTGCATCTATTATACTTCCTACCTCACATATCAGTACACTGCTGTATATGCTATATACCTGTACACACTGCATCTATTATACCTCGTACCTCACATATAATTACACTGCTGTATATACTATATATCTGCACACACACTACATCTATTATACCTCATACCTCACATCATTACACTGCTGTATATACATTTACCCATTGCATTATTATACCTGACGTATACTCTGCTGTATACTATGTGTCAGGTGTGAGGTATAAAAGATGCAGTATGTACAGATATATGTGGACAGTCATATATTATGGTTACTGTGAGGTATGTGAGGTATTGGGGGTTGTAGTTAAGGTTCCGGTCAGTTTTAGGGATAGGATTAGTATTAGTGTTAGTATATTAGGGCCAGTATTCGAGTTAGAGGTCAGTATTAGGAGTCAGTATTAGGGTTAGGGGCCAGTATTGGGGTCAGTGGCCAGTATTGGGGTTAGAGGCCAGTATTGGCATAAAGCTACATTCAGACGACCGAAAGTGTTTTGCAGTCCCCAAATTGTGGATCCGCAAAACACATTTTGCAGAACGCACAGTGCCAGCCCTATATAGAAGTGCCCATTTTTGCGGACAAGAATAGGACACTTGCTCTATATTTTTCGTGGGGCCATGGAACGGAACTACGGATGTCGACAGTACATTGTGTGATGTCAGAATCTTTTGCTGCCCCGCTGAAATGAATGGGTCCACACCCATTCCGCAAAATTGTGGAACGGATGCAGACCCAGAAATATGGTCACCTGAATGCACCCTTAGGGCAAGTATTAGGGTCGGTATCAGTTAGGTGCCAGTATTGGGGTCAGAGGCAGCATTAGGGTACAGTCACATGATCATATTTGCATTCACTTCAGTGGGCCCGCAAATCCGTAGTCCACGGCCCTGCAAAAAAGATAGAGTATGTCCTATCCTTGACCGCAATCTCAGATGAGAACAGGCATTTCTATTATAGAGCTGGGCATGTGTGTTCCACAAAATGTGTCCGCACACGGCCAGTATCCGTGTTTTGGGGATCCGCAATTGTGAACCGCAAAACAAATATGGTCATGTGAATGTAGCTTTAGGGTTAGTGGTCAGTAGAAGGGTTAGGGGTCAGTATGGCGTACTATTAGAGATAGAGAAAGTATTAGGAGTCAGTACAGTATATTAGGGTTAGCGGTCAATATTAGGGTTAGGGACAGTATTAGAGGTCAGTATTAGGGTTAGGGGGTCAGTACTAGGGTTAGGGACATGGCCAGTATTAGGGGGGGTGAGACAGGGCCAGTATTAGAGGTCAATACTAGGGGGTCAGGGGCCAGTATCAGGGTTAGGGGTCCAAGGTTAGTGGTCAGTAGCCAGTATTAGGGTAAGACAAGGTCAGTAGACAGTATTAGGGTTAGGGTAAGGTAGGGCCAGTATAGAGGGTCTGTAATAGGGAGGCAGGGCCAGTATAGAGAGTCTGTAATAGGCAATAGAGGAGCAGGGAACCAGAGGTTCCCTTGTTCCTCTGGCGCTCGCTACTGCAGGCACAATTGTATCTGCTTCTAGTGGATGCAGATACAATTGAGTTCAGTAGCCACCTCACAGCGGCCCACTTATTTAAAATATGGAGCGGCCACCGGGCAGATGCCCGATCGGCCAGATGGCCAGTCCGGGCCTGGTGGGCCCCCTGGGTCAGAACTTTGCGAGGATGGGCAATGGCGCACATAGGCCGCGGTCAACTGACTACACAGGATGTCTTGATAGTAATTTAGTTTATGCTCTCTCGCAGCAAGTAGAAAAAAGGATCCCATTTTGGAGCGGTAGCGAGGGTCCAACATGGTGGAGAGCCAGTAGTCATCCCTCTGCTGAATGGTGATAATATGGCTGACACTACGCAAGCAACTCAGCATGCATCTGGCCATTTGCACAAGGAACTCGGAACGACTCCCGGCCTCCATCTCCACTACATATTGCCGCGGTGTGTCGGGGTCATCTGCCTGGTCTTCCTCATCGCCCTCTACCTCCTCCTGCTCCACTCCTAACACTTGTGTAGAAAAACCACCCATTTCTATATACATTGCTTGTGCGTGACTGTCCTCCTCATCCTTCTCCAGTTCAGCCTCCACATCTCTTGTCCCCTGGCCAGCCAGATTTATCAGCCTCAAAAGGCCTGAGCAAACAATAGTGGTCACACATGAGCTGCCACTGGCTAACGTTAAAGTTGCACAGGGGAGTGCTCCTGTCCACCTGCATCATCAAGAACTAGTTTACAGCCTTCCTCTGTTCATATAGTTGGTCCAACATGTGAAAGATGGAATACCAATGGGTGGAAATGTTGCATATCTGGTGATGTTGGGGAACATTATTATGCCTTTGCAGCTCAAGGAGCTTTGCAGTGCAACAGTGGCTGAAGTGCATCTACAGTTTCCTAGCCATTTTCATGAGGTCTTGCAGTTGGGTGGAAGACTTCAGGAACCTTTACAGCCAGATTAAAGATGTGCACCACACAGGGCGCATGGGTAAGCCTTCCTTGACGCAGTGCTGACACAATGTTCTTCCCGTTGTCGGTGACCATGTTTCTGATTTTACGTTGGTGAGAAGAGAGCCAGGAATCAATTTCCTCTTGAAGGTCGCCGAGCAGTTCCTCTCTGGTGTGGATCCGTTAGTTCAGGCAAACCTGGTGCAGAACAGCATGACCCTGCCTGCTCTGTACAGATGGTATGCTGGAGAAGCACTCCGAAGGTGGAGGGTGAGGAGGCCATTGTCTCAAGACTCACGGTTGCTGGCATGGTTGGGAAGGAACCAAATTTACCCAGTAGGCTGTAAAGGACATATATTGTCCTTGACCGTAGTTATAGCTCCACACATCAGCGCTGCCATGAACTTTAACAGACACCAACAGGTTCAAGGACTGGCCAACCTTCTGTTCAACATATGTTTGAAGGGCTGGTACAGTCTTTTTGGAGAAGTAATATTGTCCCTCCCCTCCACATGGAAAGGGAGGGACTGTAGTACCAGCAACTTGGCCAGGAGCATGTTCAGCTTCTGCACTGTTGGATGACTGCACACATACTGTTGTCTTTTTGCAATCGCCTCAGTGATCGATTGCTGAGGAAACAAGTGACGAGCAGTAGGAGGAGCAGGTGCTTTAGGAACAGTAGATGATGGGAAAGAAACACAGCTCTTTTCTGCTGAGGTTGTGAAGCCTTGACTTCTGGAGAAGGTGCACGGACCACTGGTTGATGCGGTGGTTGCTGCCTCAGGCTGTACCACTACAATTATGGTGATGCTGCATAGGTTAATGCAGGGCCGTTATGCCAACCTTGGCACCCTGGCCATGATACACCTACTGCCCACACATTCTACAAATGGCAATGACCTGCTCCGGCAGCTTAATGAAAAATTTTCACACCGCCAAGTATGGTATTTTCCGCCCACCACTCCATGCTGATTGACTGCTGCCACTGCCTCTGTGAACCCTTGCACTGCTAGTTCTATCCAGACAGGTAGGCTCCTGCGTAGCAGGTCTACCCTCGAGATGTTTGGCTCCAGAACTCACACTGCTGCCACCTTGCTGACTCACAGTCATTCCACAACCCTGCTGGCTCAGCCGCTGCCTAATGCGCAAGCTGCCAACCAATTCCCCTGATCATGATGAAGCCCCTTCTTCACCCAGTTCCCACGTGCAATCAGCTACATCATCATGCACTACTGTCTGCATGTTACTGATATCACCCTCACCAGTCTCAAGGTCATGTGCCTGACTGCTCGCAACACCAGCTCCTACGCAAACTCTGATCGTCGCTACTTGCCCCCTTACTGGAGAATGCCATGGATCTCTCCTCCACATCTTGGCTGGGCAGTAGCTGCTGATTGTCCTCTAGAAGCTCGTCCTCGCCGAAAGGCGGAGCCGAGCCGACAGCAAACAATACTTCCCGAGTAGAAGGGACAGAAAATGAAAGAAGCAGGTTCAGGACAGGTGGGTGCACAGAGTTTGTTCCCAGGCCATGCCAACTAAGTTTGGTGTCCGAGGAACCCAGCGACTCCTGTCTGGGGGTGTCTGATGTTACTTGAGATGAAGTTGAAGACCGAGTCAACAATTCAAGGACAGCTGGGTTGCTGGTCAAAACACGATTGCTAATTACACTGGCAGCTCTGACCTGACGCTGCGACTGCTGCTACCACCCCAGTTCTTCTGATGCTACTTCTATCAGCTCTAGAAACATTTTGGCCATTGCCCATTCTCTTACAAGGACCTGTCATCAGTTGGACAGAGTCACTATTACAGTACAGTAAGGGTAAAAGAAATTGCGGCCTGACACCACTGTTGATGTAAAAAACCCCGCCCCCAGGTCCAGCTAAGCCATGCCCCTGACCTGGTCAGGACACGCTCCCTACCACTACTTAGCCGACGGGGATTAAAAAAAAGGAAGGTAAAAAATCAACTTCTGTCAGCTGCAGGGGTGGGAGGGAGGGTGACTTTCTCCCTGCAGCTCATGCTCAGACTGCACAGTGCTGCTGTCTGAGAGTGAGCTGTTCAAAAGGACATCCCTGTATCCATCCAGGCTCTGCGCCGTATGGAGGACAGGGAGTCTGAAAGCCGGACTGTCCGGCCTAAGTCCAGACCTCTGGCCACCCTAGGGGCAGGCTGCTGTGGAGGTAACAGTTAAAGGGGAGGGCGCTGTGGATGTTACTGTTAAAAGGGCAGGCACTGTGGAGGTCAATATTAAGGGAAGAGGGGACTGTGGAGGCCACTATTAAAGGGGCAGTGGGGTACTGTGAGGTCACTGTTAAGAGAGATGGGTACTGTGACAGTCACTGTTAAAGGGGCAGTCACTGTGGAGGCCTCTGTCAAGGAGGCCAGGAATGGTTAAGGTCAGTTAAAGGGACTGTAAACTATGGTCAGTGTTAAGGGGTGCGTATTGTAGAGGTCACTATTAAGGGGATAGCCCCTGTGGGGGTCACTGTCAAAGGGGTTAGGTGCTGTGGAGGTTAGGGATGAGCGAACTTTTGAAAAGTTCGGTTCGGTTCGGCGAATTTTCTTGAAGTTCGGATTCGTACGAACCGAACCTAAAACGAACCTTGCTATAACGGCTGAATAATTGCTGCAACAATAATGGGAGTCTGGTAGGGTATAGTTTCGTTTACTTGCAGTTGCTATTCCAATGAAAAAAGTAGAAAAAATTAAAGTGATTTGTACAACGGCGACGCAAAATATACGCATATTTAAGAATTTAAACTAATGCGTACGCTAATGCGAACATTCATAATAACGAACATACAGTGTAGCGTTGTTAAAAGTACGCTACTTGACGGAATACGTACGCATTAGCGTACAAATCTTTAGCGTAATATTCGTACGTATGTACGCACGTACGTACGCACGCACGACGTAGAGGCCTAGCGATGGCAAGAAGAGCAGCTGCTTTTAGCTCAGAGGAGCTCAAATACATGGTCCGTGTCATGGACCGGGAGAACTATGATGGACCACACCCCCATAAACATGTGCACAAAAAGGAGGTCATAGAGGTGGTGATCCGAGGCCTCCTACATAGGTGTAGGACTGTGCGGACCTCCGGCCAGATCCAACGCCGATGGTCGGATCTAAAAATAAAAACCCCAGAGTGGCTAAAGGAGATACGGGAGGAGATAAGAAGGGGTAAGTAACAAAATATTTAAAAAGTAAAATCATGTTAATAAATTAGTGTACTGTATTGTATATATACCAGTCTGGGTTGCCAACTGTCCACAAATTTCTGGACAGTCCGTAAAAATAGGCAACTTTTTTTCCAATGTCCTTGAAAAAAGTCTGTGATTTTTTAGAGGCTGGTTATACTAGATTATTTTGGTGGTAATTATCATCATTTTTCAGCTTACAGTAAATGGTGGTAATGAGTTCTGATCAGTATATTGAGCTATAGACCTTTATTACTTTATATTTATCCTTCATTATGGTTTTCAAATTTTTCCTTTAAAAATGTTAACCGTCCATGATTTTGGGATGTTGTCCAAAGTTGTCCAGAAAAAAAAAAATTTTGGTTGGCAACCCTGATACCAGTGCCAACAATGAAAACCGTATAGAAGGACAACGTGGGCGTGCGTGGTGCGCTGCAGAAATTTTCTTTCATGCTAGGCCACGCCTCTAACTCCACTCAAACAAGTGAAGATATTCTCAGATACGTGCCCCTTCACAGTAATTTGCCTTAGGCTACTTTCACATATGTGGTGGTGATCCGGCAGGCTGATCCGCGGTATTTGCCCTGCAAATTCCCGGCGTTCTTGCTGGATAGCGGCCGGTTCAGCACCGTCACCCATTATTGTTGATGGGGTTGGCCATTCTCCTTTTTGTGTCAGGCAAATGCTGGATCCGGAGAGATCCGTTGGGCTGTTCCTGCCATAGCAGCCCACCGGATCTCTCTCGCTAGTATGAAAGTACCCTTAAATATATGCCCCTTCATAGTTAGTGCTTCCTCCTCCAACACACAGACTCAAAGACGTGCTCATGCTGCATCTAATGTGTCTGGAGTGGGCGATATCAAAAATATTCCCGCAATAAAGATATTAAGAAATGTATTGCAATAAATAATACCCATTTAGAATAAAAAAACACTTGGGGCCACAAGGAGAAGACATTATACTGTATGTGGGCAGCCACAAGGAGACATTACACTGGACGTCGGGGAAGGTGAAGGGACTGCTCCCTGCTTACCGTCACCCGTCTCTGCTTCTTATGGATGCAAAGACAGCTGACCACGGGACATAGCCACCCTTCCGACTCAGCCGCTAAA
>ONZH01025870.1:0-26035 GCA_900303285.1 Rhinella marina
AGCGGGGGTAGGGGTGACACCTGAAAAAGTCCTCAGTCGTCGATAACTCCCTTCAGGCTGCATCTTTGCAAATTGCATGACTAACCTCTCCATAGCTGCTATAAGCACATCAGAAGTAGCAGAAGGTTCTTCAGGCTTAGCCCTAGATGGAGTAGGAGGTAGACATCTACTGGGCCTTCTATGCTGCACAGTTGGATCCTGATGCAAAGGTGCTGTAGGCCTCATTGGCCATACAATTTTCCATTGCTGACCATGTTCAGGTGGCAAAGCTATGACAGATGCAAAGTATTCTCTCTCCAACTCCTTCTCATTGATTATAAGTGCTGCTGGCGACTGTGTGCCACCATCACTCCTGCGGGCAACCACCTTGGGATGACTAATCTCATGAAGTCCATTCACTCTCTGTAGAATCTCATCATCAGACACTTCAAAGAGATTTCCACATATTGCAAAACTTTGCTCCTCAGCAATGCTCATCTCCTCACACCAGGTGGACACTTCTCTTTCTGTAAGAGTCTCCATGGCAGCTGTGTATGTAATAGGTTCTAATCTCAGCAGTGCCTCCACTGTAACACCCCTTCAGACTGCACTCTGTAGGAAGGGTGTGTGGTAACTTTAAATTCACTATGGCGCAGTGCCTCCACCCGAATCTTGCTAGTAGCTCTGTAGGAATGCAGGAGGGTTTTCCTCTTCTGCCAGGGGTTGACTCGGGAAACCCCTGCCTAAGCTTAGTACACACTCACAGATGTTAGGGGTAAAACAACTGGGTAGATTTATTGGGATAGGGCTAAATAGTGATGTGCTCAGAGGAGCAAATGCAAACAGGAAAAAGGTAAAACAGTATAGGACATAACACATATACAATCCTGAATAGTAATGATCAACAGTGTATGCCAGGCCTGGCAGCTATAACACTTCAAATGGGTCTTCTAATACTCTAAACTCTGAGGAACAAAGAGTTAATGTACAATGAGCCACACATAGTACAGATCCCTCTCACACACACTGTGCAGGTAACAGTTAGCACACACACACTAGCTAACTGTATGTAATAGATCTCTCCTACTAATGCTGCAGCAATGTAAGTAACTCAGTCCATCAGCTGGGGCCCCGTTGCCGCGGGTGATGGCGCGCTTGCTGGAACCGTTGGTGCACTTAGTGTTGCTCCTCTCAGGAACAGTTCTCTCAATAGCTCTATAACACAGTAAGTTCAGCAATGGCTACTCACAACTCCCAGAAACACAGGTACATCCACTCCAGGATTTAGCTTGTGGCTGCAGTACTCAAGTCCTGATGGAGTGGGGGGCAGGATCCTCCTGTGTGATGGTGCAAGGGGTCTCTGAGGAGCCAGGTTGTAGAGCAGAGGTGTAGCTGCTGCAGGGTGACCTCTCCTCCTGGTCTTGGCTGCTGTGCTGTCAGGACTGTCTCTGGACCTCTGCTCTGTGTGCCCAGGTGCCGGACTCTCTCCTCTCTGCCATGCACTGCAAGACTCTCTCCCCCAACCATGCGGTCTCCTTCTCCCCTTTTTGCTCAGCCTTGACCCACAATCCCCTTCTCAGCCAATCCCCTGCAGCTCCTCCTCTAGGTGGCAGGGGCATAGAGAAGCAGGTAGTGCTGGGACATGTAGTCCAGTGTGTCTCTGAAGAGGAAGTGCAGCTCCCTGCTGCTGGTATCACCTGCTGCATGTTATCTGGAGTGTCCTCTATGCTTATTGTACCCCTAGCAGGGGTTACATGTAAAAGAGATGAATGAAACTCCAAATGTGATAAATCTGCCCTATAGTCTGATCGCCCCAAGTTCATCCTCCTGGACTCCACATTATCCCAATAGACAAAGAGCTTCAAAGCCAAGGGGTGATAGACAAAGAGCTTCAAGGCCTTGGTTTTAAGGCTCTTTGTCTATTACTCCTTGGCCTTCAAGCTCTTTGTCTATTGAGATAATGTGGAGTCTAGGAGGATGATTACCTTATATTGGGGCGATCAGACCATGGGGCAGATTTATTACATTTGGAGTTTCATTCATCGAGTTTCATTCAAACACAGGAATCTGATTGGCTGCTGTAGAATATGGCGCTGCAGCTCAATAATGAGGCCGAATGTATCATTTCTGGGGATAAGATTTTCTAAAAACATGTAGAAGTCATATCTGTCCTCTTCTTCCTCCATCAGGTGGTGGTTCAAAGTTTATACATCCCAGCCCACAATACGGTAATTATACTTCACCCCCTGTCTTCTATAGTGTTAGAGTATAGGAGTCTTCCTATATTGATGATGGGGTAGTAGTCCTTATGTGTGAACTGATAACAATCCTCTTGTATATTCTACTTCCCTCTCGATGGGGAAGTAGAAAGGAATCGATTCTGCAGGTAATAACTATGGGGAGATTTACTCAGCTAAATGCCCCAGAATTCTGCCCCTATTTGCCCCAGACCTGACGTACTCGCCATGTGGCAGATTTATTATCTGATCCTGACATTCTCTGAGTGTAAATCTTTTGCTTGTAATACATACTGTAGAATTATTGCTGGTGGCCCCAGATAGAAGTCCCACTAGTGGGCACCAGTCCTGCAGCACATTCTAGGGCTGGCATGAACGGATATATGAGGCACATGTGCTGAGAGTATCCAATTACCCAGATCTGTCTTTTCTGCTCTAGGATAAGAACCATCAAACGATGTCCCGCGTTTTATACCATGGAGACCATGTAAGTATATAACAGAAGTAGGGCTGAGGTTACAGCCATCTGGTCCACAACCCTTGGTGTCCTAAGAGTCTCCTCCATGACTTGTCCCAGAGTGACTAGTCTGTATAATTCCTTCCATCTGGACCTAGAGCTCTTTATAATGAACCCTGTCCCTATTGATTATAAAATGTGAATTTATTTATTATGTTTTATGTCCAATAGAGAAGAAGAAATGGATGGAGAGGGGGAGGAAAGGTAAGAGCAGAGTCCAGAGATAATGAGCTGATCACATCGTATAGACTGATCCTCCGTCCTCCACTCATCACACCTTTCATTTCCTCTTTTTTGGATATTTTGTAGACCAAGAAGAAGAAGAAGATCCTGGGTCCCCAAGTGCTTTAGGAGGAGCCGTCCAAGAAACCTGTGAGTCCTGGCTGGACATGGCCCCTGTAGTCCTCCCTTGTTAGTCTCCTGATTTTACTATGATGTCTTATATATTTCTTATCTCTTTCTATTTCCTCCATCAGCAGCAGAGGCGAGAGCTGGGGGCTAAGGTAAGTGCAGGTTTTTATGAATTTTTGCACCCACTTAGTTTGCTCTTCCCTATTATGATATATGGAGCTAATAGAGCAGGACTGATGGTGACCTCCATCTCGTAGATGTGGCTGACATCTGCATATAGTAGTGGTCATTCTAGAGGACTTCTTCTCTGCATGTCTTACATGGACACTTATAGATTTCAGTGCAGCCATTGACTGCTTTACTATTCCTGGCGTCTTGCTTGATGATCGATCATCCAGGGTCCAGTCTTTGGATAAAGGGATCTCCAGGAGTGGGGCCCACGTCCATCCTCCAGCCTGTCTAATCTCTGACCGCCATTTACACCACAAGACTCTTCTGACAACCTAACACTTGGATTTTCTTCTTTTCTTAGATTCCTGAGAAGATTGTGCTGCTTCAGCATAGAAACCATAGAGTGAACAGTGAGTATACAAGATCCACCCGAGACATGAACATAGTCCTGTCCTCCCTCCACATAGATGACACCAATGGCACATGGAGGCACATGACACCCCTCTAAACCTCAACAGCTTTATAATTAACAATTAGTGATGAGCGACGCTTTGAAAAAGTCAATTTAGTCGATTCGCTGAACTTCGATAAGAAACGTATTTTGTTACAAATTAATTTGTCACGAATCGTGATAAATCAGGTATAAACAGGACACTCTGCCAAATCATATCCATCCCACTTGGTGGCCTAATCTCAGTGTAATCTGCAGGGAGATTACAGGGAAATTGTATGGTAATGAACAAGGACCTGGGAATATATAAAACAGAGAATGAATCATCATTAATTGTAACACGGCCTAACAGTAAAACAGTCACTTTGACCTGTTCCTCAAGTCCTTTATGTAGCGTTGCTGCACTTGTATGTTCCTCCTGGATGAGTTCCACTTTGGAGTGAACCCTAAATATTACACTATACTATTTGTAATCCACAGGTAAATGATATCTGTCCCTTTAAATAAAGCTTTCCTATTTGTAATCAACCAGTAATTGATGTCTGTCCCTTTAATTGCAGCTCTAATCCTTGCTCCAGCGCCCAGTAGTGTGACACCCAATGCGCAGCCAAGACTCTCCTATGATAAGAAGGAGCGGCACCTTAGTCTGCAGCCCGTCCACTGCAATGCTACTTGATGCTTTATCCGTTTGCCCACGTGCCACTTCAACCATGTGGTGCAATGTGACGCAGCAAAGCAGCACTTATAGCTCCTTGTTGGGGTGCACCCTAAGTACAATACTATTTGTAATCCAAAGGTAAATGATGTCTGTCCCTTTAAATAAGGCTTTACTATTTGTAATCAATTGGTAACTGATGTTTATCCCTTTAATTGCAGCTCTAATCCTTGCTCCAGCTTCCAGTAGTGTGACTATGCGCAGCCAAGACTCTCCTATGATAAGAAGGTGTCAGCGTGTGAGTCCCTTCTGGCTACACTTTAGCCTGCAGCCCGGCCTCCGCAGTGAAACACTACTCGATGCTTTCTCTGTATGCCCACGTGCCACTTCTACCATGTGGTGAAATGTAATGCAGCGAAGCAGCACTTATAGCTCCTTGAGCAGATTCTTGGTGCTTTACCTTATTTCCTGGTCCCCTCCAGTCCTGGACATGAAGACACGACTCTCCTGAGGTCATCGCTGCAAACCTCCCCCTCGTGATGTCACCAGTCTCCACGATAAGCCAGTCCGTTCACTGGTAGAATCAGCCAAGCTGCTCCCTCACTGTTCATCAGCACCACCATCCAGAGACTCCGTCTGGACACTTCCCGCTCCTCACAGGAACCTCCTCCCCTCACACGGACAGTGTGTGATACAACAAGCCATTTACTCGGTGCAGTGCCAAACCTGCATTTTCAGTTTGATATTAAACTTGTAAGAGTCCAAGACGGCCCAGAAATTATCTATTTCCAAACTTTACAACCTAAATAAGTTCATTGTATTTCTCTAACAGGAAGCTCCAATAAAGACTTAGGCCTTATTCACACATCAGTGTTTTGGTCAGTGATTTCCATCTGTGATTTTGAGCCAAAACTACTGTAGGTGTTGCTCTAAACACAGAACAGGTGCAGATCTTACCCTTATACAGGGCCGGCGTTAGGGGGGAGCAAACTGGGCAATTGCCCAGTGCCTCCATCGTCTAAGGGGCCCCCGCTTCAGTGCTGCTGAACGTCTGTGGAAGCGAGCTGCACTTTACAATGCAGAAATCATTACCACATTGCTGACAGCTCTGGAGACCAGGACCTGCGATGATGTCATGTGGAGGAGGCAGAGTTCAGCTGAGAAGAGGGGATGAAGGACCTGCCATGACATCACCATCATAGAAACATAGAAGATTGACGGCAGAAAAAGACCACCTGGTCCATCTAGTCTGCCCGTTTATTATCCTTTTATTGTTATCTGAGGATAGATACATGTTTATCCCAGGCATGTTTAAATTCAGTTACTGTGGATTTATCAACCACCTCTGCTGGAAGTTTGTTCCAAGCTGCTACTACTCTTTCAGTGAAATAATATTTTCTAATGTTGTTCTTGATCTTTCCCCAACTAACCTCAGATTGTGCCCCCTTGTTCTTGTGTTCAGTTTCTTATTAATAACACTTCCCTCCTGAACTTTATTCAGTCCTTTAACATATTTAAAGGTTTCAGTCATGTCCCCCCTTTCTCTTCTTTCCTCCAGACTATACATATTAAGAACTCGGAGTCTTTCTTGATAAGTTCTATGCTTTAGACCTTCCACCATTTTTGTAGCTCTTCTTTGGACCCAATATCCTTTTGCAGGTGAGGTCTCCAGAATTGAACACAGTATTCCAGATGTGGTCTCACTAGAGCTCTATACAGAGGGATCACAATCTCCCTCTTTCTGCTCGTTATACCTCTAGCTATGCAGCCAAGCATACGATTTGCTTTCCCTACCGCCTGTTTGCATTGGTTACTCATTTTGAGGCTGTCAGAGATGACTACCCCCAAATCCTTCTCTTCTGTGGTCTTTGTTAGCACAGAACTGCCAATACGATACTCAGATAGAGGATTTCTTCTCCCCAAGTGCATTATTTTACATTTGGAAACATTGAACTGAAGTTTCCATTGTTTTGACCACTTATCTAATATAGATAAATCATTCTCCATATTACCGACACCTCCTGGAACATCAACCCTATTACACACTTTTGTGTCATCAGCAAACAAGCAAACCTTCCCTACCAAGCCGTCCCTTATGTCACTTACAAACATGTTAAACAGAGCAGGACCCAGAACAGATCCTTGTGGCCCCCACTTGTAACCAGCCTCTCCTCAGAATACACTCCATTAACAACAACTCTCTGGTATCTGTCCTTCAGCCAACTGCAGATCCACTGAACTATCCAGGGGTTAAGTCCAATTTTTGATAACTTCTCTATCAGCTCTTTATGGGGAACCGTATCAAAAGCTTTACTGAAATCCAGGTAGGCGACTAGATGTGACTTGTGACTAGAACAGGAGGCGGAGCTCAGCAGGGCAGTAAAGTGAAAAAGAAGACCAGTGAAGCATAGGAAGAAGAATGTAAGTGCCAGGGAAATGCTGGGAGTTGTAGTCCTCTCCTCTTATACCTCCTGTTATGTAATATCAGAGTACATTACAAGAGGAGGGATAAGAGGAGAGGACTACAACTCCCAGCATGTCCAAGCAGTTATTATGTAATATCAGGGTATATTACAACACTCTGGATATGCTGGGAGTTGTAGTCCTCTCCTCTTATACCTCTTCTTATAATGTACTCTGATATTACATAATAACTGCTTGGACATGCTGGGAGTTGTAGTCCCATCCTCTTATACATCCCCCTGTAATGTCCTCTGATATTAATTAATGGCTTAGACATGCTGGGAGTTATAGCCCCAGAATAGACAAAAGGCCTGGAAAGAAGGATAAAAACACAATTAGAGGATAAAAACAGTTTCTCTTCTTTCCAGGCCTTTTGTCTATTCTGGACGGTTGCCACGTTTTCTGATGACATTGGGTAAGTGCCGGTGGACATGGGTTTTTGGTGTTGGAATCTCAATTTCTAGGTACCCATATACTGAATGTGACTGTCACCTAAATGGTGATCACACTCAAATGGGCCACCGACTTCTCTACTAATTCCTGACAGTTCTTATGAAGGAGATGTGTGGTTTAAATGACGATTACTCCCTTGGAACGATCGGGACCTATATATTTGCCTCTACTTACAACCCACCGGTATCCCCACATTGGTTATTAATTGTCCCTCTCGGCCGCACGCACCATGTCAACAGGTTGTGATGCTCAGCGTCCTCCTGTTGCCAGGCGACACGCTGCCGAATTGTGCCCTTAGCCTCTCCCTGTGGGCGTTTCTGTGACGTGAGCCCTGCCATCACTGAACTCTCCCGCGGCCGCCTCCCCTTCTCCGGCGCATGCGCACTGGCTGATCGGGGACGCTGCACGCGGGATATGCGCACCTTCAGCGCTCGGCAGACCCTCCAGCCATGACACGTAAGGCTACAGTAAGTTCTTATACTCATGTACTGTATATATCTATACATATTTGCACACATATGGTTATTTAGGTTAGGGTGGCACCATAGGGATTTGGTAAACACGCCTATTTATACACCTCCTCTTCTCCATATATAGAAGTATATTATGCTTTACTTAGTAGCTTGAAAAAGGTTCTTTGGAACCAAAACGTCACTCTGTATGATGCCAGCATGTAAAAAATAAAAAACACTTTGCATTGAAATTCTTCGGAGTGCTGCGGATCTTCCTCTTTGTCTGTATCTGGGACCTCCAGCCATGGTTCTTCTCTGCGGGCACCCACCACTCGCATTTAAAAAGGATCTACAAATTGATTACCATTTTCCAGGTAATATGCAGTGCTGTTTCTCCCCCCATTTGAACTATTGTCCATATTCTGAGAGCCATGTATTTTTTAAATTTTTTGGGCGATTGTCTTAGGTAGGTTCTCATATTTTGTGAGGGATGAGATGACGGTTTGATTGGTACTATTTTGGGGTGCGTGTGACTTTTTGATCGCTTGGTATTACAGTTTTTGTGATGTAAGGTGTAGAGATGAGTGAATCTATTCGACACTTCGTAGATTCAAATCTTGGAAATTTTCTGTTGCGAAGCGAATCTAATTTTTTTAGATTCGCTCCGTTAGATTCGAAAATGTTCTTAAAGCTTTCTAAGCAGTCGCTACGTATTTGTACACTTAATTGTACGCTAATGCTACGTATAAGTTATTTTATATGCTGATGTGTACGAATTGAGTTAATTAGCGAACTTTTACTATTCATTATTCGTGCGGCAAAATGCCCGGGAAGAAAGCGGTCACCTGACCTAGTGGGAAGAGCTTGCTCTGATTGGTAAGCCGGGACTCCAGGGAGCTTCCCATTGAAAGTACAAAGATGGAAAACTCCCCCCTTGTAGCTCCGCCTCCATCTCCAGTTTGAGACCCAGAGGAAGTGTGCTGTGCAAGATGGTGAACCAGCTGCGCCCCAACTGGGCAGAAATGGATATTGGGTAGCGATATCCCAGAAGTTAAAGAGGAGCCAGAAGAGACGTATGTGGACCAGTGGATTCCTAAGCCAAGACCGAAGAAGACACATGTGGTGTTCCCCGAGCTGGCTGGTGCACCAGAGGCGCCCTGGGCTCCCGCTCCACCGCCCAAGAAGAAGGATTACTCCTTGAGGCAAAACGATATTGTCCCAGCCATAGTGACTGCAAATGCCCTGACATTATGGGATTACAAAAAGGCTGTCGAGGAGTGGGTAATACAAGTCTTGGATCATCCCAGGCCAGGGGATGCTAAATTAGAACGGAGAAAAGGCACCGCAATCTGGTTTTCCGCAGAACGGGCAAGTGGGTTCCTCGCTGATGATGAGACCTCAGAGAAGTACTTTGTGGGCCAGTGCTAAGGGACCCCTCAACAGTCTGCTAGGTCTTATGGGAGCCACAACGTGGACTACTTCTGACGGGTGAGAACTAGTTGGCCATTGTTTTAAGTTAACTTGTTTTTATTGCCCCGTTTACTCTGATCCAGATGGACACGGATTGTTAGGACTCCCCCCATTAGCAGAAAAAGTAATGTCCCAGTTGTGCCTAAGCGCGCCAATTCCCTTTTTCCCCCCTACTCAGGTTATTTGGGAGCCCCCTTTTAAAAAAAGGGTTCTCTTTTAATATATTTGCTGCTATTTTATTACGCTTTTGGATTACAATTTACCCATGTGGATTACAATTGAAGTTTGGGACTCTGTGTTCCAGTTTCATGCCAAGCGTCAGAAGAAAAGAAAGACTCAAACGTATTCTTGAGCCTATTATGCATGTGACAACGTCATCATTTACGTTCCAATCCACGGTGATCCACAAATGCCAACTACCATGGAAGATTAAGCCAGCAGCAGCCAGGGGAGCTAGGTCTTCTTTCCTGGATGCAACCTTGCCTCCACCGCTGCAGCCAGAAGTCCTTACCCCTGCTGTCCCGGCAGGAGGATCCGGTAAAGCGCAAGTGGCTGCAGCGCTCACCAGCGTGACCACCACCCGACCCATTCAAGTACGACTTCTGGAAGAAGAGGGCAGTGGAGTTCCACCACTGCAGCGGGCGTGGCCTACAGGAGGCAGGAGCGTCCTCTGATGTTGTTTAGTAGCAGCCCAAGCGAGGAGGACTTCAGGTCCCTCATCTGAGAAACCCAGCTACTGGCTGAGTGAAAGACATCTCTGGAGGACCTATGGGAGCCACACCATGGACTGCACCTGACGAGTGAGAGCTAGTTCGCACTTGTTTGTTTTATAGTTTGTATTGTCCCCGTTTGACTCTTACCCAGATGGACATGGCTTGTTAGGACTCCCCCCCCACCCCCATTCTGAAGAAAATTCCCAGTTGTGCCCAAGTGCACCTATTTTCCTCCCCCCCCCCCCTTCCTTTCTCAGGTTATTTGGGAGCCTGCTTTGCAAAGAGGGTTCTCTATTTGCTGCTATTTTCTATTATCCATGTGGATTACACGTTACCTGTTTGGATTACAATATTACCTCACGTGGATTACAATTGAATTTTGGAGTGTGTTCCAGGTAGTGTTTTATCATGCCAAGGAGCCACAAGGAGAGACTCAAACGTATATCTGAGCCTTTTATGCTTGAAAATGTTAAATTGATTGCACTAAAATGTTTGCATACTTATGTCTTTGCTGTATTTTAGTTACACTGTTTTAACTGGTTCAGCACTTTAGCCCATTGTGTGTATTCTTTTTCAAGTACTGCAATGTGTCCTATTATGCACTTATTGTACGGTGTTTTTAGTAAATTATGCACTTAGCTGGATAACTAGCAGTGAGCACCTTATTTTTCTACCTCATATGGTCTGCCTCTAAAGACTGTACGCCACATCAATAGTACGCTAAGGATTCGTACGCACTTTTCTACGCTAATGCTTACATATTGCGTACTTTAAATTACACTGATTGTACGTTCGTAATTTGTGCAGTAATGTTCACAAAACAACAATTGTTTTTTGAACGTAGATTCGACCGAATAAATTTGTATTAAGAATTAATCTTGTCTGAAATTCGTTGAATATTCGCCGAAGCAAATTTTGGATGATTTGATCATCTCTAGTAAGGTGACAAAAAATGGCTTTTTTGACACCGTTTTTATTTAATTTTTTTTTTACAGTGTTCACCAGAGGGGTTACGGGATATTTTTATACAGCAGGTTGTTACGGATGCAGTGATACCTAATATGTATACTTTTTTTTATTTATTCAATTAAAGAGGTTGTCCAAATTATTTTTTTGTTCTTTGTATGTTACTAACTTGTCAAGTATAACAACTTTCCCATACACTTTGTGCTTCTAAAAGCTGCTGGTTTCTCAGATTTCCCTGATGATCACATGACCTGTGATGTCAGCTTATCTCCCTGCTCTGTGATGTTTCGTGCACAAGCCTCAGAGATCAGATAACAGTCTGTACACCAGACTTCACTGGCCACGCCCCCCTGCACTGCCTATCTGCTCTCTCCCCTAAGGGCTCAAGGCTTTACAACAGGCTTTACACTGCAGGCAGTGAGGAGACAAATGCTGAGCACAGAAGCTGACAGATGAATTGTATTGCACAAGAACAGGTAGGGGGAAGTTCCCGTGTATATCAGCATTGTCATTGTATAGCTGGGACTTGTAGTCCTACACATACAGCATGCTGCTGAGTATCCTAGAAGGCAGACATATCACTCAGGGCAGCTCTTGTATTCACTCTCTTTGCAGATCGGGGGGGGGGGCGGCAGAGATTGTTATTACTGCAGGTAAACAAAGGCCAGAAGAGAACCAGGGAAATGAGGAAATATAGATTTTTTTATGCCTAAAACTTGCTTAACTTAGTTATATATTGCTGCCCATCAGATTTACAGTGCTATTGTTTTTTTTTTTTCATAACTCGGACAACCCCTTTAAGTTATATGCAATAAAAACATTTTTGAAGCAAAAAAAATCATGTTTTAGTGTCTCCATATTCTGAGAGCCATGGTTTTTTTATATTTTTTGCCCGACTGTTTTACGTGTAATTTTCGGTTAATTTATGAGTTTTCTTACACGTTTTCTGCTTTGTAGTGCAAGAGATTCTTTACGAGCTTTTACAAGTCACAGCAAGCAGCAGTTCGATAGAATGGGATTTAGAGAGACGGATGGCGGATTGTTTCATTTAGAGGCTAATTTTTTTGTGGGATTAAGTGACTGTTTGGTACTATTTTGGGGGGCATACGACTTTTTGATCGCTTGGTGTTGCACATTTTGTGATGTAAGGTGACAAGAAATGGTTGTTTTAGCACAGTTTTTATTTTATTTTTTCTACGACGTTCAGGTGAGGGAGTGGATCATGTGATATGTGGCAATACCCAATATGTCTGTTTCTCTTTTTTTTTACAATTTTATGTGTTTTATTTATTTTTTATTTTTTTAATTGAAACGTATTTTTTTATTATGAAAACACCTTTTTTACACTTTTTTTTTACTTTTTATTTTTGTCCCACTCTGGGACTTCAACTTCTGATCCCCCTCTACATCCTGTATTGTAATTCATTGACTGTCAGCTTGTATGCAGACAGCCTGCTTGTGAGACCCAGCCTAAGGATCTCACAGGCTTCCGTAGAAGGCAAGCCCCAATGCTTATGGAAGGTATCGGGCTGTCTTCTCTGCCATCGGGTCCTCGTCACTGCAGTGCGGGGACCTGATGGAGATGCGGAGGGCACCTGTACCCTTTGCAAACCCTTTGCATGCTGTGGTCAGCTTTGACCGTGGCATACAAGGGTTTAATACGTCGGTGCCTACATGTACGGCAAAGGTCCTCTATCAGTTAATGCACAGTAGAAAAGGACCTGCAGTAAATACACATATGTCATTATTTGTTAGCCAGTAGAGACAGTAGCAGTATATAGGAAGGGTAGTGCCCACTCTGCATTACAGTAGTGTTCACAACACTGTTTGATGTTTTCATTCTTCTGATCCGTCAGAAGAACAGAAAACTATAAAAAAAAAATGAAGCCTGTCTTTTGAACACCCATAAAGCCTCTTTCAGATGTTCAGTATTTGATCAGTAATTATAAGTCAAAACCAGGAGTGGGTCCAAAACAGACATAAAACGGTAATAGAAATAGTTGCATTGTGTTTGTGTTTTGGACCCACTCCTGTTTTTGACTTACACATACCGATCAAACACTGATGTAAAATACTGACCATCTGAAAGAGGCCTGAGGCTCAATTTGCATCCGTTTTGTCCATTTACATCAGAAACCAGCTTTTTTAACAATGAAAAAAGTCCTTCATCTAGAACTTTAGTGGCCTCTTTTACACGGTCAGTATTCTGTCAATATTTTGCATCAGTATTTGATTAGAATTAGAAGCCAAAAACTAGAGTGGGTCCAAAACAGAGATAAAATGGAAATATTTGTATCTCATCTGTGTCCTGAACCCACTCCTGCTTTTTACTTACAAATATTGATCAAGTACTAACCAAATACTGACCGTGTGAAATAGGCCTTATAGATGATCACAGTACAACACATGTGACTTTTCCCAGCTTGCGCCAGGTCTAAAAAATGGGGCAGGGGTGGCAGGCCTACCTCATTCATCATTTTCTACGCCTGTTCTAGGCATAGAGAATAGTCTAAACGTACACTAGCAAGGGAGCTGGCATAGAGTTAGACAGGCGGAGGATACGCTGAAGTTATCTAGCGGCCGACACCACTACATAAATTCAGCAAATTCACCGCTGGCTAAAGGAGTATTAGGACTGGAGTCCAAAATGCAGATTTAAATAAGTAACCCCCTTAACATGTACATATCAGTAGGCCAAGAAGATCCATTGTAGAAATGGCAGTAGAGGCATCTGGAGGGTGGCAGCATCAGAATGGTGGCAGCAGCACGTGACCAGAAGTAACCTGAAGAACACCCGCTCTCATGCCACACTACTGGCAGGGAAGGAAATCATGCCCATGGCAAACTCTGCCAGTTGCAGCCACACTTCCAGTTTGGATGCCTAGTAGTCCAGGGGATCTTACATTATGGGTGACAGGGCGCAGTCCAAGTATGCCACCCCCTGCTGGTTGAGGTTCTGATGCATGTCCTGATACTGCTGGCTGGATTCTTCAGTAGGTAGGTGAAAAAATAAGGCTCATCATAGACTCCAGTCTGAAGTTACTGCCTATGGAGCTGGTACTGCTCCTGCCTCATCCATTCCTCCTTCCCCCTACCTTAATTACTCCCTTAACAACTCTATTAGGAGGATGGAGCATTTATGCTTCTGCTTTCTGAATTTTGCTTTCCTTTTTGGACCAAATAACGTAATATTGATGTCTATTGGTTTTTTGGCTCACCGGAGGTTAATCAGGATTGGTAGAAGCTGGTGAGGGGCACACGAGGAGGCGGCACTTACTTCTCCCCATGACTGTAGATGGAGACACAGAGATCAAAAGTTGACTCAACTTGTGGTCTCCTCCGTGCACAGACTGCTCTGTACAGGCAGCTGATAACTACTGACCGCTGTGTGCAGCGACCAGGCCGCAGGGGCATAGGTGTGAGTATGATAATGTATTGGCACAGTGGTGGTGAGCCGATGGATAAATTACTCACAGTTCTGAACCTATTGCTCCCTGGGCTGATGTGCAGGTGTGTGGAAGGGGACACCAACTCCTTCGGGGCACTCTCTGGTTCCAGGGGCTCTGCCAGGTGTTGATGTGAGGTGCCCTTGATGTTGGAAGATAAGGGTGTTTGTTGGCAGGGTCCCTGATAGTTTAGTGACGCCAGCACCTTGCAGTGCAAAATAAATGAATGGTGGAAAAGATGAGGAGGCAGTTTCTTGTGAAAAACAGAAGAACTTTACTGGGTAAATTGCCTTGAGGTAAATCTCTCATCAAATAATCCACAAGTGTTTCTCTGGTAATAGACAGAAGATGCTGCAAGATTCCCTTAGCAGGCTGGGCAGTCAGTATGTAAATATATAGGCTTCCTTTAGCTAATAATAAAGTATTCTCTCTATACTTGGCTACTGTTCTTCCTTTAAGTCCACTCTTGAGTAAACCAGGCACTGGATATAACTAATGTATTAATTCCTTACTTTGAATCAGCAACCCACAGGGCGGTCTCCCTGGCGGCAGGCATCAATCCTCTGCTCCATTCTTTTACTTCTGGATGCCTTTGAATGAATAGGTCCACAGTCCCGGAGGGGTAGGTGCGGATAAGAAACAACTTGGCGCCTGGTTGTTCAGATGTGTTCAGGTGCCTTTGAGCTCCTCCTGATCACTTGTGCTGGTGGAGTCCACAAAACCACAAATGGTTTTTACCTCCACTAGGCTCACTCTATATCCTAATGGCACTAGGTTTAGTAGCTTAGAAGTGGTAAGGCCACAAATCCCCTGGCTTGGCCATTGCTAGGGCTGACATGGCAGCTACATCATGGACTGACTCCCCTCTATCTAACTAACTAACTGGTTTTTAACCTGCTACATGGCTTATATATAAGGTGTTATAGCACCACCTAGTGGTGTAAGAATAAATAGCAGTTCATCAGCCTGAAAAGGTTCTTGCAGCATGCAGGTACAAACATTGTATTAATGACATGGCACAAAAAGATAATTTGAAGTGTCCATTTTCACACAATAAGTGGGACACTGCATGTGTTGGTTGGACGGATGTGGGTGACAAAATGTTCTTCACCAGACACAGGAAAGGGTGTCATCCTGAGAGAAGACCATCACACATCTTATACTGAAGTGTCTGTAAGACCTGACACCATTCTACAGCATCTTAAGATTCCCCGTGAGCGGCTATAGACATGAAGACTCCCGGTAAGAGACAATTCTGTAATAATTTCATCGATATTGTAAAGTGTGACTTGTTAATCCGCGCGCCTGAGATGACTGAGAATGGGGAGAAGCTGTATTTCATTATAAACCCTCCATACACTGTAATGAGCCCTACAGATGTGTGAGCAGGACACGGGCTGAAAGGATTCCATTCACTGACAGCAGCAGAGATTTAGAACACAACGAGGAAATTATGCACAAGTGTATTAGAAATGTCCACAGCCTTTCATCATACAGTGAATAAGGTTTATTCACATAAAACAGGACGAGCCCTTTAAGGAAAGCTGCAGCTTGATTCAGACCTCGGCTTTAATAGAGCGTCCAAAGAAGTCCATGGGGTCTTTACCGCTCCTCGTTGTCCCTCCATCAGGTTTGGGTTCATACAGAATCAGACAGGAAATAACAGTAAGTAACACCATATGTGCAGAAGTACAAGGACGTGGGGAGAATATCACTGCACGTATACAGCACGTATTGTCATCATAAGGCGGAGGATACGCTGAAGTTATCTAGCGGCCGATAAGTATTTTTCTGATTATTTTTACTTTTACAATTTAGAGAATAAAATCTTGTTGCTCTCCGTAAACCATCAACGAGCTGCTGTTTACTGATCTAATTATAGATATTCTAATACTGACTGAAGCAAGGGAGGATTAAGAGGATACTGGGCAGTGTCTGGGAAAAACATCTCTCTGTCCTAAGATAAAACCATCCCTTTCAGCTATTTTTAGTTTTCATTTTCCTTCTTCCATTCCTCCCAAGAGCCAATTTTTTTTTCTCAGTTTTCAGTTCACATAGTCATCTGAGGTCTGTTTTTTGTGGGACAACTTGTATTTTTAATGTCACTGTTTAATTTACCATATCTTATACTGGAAAATGGGAGAAAAAAATTATTGAAAAAAAAACACAGTTGTGCCAAAGTTTTTAGGTTTCGCAATTACAGCACCATGTGCTAAAAAAAATGAAATGACATACTTATTCCACGAGTCAGTGTGATTTTGCCGATACCAGAATTATATGACTTTTTGATTATGTTTTCTTCCATTTTTTTTTTTTTGGGGGGGGGGGGGCAAAATGACTAAAAAACAGGAAATTAGCCATTTTAATTTTTTTCTATTGCAGTATTCACGGCACACAAAAAAAAAATCTATTTTATCAGTTTTCCTATGCAGCAATGCCAATTATGTTGGTTTTTTATTGTTTATTTTTATATGTAAAATTGAGAAAGGGGGGTGATTTGAATTTTTTTATATTTTTGTAGGTTTTTTTATATTTTTTTTTCTTTTACTGTCGTTTTTAGCTCCCCAAAGGACTCTTCTGATCACTTGTACCATAGACTGCAATACTATACTATTGCAGTGTACGGGATTTTAAAGGCTGTCTCAAGCATGGCTTTGCAGCACCCCCCCCCCGCCTTGAAAGTGCAGGGAATCTTATGCAAGGTTGTTACACCAACTAATCAGAGTCGATTGCTATTACACAGCCACCACTTGCTGAATATGGAGGAGGCTCAGCTCATAAACCCGCTCTAGACACACTGCACAAATCAGAAAATCTGGTCAGAACAGATGTAGGTTGTAAGAAGGTTTCTAAGTAAACTCTATTTTTCGCTTTATAAGACGCACCTGATGATAAGATGCACCCCAGATTTTAGAGTAGGAAAATAAGAAAAAAATATTTTTCATCACACCTCATATCAGACCCCCCATAAATTTCAGGACATCACATCAGACCCCCATATCAGCCCGCCATGTCAGAACCCCATCAGACCTCAGATCAGCCCCTATATCAGCCCACTGTGCGCCCATCAGACCTCAGTTCAGCTCCCATATCAGCCCACTCTACCCCCATTAGACCTCAGATCAGCAGAATGTGCCCCCATCAGACCTCAGATCAGCAAAATGTGCCCCCATGAGACCTCAGATCAGCAAAATGTGCCCCCATGAGACCTCAGATCAGCAAAATGTGCCCCCATGAGACCTCAGATCAGCAGAATGTGCCCCCATGAGACCTCAGATCAGCAGAATGTGCCCCCTTGAGACCTCAGATCAGCAAAATGTGCCCCCATGAGACCTCAGATCAGCAGAATGTGCCCCCATCAGACCTCAGATCAGCAAAATGTGCCCCCATCAGACCTCAGATCAGCAGAATGTGCCCCCATCAGACCCCAAATCAGCAGAATGTGCCCCCATCAGACCTCAGATCAGCAAAATGTGCCCCCATGAGACCTCAAATCAGCAGAATGTGCCCCCATGAGACCTCAGATCAGCAAAATGTGCCCCCATCAGACCTCAGATCAGCAAAATGTGCCCCCATCAGACCTCAGATCAGCAGAATGTGCCCCCATCAGACCTCAGATCAGCAGAATGTGCCCCCATCAGACCTCAGATCAGCCCACCCAGCCACATAAGGTTAAAATAAAAACCTCTCTTACCTGTCCTGTGCCGCGGCTCCGCTCCGGGTCCGGCGCTCTTCTGTTTTCTCTGGCCGGCGCTGCACTGTCACCTGACTGCGTGCAGAGTCAGGTCATAGTACGTGCACTACGTCCTGATGCTGTATGCGGTCAGGACAGTGCAGCGCCGGCCCGGGAAGACAGAAGAGCGCCGGAGCGGAGCCGCGGCACAGGACAGGTAAGAGAGGTTTTTATTTTAACCTTATGTGGCTGGGTGGGCTGATCTGAGGTCTGATGGGGGGTCCCGGCACCTTATACATACAAGTGAGCGCTTCCATAATGGAAGCGCTCACTTGTATTCACTTTATAAGACGCACCACAATTTTCCGCTACTTTTGGGGGGAAAAAAGTGCGTCTTATAAAGCGAAAAATACGGTAAAACTAAACTCCGCCTTGGACAATCCCTTTTATTGAACGCGTCCACAACAATAATCTGATTATAAGGTGTCCTATATGTCCAAACCTCCTGCAGCGCCACCACTGGGGAAGAAGATGTATTACACTATCTCCATTGAACTGAATGGTCTGTCAGTGTTATACATAGAGATGTCGGGTCCTCCAGAACCAGAGATGTCACTTTGTGGCTGCTCTTCACACAGGTTAATATATGAGGGTCCTGAACAGGGGGCTCTCCCTCTGTTACTTCAGAATTATCTAATGAATGTTCTCATAATGTCCACAGATAACAAGATCTGGACGCCTTCCTGGAAATTCCTGATTATTACTGTCCTCCTAGGAGCCAATATTGTTCTCATCCGTATTATCGAAGCACTTGGTAAGTCTGAAAACTCCTATAGAAGGCAGGAGGGTCTGCTCATTGTCACTGATGATCTTACTAATTACTAATATTAATGTTTCCTTCTCTAGTTTATAATGTGGAACTCTCTGAAGCTAAGCACTCCGAAATTCTGCATGAGCTCTGTATGAACAGCAGTGACATGCCCGGAGGTGAGTACCAGAGAACGCTAACTCCTCAACCACTGATTTCTTTCTGAAGAGCAATATATTACATTCTACTATATATATATATATATATATATATATATATATATATATATATACAGTGCTCCAGATTAAAAAAAATACCTAGGAGCCATTGGCTCCTGAACTGAAAAATTTAGGAGCCAAATTTAAATACATATAATTATAATAAAAAAAAGACTTGGAGGAGAAGATGAGGCGCAGGTCCCAGTAGTGAGCGAGCTCTACATACAGCATACTTGAAGCCTGTGAGGATGATCGTAGGGTTGTCACGATACCAAAATTTTGATTCGGTTTCGATACCATAAAAAAGTATTGCGATACTTGATACCATTCGATACCACGCAAAAAAAAATAAAACACCAAAAAAGCTGCATGCATTCCGCATTTTATGGAACGTCTGGCCCATAATAGAACAGTCCTTTCCTGTTTTTTGGGGAGGACAAGGTGACTAAAAAATGGCGAATTGTGTGGTTTTTATTTCTTTCTTTTGTGTTACGTGTTCACTGCATAGGAGATTTTTTTAATGTTTTAATAGTTTGGGCTTTTTGGACCTGGCGATATGTAAAATGTTTATTTATTGTTAATATATTTTATATGTAAAATTGGGAAAGAGGGTGATTTAAATGTGATATATTGTTGTTTTTTTTTTGTTTTTTTTTTACTTTTTATTTTTCTAAGTATTAGCCCCCTTAAGGGCTAGAACTCTTGTCTATTAGGGTGTATAGGACTTTATACTCTCCCTGCTGCCCTAGGCTTTGTGCAGACAGCAGCAGGAAGCTTACCATGGCAGCCAGGACTTCAGTAGCGTCCTGTTTGCTATGGTAACTGATCAGAGTCCCACGATTACACTGTTGGTGTTCCGATCGGAACTGCCACCAATGAAGAGGAAAGGGAGGGGCATGGGAACCTTGTGGCCACTGCCACCGATGATTATTATCCTGGAGGGGTTGGGGGTGGGGGCGCACTGCGCCATCAATGAGTAATACTGGGGTGGGGGGGCACTGCGCCACCAATGAGTAATACTGGGGTGGGGCGGCACTGCGCCTCCAATGAGTAATACTGGGGTGGGTGGGGCACTGCGCCTCCAATGTTTTTATTACTTGGGAGGGGGAGGGCGCACTGCGCCACCAATGAACATAACAATGTTTAATACAAGTACAGGAGGCGTGTGCCAAAGCAGAATCACATAGCTGGCACCCGACCTGTATGACAGGGAGCTGAGATCAGCGGTAGTGAACCCTTCAGGTGCGGCACCTGAGGGGTTAACTGCCGTGTATGGCATCTCCCTATCATACAGGTTGGGTGCCAGCTATGTGATGTTTAATACAAGTACAAGTCTTGTCGCCATTTGTAAATACTAAGTTGCATTGGCGACCACTTTGGTTGCCATCTGGAGCACTGATGTGTCTTACTAAGCAAATAGTATAAAGGAGCACAGGGAGCGGTGAGCGTAGCACTGACTGTACTCGGCGCTCCCTGGTCTTCTTCCAGGTGCCTGCTGTGCTGTGTCTTGACTGCGTATAGTGCCAGGATGTAGTGCGCAGGTCACAGTGCAGAGTGGTGCCAGCAGGAGACCAGGGAGCAGTGAGAGCAGGAAGAGCTGTCTGGAGCAAGGGAGGTAAGTAGTTTTATTTATTTTACTGTCTGTTCTGAGGTCTGATGAAGAATGGAGGTCTGAAACCTAAGTCTTCAATAGCCTAGTCTATTCACAAGGCTGTAGTACCACCATGCGGTGTTGTGGACCACCAACCACGGGTCAGCAGAACATGGGCACTGGCTATGCAAATTAACATCGTGGTTCGGACCCAGTAACTTTAATGGGTCCACTATCCACAAGATAAGTTGAAAGATAGGAGGTATCATACCTTTTGCAGAGCAGAGGCACTGATCCGGAAGGGCTTCTTTGTGTGGGGTTCTAAGTCCATCTCTCACCCCGAAAAGAGAATAGAACATGTTTTATCTTCTGCTGTATCTTGCGGGTCACTTGCCGCATTGAAGTCAAAGGGTCCGCCCCACAATGCGGCGCTCATACAGCCGGTGGCCTGTTTTCCAGACCCATGCTTTATGGTCCACAACACAGTCATGAAAGCACTACAGCCGTGTGAACGGGCCTTTAGAGTCACAGAGGATTCTACAACCTGATATTAATGGATTCTGAGAAATTACAGCAAAAACAATAATATAAAATCCCCAAAAATATCATTGTCTTCCCTTGTATTCATCATGTTTTTCAACATGCTTCACTGATCCACAAACTCCTCCCCTTCCTGCAAGTGCCTTAAATGCATGGCGGGAAAAACACACTCCTCCCCTTTCTGCACCCAGACCTCCCCCAGCCCTTCAGCCTACTATCCCGATTAACCCTTTCCCTGCCTGTAAACCTTCCACCAAAGTCAAGCCGCATCTTCGCTACGGCTGCGCCGTGCATCCATGCTATTCAGATGGTTCTCAGTTCATTTGGTTCTTTGCTTTCTGGGAGAATCTGGGTGACAACTGTGACCTCTGCTCCAACTTGTAGAGGACGGTCAACATTTGACATTGCTGGACACTAAATCGGCATCTCTATTGTACTGTACTGCCCTCTACCTGTACATATACTGTAATGCCCTATGCCTGTACTACATATACTGTACTGCTATCTACCTGTACTACATGTACTGTACTGCTATCTACCAGTACTACATATACTGTACTGCTCTCTACCTGTACTACATATACTGTACTGCTATCTAACTGTACTACATGTACTGTACTGCTCTCTACCTGTACTACATATACTGTACTGCTCTCTACCTGTACTACATGTACTGTACTGCTCTCTACCAGTACTACGTGTACTGTACTGCTCTCTACCTGTACTACATATACTGTACTGCTATCTACCTGTACTACATATACTGTACTGCTCTCTACCTGTACTACATGTACTGTACTACTCTCTACCTGTATTACATGTATTATACTGCTCTCTACCTGTACTACATATACTGTACTGCTCTCTACCTGTACTACATATACTGTACTGCTCTCTACCTGTATTACATGTACAGTACTGCTCTCTACCTGTACTACATATACTGTACTGCTCTCTACCTGTACTTCATATACTGTACTGCTCTCTACCTGTACTACATGTACCATACTGCCCTCTACCTGTACTACATATACTGTACTGCTCTCTACCTGTACTACATGTACTGTACTGCTATCTACCTGTACTACATATACTGTACTGCTCTCTACCTGTACTACATATACTGTACTGCTATCTACCTGTATTACATGTACAGTACTGCTCTCTACCTGTACTACATGTACTGTACTGCTATCTACCTGTACAACATATACTGTACTGCTCTCTACCTGTACTACATATACTGTACTGCTATCTAACTGTACTACATGTACTGTACTGCTCTCTACCTGTACTACATATACTGTACTGCTCTCTACCTGTACTACATATACTGTACTGCTATCTACCTGTACTACATGTACTGTACTGCTCTCTACCTGTATTACATGTATTATACTGCTCTCTACCTGTACTACATATACTGTACTGCTCTCTACCTGTACTACATATACTGTACTGCTCTCTACCTGTATTACATGTACAGTACTGCTCTCTACCTGTACTACATATACTGTACTGCTCTCTACCTGTACTACATGTACCATACTGCCCTCTACCTGTACTACATATACTGTACTGCTCTCTACCTGTACTACATGTACTGTACTGCTATCTACCTGTACTACATATACTGTACTGCTCTCTACCTGTACTACATATACTGTACTGCTATCTACCTGTATTACATGTACAGTACTGCTCTCTACCTGTACGACATGTACTGTACTGCTATCTACCTGTACTACACATACTGTACTGCTCTCTACCTGTATTACATGTACAGTACTGCTCTCTTCCTGTACTGCATATACTGTACTGCTCTCTACCTGTACTTCATATACTGTACTGCTCTCTACCTGTACTACATGTACCATACTGCCCTCTACCTGTACTACATGTACTGTACTGCCCTCTACCTGTACATATACTGTAATGCCCTCTGCCTGTACTACATATACTGTACTACTCTCTACCTGTACTACATGTACTGTACTGCTCTCTACCTGTACTACATATACTGTACTGCTCTCTACGTGTACTACATATACTGTACTGCTATCTACCTGTACTACATGCACTGTTCTGCTCTCTACCTGTACTACATATACTGTACTTCTCTCTTCCTGTACTACATATACTGTACTGCTATATACCTGTACTACATATACTGTACTGCTCTCTACCTGTATTACATGTACAGTACTGCTCTCTACCTCTACTACATATACTGTACTGCTCTCTACCTGTACTTCATATACTGTACTGCTCTCTACCTGTACTACATGTACTGTACTGCTCTCTACCTGTACTACATGTACTGTACTGCCCTCTACCTGTACTACATGTACCGTACCGCTCTCTACCTGTACATATACTGTAATGCCCTCTGCCTGTACTACATGTACTGTACTGCTCTCTACCTGTATTACATATACTGTACTGCTATATACCTGTACTACATTTACTGTACTGCTCTCCACCTGTACTACATGTACTGTACTGCTCTGTACCTGTACTACATGTACTGTACTGCTATCTACCTGTACTACATATACTGTACTGCTCTCTACCTGTACTACATATACTGTACTGCTCTCTACCTGTACTACTGTACATATACTGTACTGCTATCTACCTGTACTACATATACTGTACTGCTATCTACCTGTACTACATGTACTGTACTGCTCTCTACCTGTACTACATATACTGTACTGCTCTCTACCTGTACTACATATACTGTACTGCTATTTACCTGTACTACATGTACTGTACTGCGCTATACCTGTCCTACATGTACTGTACTGCTCTCTATCTGTACTACATGTACTGTACTGCTCTCTATCTGTACTACATGTACTGTACTGCTCTCTACCTGTACTACATGTACTGTACTGCTCTTTATCTGTACTACATGTACTGTACTGCTCTCTACCTGTGCTACATGTACTGTACTTCCATCTACCTATACTACATGTACTGTACTTCCCTCTACCTGTACTACATATACTGTACTGCTCTCTACCTGTACTACATGTGCTGTACTGCTATCTACCTGTACTACATGTGCTGTACTGCTCTCTACCTGTACTACATGTACTGTACTGCTCTCTACCTGTACTACATATACTGTACTGCTCTCTACCTGTACTACATATACTGTACTGCTCTCTACCTGTACTACATGTACTGTACTGCTCTCTACCTGTACTACTTATACTGTACTGCTCTCTACCTGTACTTCATATACTGTGCTGCTCTCTACCTGTACTACATGTACTGTACTGCTCTCTAGCTGTACTACATGTACTGTACTGCCCTCTACCTGTACTACATGTACCATACCGCTCTCTACCTGTACATATACTGTAATGCCCTCTGCCTGTACTACATGTACTGTACTGCTCTCTACCTGTATTACATGTACAGTACTGCTCTCTACCTGTACTGCATATACTGTACTGCTCTCTACCTGTACTTCATATACTGTACTGCTCTCTACCTGTACTTCATATACTGTACTGCTCTCTACCTGTACTACATGTACCATACTGCCCTGTACCTGTATTACATGTACTGTACTGCCCTCTACCTGTATATATACTGTAATGCCCTCTGCCTGTACTACATGTACTGTACTGCTCTCTACCTGTACTACATGTACTGTACTGCTCTCTACCTGTACTACATATACTGTACTGCTCTCTACCTGTACTACATGTACTGTACTGCTATCTACCTGTACTACATATACTGTACTGCTCTCTACCTGTACTACTTATACTGTACTGCTATCTACCTGTACTACATGTACTGTTCTGCTCTCTACCTGTACTACATATACTGTACTGCTCTCTTCCTGTACTACATATACTGTACTGCTATATACCTGTACTACATATACTGTACTGCTCTCTACCTGTATTACATGTACAGTACTGCTCTCTACCTCTACTACATATACTGTACTGCTCTCTACCTGTACTATATATTCTGTACTGCTCTCTACCTGTACTACATGTACTGTACTGCTCTCTACCTGAACTACATGTACTGTACTGCCCTCTACCTGTACTACATGTACCATACCGCTCTCTACCTGTACATATACTGTAATGCCCTCTGCCTGTATACATGTACTGTACTGCTCTCTACCTGTACTACATGTACTGTACTGCTCTCTACCTGTATTACATATACTGTACTGCTATCTACCTGTACTACATGTACTGTACTGCTCTCTACCTGTACTACATATACTGTACTGCTCTCTACCTGTACTACATTTACTGTACAGCTCTCTACCTGTACTACATATACTGTACTGCTCTCTACCTGTACTACATGTACTGTACTGCTCTCTACCTGTACTACATGTACTGTACTGCTCTCTACCTGTACTACATATACTGTACTGATATCTACCTGTTCTACATATACTGTACTGCTATCTACCTGTACTACATGTACTGTACTGCTCTCTACCTGTACTACATGTACTGTACTGCTCTCTACCTGTACTTCATATACTGTACTGCTCTCTGCCTGTACTACATATACTGTACTGCTATTTACCTGTACTACATGTACTGTACTGCTCTCTACCTGTACTACATGTACTGTACTGCGCTATACCTGTACTACATGTACTGTACTGCTCTCTATCTGTACAACATGTACTGTACTGCTCTCTATCTGTACTACATGTACTGTACTGCTCTCTACCTGTACTACATGTACTGTACTGCTCTTTATCTGTACTACATGTACTGTACCGCTCTCTACCTGTGCTACATGTACTGTACTTCCCTCTACCTGTACTACATGTACTGTACTTCCCTCTACTGTACTACATATACTGTACTGCTCTCTACCTGT
>ONZH01025871.1:0-22575 GCA_900303285.1 Rhinella marina
GGTATATAGAATACACAAAACGTTATAATGCACACGCTGTGCAGGTGGTGTTAGGGTCAGGCAACTTGTGTTATTTTTGCTCCAAAAGAAAAAAAAATATTGCAGCCAGATAACACAGTCCTTAAAAGGACTTTTCGGTCTTTTTTTTTTTTTTTTTTAAACTATATTTCTTTATTGAAAATTTTGAATAGTACAAGAAACGCGGTAGCGCAGTACCGCACAATAAAAGGCAAAATTTGCAAACAATACAAATGCAAATATCTAAGTGTTCGACATACAAATAATAATATAAAGTGTCAAACAAAAAACAAAAACAAACAATTGAAAAGAAAAGAAAGAGTACAACGTCCCTTTGCGTTTGTATACTAAGCTTGTAGTACCTTGCAAGTTTCCAACTAGCCCCAGGTTTCCTTTTGTCAAGGGGATCCTGAAGAAATATTAGTATTAGGCAGTACATTATACCTGGACTCCCTCCAGAGCAACCACCCATCCATGGCCCTCCTTGATCTGCGGGTGATAAATGTCAGAGTCCTCTCGTATGCATAAATAGTATTAATTCTATGAAGCACCTCCTTTAAGTCTGGTGGTTCGACTTTTTTCCAATTAAAAGTTATAGATAACTTAGCGGCCAGAAACACATGCATCAGTATGCTTCCTGCATGACATAGGGAGCTCATCTATCCCTATAAACAACAAAGCTAGCGAAGGTGATGATACTATGGGAATTCCTGTAATATCAGATGCTATTTGAAATACCTCCTTCCAAAATAGAACCAGTTTAGGACAGGACCATAATATATGTAAAAGTGTACCCTTACTTCCACACGACCTCCAACATAAATGTGAGGTACCTGGAAACATAACACTCAATTTCTCAGGAGTGTAGTACCACCTTAGGACAGTTTTCATGTATGATTCGTATAAGGTAGTACACTTAAGAATTCTAGCTGACATTCTGAGAGCCACAGACCACTGAGAATCTGAAAATGAAGTGTGTAGGTCTTGTTCCCATGCTACAAAGGGAGAGGACTTAGTAAAGGTTTCCTTCTGTCCCAACATTACGTATAAAGGTCTAATGGGCATTCTTTTCACATTGGGGTCCGACCAGAATTCCAACAGTTTCCTGTTAATGTGAACCTTTGGAACTAGGTCAGATTGAATAAGGTGACGTAACCTCAAAAACTTAAAGAAATCCCTCTGGGGTATGTTGTATTCGTCAACTAAATGTTGAAATGATAAAGTGGAGGTCCGGAGAGCTCACGTGCGACAACCGGACAATCCCCTTTAATATCCAAGGATGAAAATCTATGTCAGAAAGAAACAGATGTGTTGCTTCCAAGGGCAAAAACTCCACTGGAGCTACTAATGCGTGTTTGGTTACAGTATGGAACTGACCCCAATGTTCCAGTGCTGCATCTACTAGGTATGAAAAAGCCCGCTTCTTATATGGGACTAGCAGAGAACCCAAGAGTAGCGATTTAAGGGATACCCTCGGAACCACAGAAGACTCTAGATGTATCCAATGTTGGTTTTAGATCTCCTTTCCACCAGTAATATAATTGTTGTATTTGTATGGCCAAGAAGTAATCCTGTACTTTGGGTAGGCCTACTCCACCAACTGTCCTTTTCTTATGTAATAGGGAAGCTGCCATCCTGGGCCTAGAGCCTCCCCAAATATACTCTGTAATCAGATGCGTCACCTTTTGGAAAAAAGAACTGGGGACTTTTATAGGCAAAATCCTAAATATGTACATCAATTTGGGTAGTAGCATCATCTGATAAGCTGCTATTCTGCCTAACCAGGAAATCTCCTTATATTGAAGAGAGGAGAGATCCCTCCTCACCATTTCTATCAAAGGAACATAGTTGACCTTATATAAGTGGTGAACTGTATTAGTGAGTCTAATTCCCAGGTAGTCAATGTGGTCCGGTTGCCAATCTAGCTGAAAAGCATGCCTTAACCATTGCTCCTCAGCAGGTGAGAGATGCAAAGGGAGAATCTGTGACTTAGACTCATTCAACTTATAACAGGAGAGGGCACTAAAGTTCTCAATCAGAGTCATGGCCTCCGGAAGCGATCGCACAGGGTTGGTGAGAAATAATATAATATCATCAGCATACATAGAGATATGATGCATTCTCCCTCCTACTTGCACCCCAGTTATCCCAGGATGAAGTCTAATGGCCTGCGCCAAAGGTTCTATAGAAAGGATAAAAATAATTGGTGAGAGAGGACACCCTTGGCGTGTCCCGTTAGTGATCTTGAATGGAGTCGATAGTGTCGAATTAGCCAGAACCTTGGCAGAAGGGGAGGAGTATAATGCTCCTATGGCATCTAGACATGGACCTCTAAATCCCATATGTCGCAATACGGAGAAGGCGAACGACCAGTTCACTCGGTCAAACGCCTTCTCCGCATCTAAAGTGACCAAAACAGCAGGGGTTCTCTTTGCTTCCAATCTATCTATTATGTTGATTACCCTCCTGGTATTTTCATAAATTTGTCTGCCCCGGACAAATCCCGTTTGGTCCGATGAAATCAAAGTAGGGACAATATCCGCCAGGCGGGTAGCTAAGATTTTAGCGTATATCTTTATATCCGAATTTAACAACGAGATCGGCCTAAAATTCTGAGGGATCTCTGGGGGCTTGCCAGGCTTAGGCAAAGTAACAATAGTGGCCACTAACATCTCGCTTGGAAGCAGCCATCTGTAGCCACCCTCTGAAAGGTGGAAGTTAAATGAGGGGCTAGAATACTAGTGAAAGACTTATAATATATATTACTAAATCCATCAGGACCTGGAGCCTTATGCAAAGGGAGAGAACGGATCGCACGCGATACCTCCTCTTCAGTAAAAGAAGCGTTAAGAGCATTTAAGTGAGTCTCTGATAACTGAGATAGGTGTAGGCCCTCTAAGAATGCATCTATCTTCTGTTGTTGGGGAGAGATATAATCCACTTCTTTCTCCAAGTTATACAGAGAAGCATAATACCTCTTAAAGATATCAGCAATGCCGTCAGGGTCACTAACTGGAGAGTCAGTGAGGGACTTTTTGAGGAAAGGTATCCTGGATTTTATCTGTCGTTGTTTTAGTCTACTGGCCAGCAGTTTGCCCGCTTTGTTTCCCTGGGAATAAAAAATCGCTTTCGTCTTCCGGAGACCATGCTCATATCTGCCAAGCAACAATTCCCTCAACTGCAGCCGTAATGACCTCAATTTATCCGCATTAGTTTGAGAAGGATTCCCTTTATTGACCGTCTCAACGGCAGCAATTTCTGAGGTAATGTCTTGAAATTTTTTCTCCCTATCCTTTTTAGCCCTACTACCTATCTTGATAAGAATCCCTCTTACAAATGCTTTGTGAGCATTCCACACTGATATTGGGTTAGAGACAGACCCCGCATTCAAACTAAAGTATTCCTTCACGGCAGACTCAACCTCTTTTCTGTATGTAGGATGTTCCAGTAAGAATGGATTCAAACGCCAAGAAGAAAACCCTCTAAGGCAATGTTCTTCTTTAATAGTCAAGGAGACCGCAGCATGGTCAGACCACGTGATTGTTTCAACAGTTGATTCAAGTGCCGGACCAATCAGGGATCTACCTACCAAAAACATATCTATTCTTGAATAAGAATTGTGCACATTAGAGAAAAAAGAGAAGTCTCTCTCATTACCATGCTGCAGCCTCCATACATCATACAGGTCATGGGACAACATAAATGCTTTCAACCATGAGGATCTCACCGAAGATGAGGTAGTGTCTAGGAGGGGATCCGCCACATCATTAAAGTCCCCCAGCCACAACACGTGGCCCTGTTTTATTGTGTTCACTTTTTTGACAAGCTTGTTGAAAAATGCTTGTTGATGCCTATTGGGAGCATAGACAGCTATTATCGTGTAGGTAATGTTATTCAATTGCCCCACTACTATAACATACCTCCCATTTTGGTCTACAGTTTGCTGATGTAATTGGAAAGCAATTGTGTTTTTAAACCCCAACATGACACCTCTCTGTTTTTTCTTGTAATGGGAATGATAAATTGTTGGAAACAATCTATGACGGATCCTCCCTGCATCTATTTCTTTTAGATGGGATTCCTGCACACTAAACACATCACATCTGCTGTCTATGAGTTCTTTCCATAAAAAAGCTCTCTTTTGGGGGCTGTTTAGGCCCTTCACATTCATTGAGATAAACTTCAGACCCATGGTGATTGGCAAAAAGCATAAATACAGTGCATAAACCCAGCATAAGACAAATGAACCCCTATTAGGAAGGAGAGCAAGGTCATATATTCACGATCACATATCGTTGATGGATAAACCACGTTGTACCCAATATAAAACAAGAAAGCAAAAAATGCAACAAAAACCGTAAAGAAAACAACGTCCATCAGCTGGAATCGCCGACGACAACCTGTGGGGGTAAAGATTAAACGCAACTCACACATAAACCCCTGAGGAACGGCTTAGCTCCTTAACGTCCATTCGCAGCCGGTTGCTATTCAGGTCTTTGGCTTCTTCTTGTGTGACACCACAGTCCATTCTTGCCGAAGCTGAGAAGGATGAGAAGGGTGTGAAAGCTCCTGTATATGTATGTTCCATTGATGTAGCAGACGTTTTCCCGCCTCCAGTGAAGATATAGAATGTAGAGCACCATCATGCTGTACTAAAATCTTCGTGGGGAATCCCCACCTGTATGGCATAGCTTGATCCCGTAGAGCTGCTGTGATAGGGGCTAGAGATCTCCTTTGTTGCAATGTTGCCGCAGATAGATCCGCAAACAGCTTGACATCTTCATAAGGTGAAGGTAAAGTCGTGCGGTTCCTACAGGCCTGAAGCAATGATTCCTTGACCTGAAAGAAGTGAACTCTGGTGAGGACGTCTCTCGGAGTGGTGTTCGGAAGGTGTTTGGGCCTAGCCACTCTGTGGATTCTGTCCAGCAATAGATCATTCTCTGAGAGATGTGGTAGCAAGGTTTTCATCAGGCCATGAAAATATGTACGTAGCTCCTGGGTCTGTATGTCTTCAGGGATGCCCCTAATTTTCAAATTATTTCTACGCGATCTGTCTTCCAGATCTATAAGCTTGTTCTTAATCGTCTCCACTTCATCAGACAGTTCATTGTGAGCATCTATAAGCTGATTGTGAGATAAAGCAAACTCACCCATCTTATTTTCTGTGTGAGACATTCTCCCCTCCAGATCTAGGATGGAGGTTTGTAAGGGGGATAGCAGCCCCGCTAGGTTATCTTGAATCGATTTCCCGAAGGCTAACAACATATCTTTCAGGAGGGATCCCGAAGCAGGTAAGTCGGAGGTCTGAAAACCACGAAGTGCAGCCCCTAAGGAATCCGAGGTAGAGGCTGTTATCTGTTGTTGAGGATTCCTCTCCTCTTCCGAGGAGTGCTGTTGCGCCTCCACTGAATCACTCTGAGAGGATAAGGCGCGAAAAGGAGACACGCGGTCTGGCGTTCGCGGGCTTCCGCCATCTTGCTCATATCTCGTGGAGGAAGGAGACTTGCCTCCAGTGGCACAAACATTGCCCGGTGGTGAAACAGGGTGAGAGCTATCTCCCTCCGGAGGTTCCGTACCGCTGTCCTGTGGACGCTGTTGATGTCTCCGTGAGGGCGGTAAGGGAGAGTCGGAGCCTCCATCTCCCCGCTCCTTCTCAAAGAAGAAACTCAGTTTGCTCTGAGCCTTCACAGATCTTTTGCCCCTCGTCATCATGGACTGCTGCGACATTCAGGCGGGTATATTAGAGCTGCTGGTCGCTTGAAAAGCTAGGTCAGTCGCTGCTGCAAGGACGGAGCTCCGAGCTCAAGCTGCCATCTCACTCGGCAGCAAGCCACACCCCCCCGACTTTTCGGTCTTTTAAACAGAACAACTAGCCCTGCCTAGCCAAATCCTATCCCTACACTGTCTGTCCCTCCTTGCGCAAACGTTATACAGCAGACGCAGCGCAGGTAATGTCGCCTTGATTAGCGGCAGAAAAAATAGCAACGGATGTCAGGTATATAGGATACAAAAACGTTATAATGCACACGCTGCGCAGGTGGTGCTTAGGTCTGGCAACCTTGCGCAATTTTTGACCCCGCCGAAAAAAAAATATATTGCAGCCAGATATAATAGCCCTTAAAGGGGCTTTTGGGTCTTTTCAACAGAAAATCTAGCCCTGCCTAGCCAATTTCTATCCCTACACTATCTGTCCCTCCTTGCAGCAGCTCTCCCTGACTAAGACTGAGCCGGGTCACATGTCACCGGGTGCTAAATAGCACCTGATGATGCGTTCCCAGCCAGCCAATCACTGTAATGCCAGTAGCCACATACCTTTTACAGGAATAAGTGATGAGAATGATAAAATCCATACACATTAGATAAGTGTTTTTTAAGCATAGATTTATTATTTGCTCATTATACAATTAATATACGTATAATAAAACAGATCCATTCATCTGCAGAATAACATTCAGCTGTTGTTGCCCTCTTTAGATGTTCCTTCATCTCAGTGTTGATATCCTGAAACTTCAGCTGCAGATGTCATAGTCTGAAAATACAAACATGGTTAGATTTCAGAATAATGATAGGGCTGACGAATATATTGTATGATATATTTACAGAAAATTCTACATTATATTATTAGTAATAATGATAATATGAAGAACAATATGAATATGAGGTTACATGGGAAAAAGAGAATAAAGAAGTGAGGACAGTACCTACCAAATAACCCTGATGTTCTTCATATCAATCACATTGATGTTCTTGATATTGATTAGCTTGATGACGTTCTTGATTTTTTTATGGTTAATGTATTAATTATGTATTATGGAATTATTAATGATAAAATTAGGTTATGTTGATGATTCTCTTTCAGTTGATGCTGTGGATGTTCTTGATCATGATTTTAATCACCAAATTGATGATAATAACAATGATGTTAAAGTTGTTGGTGATTTTTGCTATTTATGATAATTAGAAAATTGATTTTTTTTTCACAATCATACTAGTGATGTTGATGTTTCTAAATATTATGATGTTGACATTATTATTAATATTTATATAATTATATAATTGATGGTAATGGTTCTCCTCATGATGTCATTGGTGATATTCTTTTTGATCTTGTTGATGTTTCTGATCATTAAGATGTCACATAAAGATGATAGGAATTATTGTATTACCTGGATAACATTTTCCTTTCCATTTAGCCGACCACTGATGTGGTCCAGATCTGAACTTCTTTCTCATCTATGTCATTGAAAGGACTCTCTGTTGAACAGTAGAAGAGAAGATGTTATTAATAGTTCTCTAGTTTGAATGGTGCAAGTCTACATAAGACAGGTGTCAATATATAGTTGTGATATCTACATTGCAGCTCTTCCATCCATCTCTACGTGACTGCTGGCAATAGATGAGTATGAAGCTTGGATATCTCTGGAAGCCCCATAGAAATCAATGGAGCAGCAGTAGCATGCATGACTGTTGCTCCATTCACTTCAGAGACTCAGGTCATTTTTACATATTGTGGGGAAAAAAGTATTTAGTCAGACACCAATTGTGCAAGTTCTCATACTTAAAAAGATGAGAGAAGTCTGTAATTGACATCATAGGCAGACCTCAACTATGAGAGACAAAATGAGAATTTGGTCAATAACAAAAGTTCATCTCAATACTGTTATATATCCTTTGTTGGCAATGACATAGGTCAAACGTTTTCTGTAAGTCTTCACACGGTTGGCACACACTGTTGCTGGTATGTTGGCCCATTCCTCCATGCAGATCTCCTCTAGAGCAGTGATGTTTTGGGGCTGTCGTTGGGCAACATGGACTTTCAACTCCCTCCAAAGGTTTTCTATGGGGTTGAGATCTGGAGACTGGCTAGGCCACTCCAGGACCTTGAAATTCTTCTTAAAAAGCCACTCCTTCGTTGCCCTGGTGGTGTGCTTGGACCATTGTCATGCTGAAAGACCCAGCCATGTTTCATCTTCAATGCCCTTGATGATGGAAGGAGATTTGCACTCAAAATCTCATGATACATGACCCTATTCATTCATTCATGCACACGGATCAGTCGTCCTGGTCCCTTTGCAGAGAAACAGCCCCAAAGCATGATCTTACCACCCCCATGCTTCACAGTAGGTATGGTGTTCTTTGGATGCAACACAGCATTCACTCTCCTCCAAACACGACAAGTTGTGTTTCTACCAACAGTTCTACTTTGGTTTCATCTGACCATATGACATTCTCCCAATACTCTTCTGGAACATCCAAATGCTCTCTAGCAAACTTCAGACGGGATCGGATATGAACTGGCTTAAGTAGGGGGACACATCTGGCACTGCAGGATCTGAGTCCCTGGCAGCGTAGTGTGTTACTGACGTAGCCTTTGTTACGTTGGTCCCAGCTTTCTGCAGGTCATTCAGTAGGTCCCCCTGTGTGGTTCTGGGATTTTTGCTCACAGTTCTTGTGATCATTTTAACCCCATGGGGTGAGATCTTGCATGGAGCCCCTGATCGATTATCGGTGGTCTTGTATGTCTTCCATTTTCTTTTTCCCAGTTGATTTCTTCACACCAAGCTGCTTGCCTATTGCAGATTCAGTCTTCCCAGCCTGGTGCAGGTCTACAATTTTGTTTCTGGTGTCCTTCGACAGCTCTTTGGTCTTCACCATAGTGGAGTTTGGAGTGTGACTGTTTGAGGTTGTGGACAGGTGTCTTTTATACTGATAACAAGTTCAAACAGGTGACATTACAACAGGTAATGAGTGGAAGACAGAGAAGCCTCTTAAAGAAGAAGTTACAGGTCTGTGAGAGCCAGAAATCTTGCTTGTTTGTAGGTGACCAAATACTTATTTTCCACCATAATTTGCAATAAATTCTTTAAAAATCAGACAATGTGATTTTCTGGATTTGTTTTCTCATTTTGTCTCTCATAGTTGAGGTCTACCTATGATGTCAATTACAGGCCTCTCTCATCTTTTTAAGTGGGAGAACTTGCACAATTGGTGGCTGACTAAATACTTTTTTCCCCACTGTAAGTATATCAAAATCTATCCATATTCTAGCTTTAATATACTCACAGATTCTGGATGATTTATCATCAATATCACCATCATTATTGCTTCAGTATTTCATCAGGAATTATATACGTTTTCATTCCTTCCGGCACTTCCTCTGCAACCCATAGACTATAATGTGCATATTTTGAAGCAAATACACATAAACTCGGACAATAACCCTCTAGGCATATATGTTTTGAAAATACGTTCATATGAAAAAGCTCTATAGCGTTTGGGCTTCAACAATCCAGGAGGACACTGAAAAACAATGTTATACATGGCAGGATTGCAAGGAGAAAGCTGCTACTCTTCAAAAAGAACAGTGCTGCCCATCTGCAGTTTTTTAAAGATTACCAGGACAAGCCAGAAGGTTATTGGAACAGTGATTTGTGGACGGATGAGACCAAAATATCACTTTTTGGGTTAAATGACATGCATTATGGAAAAGGAAAGGAAAACTACATTCCAGGAAAAACCTCATCACATCTGTGAAGCACATTGATGGCAATATCTTGTTTTGGGCCTGTTTTGCCAGGGCATTTTTTCAACATTGACAATAAATCCTGAGTTATACCAGCAAATTGTAAAACAAAATATAAGGACATCTGAAAGACAATGACCCTAAGCACACAAGTCGTTTTACCAAAAAATAGTTCAAGAATAAAGTTAAGGTTTTGGAATGGCCAAGTCAAAGTCCTGACCTTAATCCAATAGAAATGTTGTGAAAGGACCTGAAGCCAGCAGTTCGTGGGTAGAAACTTAACAGAGTTGAAGCTGTTTTATATGGAGGAATGGGCTAAAATTCTTCCAAGCCGATGTTCAGGACTAGTCAACAATTTTTTCAATATATAAATGACCAAGTCAAATATTTTTGACTCATTGGTTTAATTTTCATTGGTTATCATTAACTACTTTTAGGACTTGGGCAAAAATCTGATATAATTTTAGGTTAAATTTCTTCAGAAATATCAAAAATTCTGAGGGGTTCATAAATGTTCAAGTAGCACCATCCATCACTTATACTGTGATGATGATAAACAACAATCCTATGAGATGTAAGATAAGATGACTATAAATTTGTTAGATATAACAACTTCATTTTACTAAGACTCATACAAACAGCAAAGACTCTACAAACAACTGATCAGTGAGGAGGTTCCAGGGGTCGAAACCCCAGTGATCTGATGTAAATGACCTATCCTGAAGATAAGCCAACAATATTGGCCTTCCAGAAAAGCTCTTTGACTGACTTGTATATTACTGTTACAAATTTAGCAACAGATGCCTCACTTATTAATGCTCTAAAAATATTTAATTCTGACTCCCACTGCCACAACAATGACAGCTATAGTGACTGACAGTAGTGTGGACCCCATGTAGATTAGCTATATTATTGTTACCTTGGTTATCTACCAAGACTTCCAGAAGTTCATCTCCTCTATGAACTTTTATTTTCTGCCTAAAGATAAAAAATAGGTATTACAATGATGACACAGTATATGAAATAACAGCAAATGTTCCTGGTACAGCACACAGTAACTTGACCAGGACTCAACAAGCACCAATAAGAATCAATGGTCTCATCTCAGTGATCACGGTGCAGGATCATATTCTTGCCTCATAGTCCCTTCCTCTTCCTGTACAGACATCACAAAGTAACAGCAGAAAAAGAATGAACCTACATGTGTCCATAATGGATCATTCACAATATGAAAAACAATTGTAATAAATGAATGAGGTCAATAACTCACCAGATGTAATGAAGCAGCCAGACAATAAAAGCAAACGCTGATATTGCCAGAAGAAAAAATGCAAAATTGTCCAATTTGATAACGTCTGTATAATAAGAAAACGGTTAGGAAATTATTCATTCAGGCACTTGCCACTTATACTTTACTGCATATTGCATCTTATCACTATGAAGACCCTTTGAATATTTATTATAGGAAATGACCTGTGCTAGTTTCCCTGTGTGTCTACTGGATTGTGGGAACTCATACCAAAAATTAAAACCTACCATCTTTGTCTCATTTCAACTCAAAGATCTCAATCAGCTGATCATCATATAAGTACCTATGTACAGTAACATTTCTATGTAATACCCCTATTGATAGTTTAGTCAACATTTCAAGGAGGAATAACAAAGGAATGTCAAAATGCAGAGTTCTGTGAATAGATTCTTTGTAATTATTGTGTCACAGATGTCTCATTTACAAGTGTTCTACAGCTAGAATCTCAGGTAAACTTTAAATTATATTATATTATATGTTCCAGAAAAATAGCGCCAACTCTGGCGAGTCTACAAGCAGAATCCTTTTATGGGCAATATGACTACACTGTATTGAAGACCGCTGTAAAGACTTTGGTAGCAGATTGTCCTTGAGATTAAACATATTTGGTAACTCAGATGTTACTGTAAAGCTCAGCTATATTTTACCTTGTGATCACTGACAACTTTTGGGATTCTAATGAAAGATAACATACACAAGTGTCTGGAGGTACTTACCTGCCATCGCTCTCCTCACCTTCACTTTACCCTCAAAGAGCTCAGTCAGCTGGTCAGCCGGTACACCCCCCTGCTCAGCATTGTGACATCATCTTGATGTCATAGATATAAGATTCTTACTGTCATGTGTCTTTTGATGTGCCTATAAATTATCAGAAAGGCTATATAGAAAATATCTGGAATCATTTTAACTCATTCTTGACCAAGCAATTTTCCATTTCTTCATTTAACATACATAGTAACATAGTTTATAAGGCCAAAAAAAGACATCTGTTCATCCAGTTTGGCCTGTTATCCTACAAGTTGATCCAGAGGAAGGCAAAAAACCCTGTGAAGTATAAGCAAATTTTCCCCACTTTAGGGGAAAAAATTCCTTTCCGACTCCAATCAGGTAATCAGAATAACTCCCTGGATCAATGACCCCTCTCTAGTAACTATAACCTATAATATTATTACATCCAGGCCCCTCTTGAACTGTTTCAGTGAACTTACCATCACCACCTCCTCAGGCAGAGAGTTCCATAGTCTCACTGCTCTTACCTTAAAGAATCTTCTTCTATGTTTGTGTACAAACCTTCTTTCCTCCAGACGCAGAGGATGTCCCCTCGTCACAGTCCTGGGGATAAATAGATCATGGGAGAGATATCTGTACTGACCCCTGATATATTTATACATAGTTATTAGATCTCCCCTCAGTCGTCTTTTTTTAAAAGTGAATAACCCTAATTTTGATAATCTTTCTGGGTACTGTAGTCCACCCATTCCAGTTACTACTTTAGTTGGCCTCCTCTGAACCCTCTCCAGCTCTGTTATGTCTGCCTTGTTCACAGGAGCCCAGAACTGTACACAGTACTCCATGTGTGGTCTAACTAGTGATTTGTAAAGTGGCAGGACTATGTTCTCATCATGGGCATCTATGCCCCTTGTGATGCAACCCATTATCTCATTGGCCTTGGCAGCAGCTGTCTGATACTGGTTTCTACAGCTTAGTTTGTGGTTCACTAAAATTCCTAGGTCCTTTTCCATGTCAGTGTTACCCAGTGTTTTACCATTTAGTATATACTTTTGACTTGCATTATTCGTTCCCATATGCATAACCTTACATTTGTCAGTGCTAAACCTCATCTGCCACTTCTCTGCCCAAGATCTATCCAGATCCATCTGTAGCAGTGTATTGTCCTCTTCTGTGCTAATTACTTTATACAGTTTAGTGTCATCTGCAAAAATGTATATTTTACTGTGCAAGCCTTCTACAAGATCATTAATAAATATATTGAAGAGAATAGTGCCTAATACAGACCCCTGTGGTACCCCACTAGTGACAGTGACCCAATCTGAGTATGTACTGTTAATAACCACCCTCTGTTTTCTATCACTGAGCCAGTTACTTACCCACATACAGACATTTTCTCCCAGTCCAAGCATTCTCATTTTATATACTAACCTTTTATGTGGTACCGAAAAATGCTTTGGAGAAGTCCAGATAGTCCAGAAGTCTAAAACTTACCTCCTCATAGAAACTGATTAAATTAGTTTGACATGACCGATTCCTCATGAAGCCATGCTGATATGACGTTATTTGCTTACTTTCATTGGGGTACTCCAAGATAACATTTATTAGAAAACCTTCAAACAGTTTACCCACAACAGATGTTAAACTTACTGGCAGGGGGCGTGGCCTGACGAGCGTTGGAGTAGGACGCTGAGCTCCTGCACTTGATCCTGACAAAGATCCTGTGATGCTGCACCCTTGCACTTAAAATCGCTGGCGAAGGGGATATTAAGTGATCTGTTCACCTATTCTTACCTCCCTGCTGGTGTTCGCGCCTCTTCCATGCAAGGAAAGGAAAATCAGCGCTCAGGCCGGAGCAAGACACCTCCATTCAAGATGGCGGCGGTGAGGAAGGAGGTATGGAGACCGTGTGCTGGAACATTACTGCCTGGCTTGAGAAGGCTGGTCGCAAAGCCGAGCACTCTGCTTCTGAGTCTCCTGTGGAAAAGCAGGTTGGTGGTGGCAGAGATGGAGAACAAGCTAGAGATTCATCAGAGGAGGAGGCAGCCCCACCCCAGTATGCAGCGTCACCTAGGCCACAGAGCGCCAAACACCATGTTACTGAGGACTACCCAGGCCTAGACCCCACGCTTGCTGATGTGATGGCTGCGCTAACTACATGCAATGCCTCTTTATCTCTACTTATCACACAAATGGGGAGCCTAAAATCGGATCTGTCTCTGATTCGCCATGATCTGCATAAAGTGGCAGAGCGCACTAGAGAAGTTGAGAAAAGAGTATCCGATATGGAAGATCTCATTACACCGCTGACGAAAGTAACAAAAAAAGGCAGAGCAAGATATAGAGTTGCTCTTCCTTAAAGTGGATGATTTGGAAAACCGATCACGCCGTAACAATGTGAGAATGGTGGGATTCCCGGAGCAGATTGAAGGCAATAATCCTACTGAATATATTGAGTGCTGGTTGGCACAAAAGTTTAAGGACTGTGGTCTGTCTGTCCTTTATGCGGTAGAGAGGGCACATTGTGTGCCTATGAGACCATTACCACCCGGGAGATCCCCAAGACCCATCTTGGCAAAAATACTTCACTACAGGGACAGGGATGTAATACTCCAAAAAGCCCGGGACCATCCTGATCTTACAGTCAATGGGAGTAAAATTTCCGTGTACTCGGATTATTCCACTGAAGTACAGAAGAAGAGGGCGAAGTTCCTGGACATCAAGAGAAGGCTTCGGGACTTGCAGATTCAATACGCCATGTTATTCCCTGCCAGGCTACGAATCGTCGCTTTGGGGAGCACGCACTTTTTTGAAGATCCTACATCTGCCTTGCAATGGCTGGACCATCACGAGCCCCAACTGCGTCAGCGTGTGGACTCTGGATGATTTATCTATATCCTTATTCTTATAGTTTTTCACATTACTGCTGTATTCACAGCTATTTTTGTTAGGTAGCACCTTGAGTGCCTGTGTATCAGCTTCTCCTTTGATGGAGACCCTGATACTTGCAGGAGTGAGGTAATATTAGTGCCTTACTACTTTGGTGTGCAAGTTTACCAGCAATGTTCTTAAGTTGGTTGGTTTTATGCTCCACTACAAGTTGGGTACATACTATTCGCCCGAGGGTGAAGCTTATGTGCCTTCATTTTGCTTTATTTGGGTTTTGGGAAGGGGGGTTGGGATTCTCATTCCGGTGTACGGTGCTTTTGGGACATACTGAGGTAGGGGTTAAGGGATATGACTTTTATGTTGTCTTATATTGGTTAATGCTTTACAATGGCGAACTCAGTGAAAATACTTAGCTGGAATGTGAGTGGGATGGCGGATCCAACTAAGAGAACGGCAATTTTCCGGTATCTGTTAGGGCAGGGTCCTGCTGTATATTGCTTACAGGAGACGCATATGATGGATGACAAGCTCTATTTGTTTCGCAAGAGATGGCTGGGATATGATATTCATGCTATACATACTAGTCACTCTAGAGGTGTCAGTTTGTTGATACATACGAGTTTGAGATTTTGTCATATGACATCCGAAACTTATTCTGAGGGCCAATACATCTGTTTGCTCTGTACGATTAACGGGGTGAGGATAATCTTAGTAAATATGCATGTGCCTCCACCTTATTCTAGTGTACCTATCAATAAGGTGCTATCCTTTATTGCTCAGTTCCCAGCAGTACCATGTCTGATTGTTGGAGATTTCAATATGGTGCCTAACACCACTCTGGATAGGCTTGGTCAGTCAGTTGTGGGTCAAGGATCGGGTTTGACTCCATTTGGTAAGATGATTGCTGAAGTGGGTCTTATTGATGTGTGGAGGACCAAACATGGAATGGAATGTCAGTATTCCTGCTGCTCTTCCAGCTATTCCTCCCTGTCTCGTATTGATCTCGCATTGGCTAATCCACATTGCATGACCCTCGTTAGTACTGCTGAATATCTTACTAGTTCTTTATCAGATCATGCGCCTTTAACTGTTCAGTTGTTGGTGGGTGAGGGACAGGTCAGTGGTCCTAGAATATGGAAGTTGCATCCTACTTAGATTCAGATTGTACGAGACAGGGACAGTATCGGGGAACGCTTATGGGAATATTTTAGTACCAATACGGGAACTGTTTCCCCCCATATACTTTGGGATGCTATGAAGGCTTATTTGCGTGGATTATATATCTCTGCTATACACAAAGCTAAATCTATATCTAGGGATAAAGATAAGAAGCTGATGGTGGCTTTGAGAGAGGCGGAGGAAGCCTTTGTATTGGCACCTACCTCACTTAATGTCAATAGTCTCAAAATGGCTCAGGAGGATTGGAACAATCATCTAATTGAGATTGTTAATAGGAAGAGGCAGTTTTATAAGCATCTACATTTTGAGGACGGGGACAGAGCAGGACATATGTTGGCTATGGTGGTGAAGGCACAACAAGACTCTCACTATATAGAGTCTTTACAGTCGGAGTCAGGGGGGGTTGTTACTGCCCAGAAAGACATAGTAGCTCATCTTGCAGACTTCTACTCCTCCCTATATTCTTCCAGGGTTACTCCTAATAATAGTGAAACTGCAGATTTTCTTGTTAAAGCACAACTTCTCCGCTTATCCACGGACTACAGAGACATGCTGGACTCCCCACTTACTGTAGAAGAGGTAGAGTTAGCGATACAAGGGATGGCGAATGACAAGGCCCCTGGTCTAGATGGACTCCTGACAGAAGTATATAAAAGTTATAAGGATATATTAGCCCCTTGCCTGCTGGATGTCTTTAATGCCTCATTAGAGGTAGGTAGGTTGCCCCCTTCAATGCGAGAGGCACTGATAGTCGTCATTCCTAAGCCAGGTAAAAACAATCAATTAGCTGATTCTTACAGGCCCATTTCCCTCTTGACAGCTGACATCAAGATCTTGGCCAAAATACTGGCTGGTAGATTAGATAGTGTGATACTATCTATCATCCACGAGGATCAAACTGGCTTTATGCCGGGTAAGTTCACCTCCATAAATATTAGAGGAGTGTTTACAAGCTTGCAGTTACCTTTTGACAACATGGGAGATAGGGCAGTACTGTCATTGGATGCCGCAAAGGTGTTTGACAGTGTTGAATGGCCATATCTGTGGCAGGTGATGGACACCTTTGGCTTTGGAGACAGATTTATTTCTTGGGTCAAAGTTTTATACTCTGGCCCATTGGCAAGAGTGGGGGCTAATGGAGGAATCTCTAGGCAATTTGAATTGAGAAGAGGTACCAGACAGGGTTGCCCACTGTCCCCCCTTTTATTTGCTGTTGCTATTGAACCCTTGGCAGTGTATGTTAGAAGAGCTCACTCAGTGAGAGGTTTTCTGTATGGTCAGATGGAAAGTAAAACTGCCCTATATGCGGATGATACCTTGCTATTCTTGGGGGATACGAACTCCTCTCTATCAGCAGTGATGGACATTATTGGACGGTTTGGCACCCTGTCTGGTCTCACCATTAACTGGAGTAAATCTGCTCTGATGATGATAAATGGGCAGGAAGCTGTCTCGTCTGACAGAGTTATGAATATCCCCTGTGTCTCTCAGTTTAGGTACCTGGGGGCAGTGGCGTAGCTATAGGGGTCGCAGTGGTCGCAGTTGCGACCGGGCCCCTAAGCCAGGGGGGCCCCGAGGGCCCCCCTTGCCACTTGCAGGGCCGCACCGCCAATTAGCCAGGTGCGGTGCGGCCCTGCGGACAGTTGCGGGCGGCGGTGGGGCAGAGGGAGATGAGCGCTTCCATTGTGGAAGCGCTCATCTCCATAGTCATCTGTATCGCCGTCCTCAGGACGGCGATACAGATGCCTGTATTCTACTGCGGGGCAGGGGAGGGAGAGGCGTCTCCCCTGCCCGCTCCTCTGATAGGCTGCAGGCACTGGGCCTGTAGCCTATCAGAGGCCGGCTCAGGCGGCGCGATGACATCATCGCGCCGCCTGAGCCGTACAGCGCGGGACACAGGCCGGAAGAGGCCTGCATCGCATCGCTGCCAGCTCCATGGAGGTAAGTATTAGTGTTTATTTTTTTATTGTAGCACGGACCGGAGCTCTATTGGGGGACATGGGGGCATTTTTACTAGCACATGGGGGGCACTGGGGGCATATTACTGGCACTGGGGGCACTTTTACTGTCACATGGGGGCATTTTTACTGGCACATGGGGGCACTGGGGGCATATTACTGGCACTGGGGGCATTTTTACTGGCACATGGGGCACTGGGGGCATATTACTGGCACTGGGGGCACTTTTACTGGCACATGGGGGCACTGGGGGCATATTACTGGCACTGGGGGCATTTTTTACTGGTACTGGGGGCACTTTTACTGGCACATGGGGGCACTGGGGGCATTTTACTGGCACATGGGGGCACTGGGGGCATTTTTACTGGCACATGGTGGCACTGGGGCATATTACTGGCACTGGGGGCATTTTTACTGGCACATGGGGGCACTTTTACTGGCACATGGGGGCACTGGGGGCATTTTACTGGCACATGGGGGCACTGGGGGCATTTTTACTGGCACTGGGGGCATTCTTACTGGCACATGGGAGCACTGGGAGCATTTTACTGGCACTGGGGGCATTTTTTACTTGCACATGGGGGCACTGGGAGCATTTTACTGGCACTGGGGGCATTTTTACTGGCACATGGGACACGGGGGCATTTTTACTGGCACTGGGGCCATTTTTACTGGCACATGGGGGCACTGGGGACATTTCTTACTGGCACATGGGGGCACTTGGGGGCATTTCTTACTGGCACTTGGGGGCATTTTTTACTGGCACTGGGGGCATTTTTCTGGCACATGGGGCATTTCTTACTGGCACATTGAAAGCATTATTACTTCTGGGGCACAGTGGGGACATTAGTACTGTTGGGGGAACTATTACTAACAAGTGCACTCTGGCAAAGAATTATTAGTTGGGACTTTGGGGGCACCCTGGCACAGTATCAGCGCAGTTATTTCTGGACACACTATTTGCTGGGCGCAGTTATTTTAGGACACTGTGCCAATAATTATTGAAGGGCACTATCTGTGTGGTACTAGTGGCACAGTACTGGGGTGGTAGGATGATTTGTCCAGAAGACGGGAGGATGATGGAAAAGTAGTAAACTAAGATTTTTTTCTGTCTAACTGCAGAGATGAGAAATGGCTGAAAAATGGCGTCTGGTCTGAAAGGAGAAGATGAGGAAAGAGAAGATCTACATCCGAGGAGACGTCACTGGATGTAAGAGGTATGGGGCGCTGTATTATACTGGATGTAAGAGGTATGGGGCGCTGTATTAGGCTACATTCACACGAACATTGTGTTTTGCAGTCTGCAAATTGCGGATCCGCAAAAAAAGGATGATGTTCCATATGGCATCTGTTTTTTTTGCAGATCCACTGTAACAATGCATATCCTTGTCCCCAAAACGGACAAAAATAGGAATGGACATACAGATGCGGACAGCACACAGTGCTCATTGAAGTGAATGGGTCGTGTGAATGTAGCCTTACCCTGTATGTTCTGTAGTGATACACGTAATGTTAGGAGGTTAGGTTAGGGTGAGAATTTGGCATGGAAGGGGGTTTCAATTTTTGACTTGGCCGGCAGAAAAGCTAGGTGAACCAGCGCTGGAGGAAGGGGGGGGGCCCAAGCTGAACTCTTGCACCAGGGCCCATGAGCCTTTGGCTACGCCCCTGCCTGGGGGATAGAAATTACAGCTCGGATCTCGGATTATTGCAGTGTCCCACTAAAGTGTGAAAAAAGGACACTACAAAGGGTGTATTCTTATATAGCCATATCACTTTATGTCATGTCAATACCATTTTATTATTATGTATTGGATAATTAACTTGTATGTGCTGTGAAGAACCTCTATGGCTGAGTGCTGTAGTGCTATTTTTACACCACTAGATGGTGCTGGTCTGCCTTTTATATAAGGCCCAGTAACCAGTTAGAACCAGTTGGAGTTAGAGTGTTAGAGTGTTAGGAGAGACAAGGAGATGTGAGGAGAGACAGAGGAGGAAGAGAGGACAATGTGGTAGTTAAGAGGAACCAAGAAACAGAACAGGAGGAGAGAGTGGAGAATCCCTTTTCCAAGGCTGTCAATATTTCCATGACATTGGCCACGTCAGGAATCCTATTTTGACATTCACAAGCAAAGCCACTAGAACCATGAGCAAAAGCTGGAAAAGCAAGACTGACAGCGGTGATCAGCCTTCTCCAGGTTTTATGGACACTGCCAGCACACATGTGGTCGAGAGAAGCCTCTGGCGCCTTACTACTGATTCAGCAACCCAGGTACCAAGTTGTTTTTGGCCTACACTTTGTATCCCTCTGGGAGGTGTAGCCATCACTTATATTCAGGAACCTGCTGGAGTAGATGTAGTGATTCCTGCCCTTCAGAGTATCCTATATACAAGAATAGTCTCATAAAAGTGACTTATTATCCAGAGCCAGGGCTAGCTACAGAGGGTCCCACTAGGAGTAAAAGTAACAGGATTTAAAGACACAGAGCCTAACTAACCACCACTGTACCTACAAATACCATCCAGAGAGGTTAACTTACAGCACCTGATGATAGCAGCACTTTACGAACTTGTACATTAATTCAAGGCAAAAGTAAAGTCACCTTTGTTCATCTTACAACTGCCTCCTCATCATTGATACAAGGGTGTGTCTACTTTTAAAAAGACACTGGCGTCACGACAAACCAGGACCCTGCCGACTGACACTGTACAAATTGTCATCAAGGGCACCTCGTCTCACCATCCTGAGGAGTCCTGCGTACAGAGAGTGCCCCGAGGGAAGTCATGTCCACCCTCCACACAACTGCACACTGCCCAGGGAACATACAACTAACTGTGAGTAGAAACCATCGGCTACACCGTGTACACTGTGACAACCTATCTACCATATCACTCACATATCCCTGCGGCTGGTGGCTGCATTATGAGAGGTTGAATCTGTCTCCACTGCTGAGTACTTTTAAAGATAAGGTGTCGGCCTGGTGCAAACTCTTCCTTTCTGTTATAGGTAGGGCAAACCTGGTTAAAATGATCTTGATGCCACAGCTTCTATACATCTTACAAAACGCCCTAATCTGGATCCCTTTAGATAGGTTTCATAAGATCAATTCTATTTACAGGGATCTCATATGGAAAAAAGGTCAAGCCCGGCTTAAATTAGAGACTCTGCAGTATGGCAAGACGGAAGGGGGGGTGGCGCTTCCTAATCCGTGGCTGTACTACTTGGCAGCCCAAAGATAACATATGCAAGATCTAAATAAACCAAGGCGGTGGGCAATATCTGCTAAAGTAATCAGTTATACTCAGAAAGCATCTGATATGATGGCGTGACTGGAAGGAGGGGGTGGTTGCGTGGGTGGAGGTAGATCTCCTCTTATTGAACAGATGTTTAAGGTATGGGCGAAGTTAAAACAGCTTCGAGGTATCTCTGTGTACACTATATTCACCCCTTTATGGCACAATGATAAACTTCCTGAGTTTAAAAAACTGGAGGGGTTTGACACCTGGCAGCGCAAAGGTATTACTAGGTTTGGGCATGTAATAAATAGTACAGGACTTAAATCCTTTAGCTCTCTACAGGAAGAGTTTCAGTTGCCTCATAGGAGCTTTTATCAACACTTGCAATTGCGCCATGCGTGTGACACTATGACTAGATGTGCGCCAGTGAAGTGCTCAGAAAATGCTTTGCTTACGCTTATATGTAAAGGAGTAGTTGCTAAAGGTATGATCTCGTTGGTATACCAATTGCTTGTGGAGAAATATTTACTGAAACACCCTTTCACTAGAATGAGGAAGTGGGAAGGTGAAATGGGAGCTATCACAGAAGGACAATAGTCTTTGATTTTGGAAAACTGTCTGATTTTTGTGCTAAACTGTCCCAATTATTTATCATTCATAGGGTTTATAAGACACCAATATTTCTACACAGGATTGGTTTCCGACCTGATGACTGTTGTCCTAGATGTGGGGAGGGAGGGGCGGGGATGTTTCATATGTTATGGAAATGTACAATACTTCACTTCTATTGGGACTCAGTGTTGAAAATTATATCGGACAGTTATAAACTTACTATACGAAAAGATCCTAAACTGTGCATTTTGGGAATGACGGAGGACCTAGCCCTGACGGAGCATGAGAAGATAGCAGTAGGGCGGTTACTGTATGTGGCCAGAAAGCTTATAGCATACCATTGGATTCAGCTATCCCTGCCGTCAAGGAATGAGTTTATTAACAAAGTGAATATGATGCTCACAAGTTTGAGAAACTGTGGTTGCCTTGGATAAATAATACCGTGGTATCTTCAAGAACTCTGAGGATCATTAGATGAGATTCTTGGAATAGATTGAATTGTAGGTGGTATGTGTGCCGTACACTGGAATGAGAATATCAGGGGAGGGGATGGGGGTAGGTAGACAGTTATTGTGGATAGAGGGGAGTTGGGGGGGAGAAAATAGAGAAATATAAGTAAAATTATTGTTGCAGTGTATGGAAATACTGCAGTATTTGTACCTATTATTTGTATAAGTTATGCGATTGATTGATATGTGATGTACCATGTCGGATTTCAATAAAAATAATCTGTTTTAAAAACTTACTGGCACCACATTTTGAATATTGGCACCACATTTGCTATGCGCCAATCCTGTAGAACACATAGCCCTTAAATGTCAGAAATAAGGGTCTGGCTATGATATTACTTAATTTTCTTAGGATACGGCGGTGTATGCCATCTGGTTCCGGCGATTTGTCTATTTTAATCTTTTTAAGACGCCGCTGTACCTCTTCCTGGCTCAGACAGGGCACTTTTAATGGGGAATTTACTTTTATATTCTGCATTTTACCTGACAGTTTATTTTCTTCAGTAAATACAGTGGAGAAAAAAAATGTAATAGCTTTGCTTTCTCCTCATCTCTCTCTACAACTCCCTTCTCATTACTCTGTAAAGGGCTGACACCTTCAAATTTATACTTTTT
>ONZH01025872.1:0-36236 GCA_900303285.1 Rhinella marina
GTGGCGGCTGGGGACCGAATACCGAGGGGCAGCCACCCCCATGAGATTGCGAAAGGCATCGGTCTCTACCAGCCTATAGGGCACCATCTCAAGGCTAAGTAATTTGGAGATATGGACGTTGAGGGCTTGGGCATGTGGGTGGGTGGAACTGTATTTCCTCTTGCGCTCCAGCGTCTGCTGTAAAGACAGCTGAACGCTGCGCTGGGACACATTGGTGGACACTGTGGAGGATCGTGGAGGCGAAGGTGTGGTTTTCCGGCGGGAGGCGCTCGTGCCGTGGTCTTGGGCAGGGCGTTGACTAGCAGAGGCAACGAGTGACGCAGGGGGTTGACTAGCAGAGGCAGCGAGTGACACAGGGGAAGGAGCAGTGGTGTGACCCGCAGGAGGTGGTGAACGGCCTTGGTTCCATTGAGTGGGGTGTTTAGCACTCATATGCCTGCGCATGCTGGTGGTGGTTAGGCTAGTAGTGGTGGCACCCCTGCTGATCCTGGTGTGGCACAGGTTGCACACCACAGTCCGTCGGTCATCCTCACTTTCTTTAAAGAACCTCCAGACTTGCGAACATCTAGGCCTCGCCACGGGAGCTTCACTACGTGAAACTGTTGCTGCTGATGCACCAGCTCTGGCCCTGCTTCTCCCTCTGGCCACACCACTGCCTCTTACAACCTGTTCTGGTGCAGCACTCGCCTCCGCCTCAGAAGCACTGTCTTCACTCGGCATATCAACCCAGCTTGGGTCAGTCACCTCGTCATCCTCCGATTCCTCAGTCTGCTCCCCCCTCGGACTTCCTGCCCTGACAACAACTTCACCACTGTCTGACAACCGTGTCTCCTCATCGTCCGAAACCTCTTTACAAACTTCTTCCACTAACTCAACATTGTCATCATCATCACCCACAGACTGCGACAGTTGGAAAACTTGGGCATCGGGAACGAGGTCAGCAGCAACCTGAGAAGTGGTTTGTGACTCTGGGAAGGGTCCAGAAAACAGTTCCTGAGAGTATGCCGGATCGCATTCCAAATTTTCCTGGGAGGGGGCAGACTGGGGGGAAGGAGGTTGAGGTGGAGGAGCCAGAGGAGTGCTCCCTTGGGTAACGTGGGTGGACTGCGTGGAAGACTGACTGGTGGACAAATTATTTGAAGCATTGTCCGCAATCCACAACATCAGCTGTTCGCACTGTTGTGGTTTCAACAGTCCTCTACCACGTGTCCCTGTAAGTTCAGACATGAAGCTAGGGAGTGTAGCTCTGCGGCGTTCCCCTGCTCCCTCATCAGCAGGTACTGTCTCACCCTGCCCAGGACCACGGCCTCTGCCCCCTGCAGTAATTGAATGCCCACGCCTTCGTCCTCGACCCTTAGCCCTGGGGTTCAACATTTTCTGTATATAAGTGTATTATATAAAAAATAAATGGGCCTGGTGTACTGAAACCCACAAACTTGTTCAGTCTGGTTTAATTAAGTGACGTAAAGAAAATGTCACCTGGACAGAAAATACGGATTGTAGTGAGTGTACTGAACTGTGACACCCAGAATGGTTCCACACTGCTGTGTGAAATGGATGTGTATCACTGAGCTAAAACAACAAAAAAACTATTTTTTATATATATTTTTTTTAGTTTGGTTTTTTTGGGAACGTGACGTGCAGAAACTATCGTAGAGCTAACTGACACCCTGCTGACGGTGGCTATTTTGACTGCGACCCAGACAAATGTCGCACAGAGATTTGTGATCAAGCTATATACGTGAGAGCAAAACACCTGGTTGGTTTACGTGACGTACAGAAACCGTCACCTGGACAGAAAATACGATTGGAGTGAGTGGACAGCTGAACTGTGACACACAGAATGGTTCCACACTGCTGTGTGAAATGGATTTGTATCACTGAGCTAAAAGAACAAAAAACTATATTTTTTATATATTTTTTTATATATTTTTTTTTGTAGTTTTGTTTTTTTTGGAACGTGACGTGCAGAAACTATCGTAGACCTTACTCACACCCTGTTAATGGTGGCTATTTTGACTGCGACCCAGACAAATGTCGCACAGAGATTTTTGTGATCAAGCTATATACGTGAGAGCAAAAGACCCGGTTGGATTACGTGACGTAATGTGGGTGATTCCTGCCTAACAGACAACTAAATGCAGGCCCTAACACTCTCCCTGAAACGCAGCAGCTCTATCCCTAACGACATCCAGACAGCATCTGAGCCGAGCACCGCGGCCAGTCACTAGTATATTCCAGGGTCACCTGATCAGGCCAGCCAACCCCTGCTTTCGACATGTAAGGGCCCCACGTGATGCTAGGTGTACCGCAGAGTCTCCAGGCTTGTGATTGGCTGAGTTTATAGGCGCCAAAAAAGCACGATGCGGAAGTTGCCATTTCCTCGAGCATGGCGAGATACTCATCCGAGCAGCGAGCACATACGAGTACCGTAATACTCGAACGAGCACCAAGCTCGGACGAGTATGCCCGCTCATCTCTACTTATCAGCCCTGATCTGGGGAATCCAGTCAGAATGTAGTCATTGGGGGAATCCTCTGGATACCTAAGCAGGCTGTGTACAAGAGGAGGAAGACACTTATTTACTTGTGTTTCCTTTTTCATCCCATCGGAGAACGAACAGATATAAGATCTGTATTGATGATATAGGGTCTATCCTGATCAATACACCTCAGTCAATGGATGGCCCAACTCGGGAGTCAACTCGGAGTCAACTCGGAAACTCTCTTTAGACTATTAGCAAATTGTGTTCAAGAGGAGGAAAAATGTTAAAGAAATTTAGTTAGTTGGTGAACACAATTGTGCTAGGGTTGTATTTCATTATCAGGTGGTCTCCATCTCCTTATATCCATATCTCTTATATCTTATAATCTCTAATCTCCATTAGATGTCACATATGCTTAAAAATAAAAACGACTCATAATCACTTGATATGTCTATAGGAAAACAGGAACTTAGCAGAAGATGAAATATGCATATGGAATTTCCCAGATAGATGAAGTAATGTGTACGTGTCCTCATTAGCATTGGGCGGCTACCATCATCATTCTTTTAATTTGATTTGATGTTACATGTATACTTGTATGATTGTGATTGGATTATATTAAAATTGATGACAAAGGGGGGTGTGATTACACCAACATGTATTTCTAATAAAATTAGCTCTCTGGGTGTAACCAGGAGAGATATGCATGATCAGCAATGAGACAACTGGACGTGCATTTCTTGTGCTGTGGCCGCACCCTCTTACCATAAAGGGGGAAATTTAACATAATTTGAACACCACAGACAACTGAGTATTAAGTACTATTTGGGACTTATCCTAAATTGCATTGACACTGTTACTGCTGCCACCTTCCCCACTCTGTCATGGGGCCTCTAATGTCACTGTTACTCCTTCCACCCTTCTTACTGTATCATGGGGCCACTGCTACTGCCGCTGCTGCTGCTGCCACTCTCCCTACTCTGTCATGGGGCCATTACTGTCACTGGTACTGCCACTGCTGTCACCCTTCCCACTCTGTCTTGAGGCCACTACTTGAATATTGGGCGCTGCACGTTTAAGTGATAAATAAGACCTGACGTTAACATTTACCTCTAATATTGACGCACAGTAAATCTACAGCTAACATAATGGATTAAAAAGCATGTGTTTGGGCTGCCACAATATGCATTAAAAGAATATTTAACTATGGATTAAATACGTATGAATGTGGGTACACTAGAACGTACGTAAATTCCAAGCCTTCCCACTGAAATTGGGCCACCAAGTGGCATGAATATGATTAGACAGAGTGGCCTGGGTATACCTGATTTATTGCAATTTGTGACAAATTAATTAGTGGAATGGAATTTCTTGTCGATGAACTTCGCTCATCTCTAAATGCGACCACTGTATTAGTGAATCATATATTCAATATATTATGCAGTGCTTACAAATAGATGCACTCTGCTAGTGACCATTTTCAAGTGTAATGAACAATAGCATCCTTATGTTAATTTGGAAAATTAACACAAGACTGAACAAAGCGTGTCCAATTATACTAATGGTCTTCTCTAAGCTTGTATTGTAAACTCAGAATTAGACCTAGTGTTCAGTACTCTCATCAAATAGCATAGAGAGTGGGTTATTTGTGTGAAATTATTACAATTTTGATTGCTAAGTGGATTATTTGTTTTTATACTATAATACATATCCTAAAGTACAGGCACTTGTTGATATAAAATGTATTCTTTGACTTTTAGCAGAACTAATTGTATGGAACACATTTATATAAGATTATGGAAATATGGTGACATTATATATTTCTATATTGCCATTGTTATAAAACTAGTATACACAATACTATAGTACATAAATAGACACTTTAGAAAGAAAACACTGGTACATAAAGTTGCATATATGTCATTTTGTGATTTCTGTCATATGGCTCACAGAGAAGTAGCTAACTGTTCGAAGTATATTCCCTGTTATACTGTATGCTCAAATGTTGCTGTAGATTACCAAATTAATTATGCATAATAGAAAGCAATATGTTTCCATGTGCACTAGAGGTGTTTTTCAGCACTTCTATATTTTGCACATGCTGTTTTTGGTGTGTTTTTGCTGAAAAAATTGCAGCTCTTGTGGCATTAATGGGGGAACAGAACATGTGGGACCTCACTTGCTGCAAAAACTTGTGATACAGCCCCTATCCTCACACTTGAGAGATGTTGCTTGGTTGGAGAATGTCCTCCTCCTCCTTAATCTCCTCTTTAAACTCTCTAGATTATACAAATTATAGTTGGACACTGCCTTCCTCAGCACCCCTGCAGACCCTGGCATGTGATATAGTGCTTTCTAAACTACTTATGAAGAGCAGATGTTTAATCTCTTTGAACTCTCATGGTTTCTCAAAGTAGTAAGATGCCAGTGTATATGAAAAGAGCAAACTTTTCTGACACTGATGAATGCTGAATATATCTGCAAGCTCAGGGTACAATTTCAAACATTTGTTTTTATTACCCTGTAGAGAATTATTGTCGCCAAGTGAGGCAGACAATAAAATAAATAGGTCAGTTAAATATCCCACCCAAAGCAGATGCTACCTTGCTGTGTGCTCCTATACCCTAATTCTGGCCATCCAGAAACAATTTAGCAATTGGGCTCACCATATCAAATCTAGTCATCCCTATACATTGGCTTTCAGAAATGGTTCCAGAGGGCAGACCAAGTTTGTAGGTTTGATGAGATTCTGATTTAGAAAAGCTGCTCCTGAGCCCTTTTTTTTTCTGTCTTATGCCTCATTCACACGTCAGTGTTTTGGTCAGTGATTTCCATCAGTGATTGTGAAGCCAAAACCAGATGTGGAGACGACAAAGAGATCTAATATATAAAGCTGAGTGTATGTATGTATGTCCGCTAAAGGAATCCGCACCGTCGCAGCTACAATCACGAAATTTGGCACACAGGTACATCAGGTGTCCAGGAAGGTTTTAGAAAGGGTCTCAGCTCTCCAGGACGTACCGTTCCTGAGATATTCCCAAAATATGCATTAGCCAATAGAAACTTGGTCACATGACCCTTATCAGCCAATAGAAGCTCGCAGGAAGTTAGTCTCTACGCACCAGGTTTCCATAACAACCCAGCCATTTTCCTTCATTGCTGTAGGTCTGCTTCAAAGGGGCAGAGCGCTGTGGATGACACTGTTAAAGGGGTATTCCGGTTACCATAAAGGCACGCCCCCGACGGTCTGGCCATGCCCCCTTCCACTCCGCAGCCGATGGGGATTGAAAAAATGAAGGTAAAAATCAACTTCTGTCAGCTGCTGGGGTGGGAGGGAAGGTGACTTTCTCCCTGCAGCTCATGTTCAGACTGCATAGTGCTGCTCTCTGAGAGTGAGCTGTTCAAAAGGACATCCCTGTGTCCGTCCAGGCCCCACGCCGGATGGAGAACAGGGAGCCAGAAAGCCAGACTGTCCAGCCTAAAACTGGACCTCTGGCCGCCCTAGGGACAGGCTGATGTTAGGGTGGCCAGACGTCCGATTTTAAGCTGGACAGTCCGGTTTTCTGACTCCCTGTCCTCCGTCCAGCGCAGTGAGTGGACTGACGCAGGGATGTCCACCCTTTCAGTAGCTCACGTTCAGACAGCTTCTCCTCTGTGTCTTCATGGAGCCAGGGGGCATGCCCTCATGTTTAGGGGTCTGGCTTAATGGGTACCATGGGCGTGTCTTCACGTTTGGTGGTATGGCTGGTGAGGTCCGGCTTTCTGGGGTGAAGACAGTGGCCACCCTAGCTACTGTGGAGGTCACAGTTAAAGGGGAAGGAGCTGTGGATGTTACTGTTAAGGGGCAGGCTGCTGAGCACTGTAGAGGTCACTCTCGACACACACAAACATTAAATGAAATAGATGAAATATACCCGTGAGAAGCCGGGTCCTTCTGCTAGTAAGGTATAAGGGAAAGATCTGCACCTGTTCTGTGTTTCTGACCCACACCTAGTTTGGGCTCAAAATCACTGATGCAAATCAGTGACCAAATAACTGAAGTGTGAATGAGGAATTAGAGTAAATGGCTGTCCCTCATGGGTCTAGTCCTTCTGCGAATTAGGGTACAACCCTATGGCTGGAGCGAGCTCTAATTCAACTAATCAAGACCACTCTGCTTATGCTGTCTGCAGTGTTAATAGCCATGTGTTATTAGAAGTGTCGCACGACATTAACAATACAGCCCAAGTAATGCTGTCTATATTAGCTTAATTAGAGTCCAAAAGACTGCACAGTGTGGTCGTATCGTTAGGGCTTTGCTTTCAGTACATATCCTTTAGGTGTATGTGTCACAACCTGTTTTTCTTTTTGTTCCTCTTTTTTTATTATTTTGCTTGGTTTTTCACTTTGCAAATCAAATTCCCAGTGCCTTGTCAAAGCAGTATGCCTTTACTTGATGTATTTTTACTGTTTGAGGGAGACCTACATGTTTTCTCTTCTTTGTCTCATCACCTTGATTTGCTTTTTACTCTTCCCTTTGTTACATTGGTTTTGATTTGCTCTTTACTCGTCTCTTTGTTATATTGTTTAAATTCTTCCATAAACAGAGATTTTTTTTTTAAAAAAAGCTAGTGCTAGATATTATCTGAAAGTTTATGGGAATTATAACATGTGGGACACACAATTTTTTTTTTCACTAGAGATGTGCTTTTTTAAAAATTTGGCAGATTATTTGTGTCTCTGGTGTAAGTATATATATTTTTTTATTTTCATTTTTTTTTAAGCACCTGTGATTTTCAAGCATTTTTTTTATCACCACACCACCACAATAAAAATGCTTGTGGTATGTAAAATGCCTTTTTCTGATATTTTTAGCGGTAAAAAATGAAATAGCAAATTTTTGTGTGAAGGAAGGCTATTATGTACTGTATTTGTGCATATTAGTTGCTAGGTATTAGGATATGTAAGTGCCTTTCTTACTAATGTATTCAGACAGAGAAGTAATTTCACAGTGACCACAGGAGACAAATACACAATATGGACAAATATCGCGAGATGGAGAATGATTTTGGTAAAGGGAAATGAGAAATTAGAGAGCATTCAGATTGGTCACTACATGGCCAGAAGGCTCAGCTTCATAAAAACCAAAATGAATTAAGTATTTTATATTTTTTTGAGACACACTATTTTCCCCCAACAGTGGGGGGGGGGGAATGGCAGTGTGCTTTATAAATCGACTACTAGTGAGCGCATCCATTATGTACATGCTCACTCATATGCAGGAGGCATGGAGAGTGGTGACTGTAGTGCTGCTAGAACTTCCTCTGGGCACTGCGCTGCATGAGTCCTGACTGCATATAGCATTAGGACGTAGTGCATACACTATGACCTGATGCTGTACACAGTCAGATAACAGTACAGTATGGGCCTGGAGAAGACCAGGGAGCAGTGACTGCTGGACCCGCATAGAGGCAGTGGAGTAGGACTGGAAAGTTAATTTATTTTATCTCTGATGGAGGTTTAATTTCAGCTGTGATGGGGGTCTGATCTGATAAAGGGGTCTGATCTGATGAAGGGGTCTGAGCTGAAGACTTATGGGGGTCTGATATGAGCCCTGATGAGGGTCTGATATGAGCTCTGATGGAGGTCTGATGGGGGTTTGACATGGGGGTCTGATCTGAGCTCTGATGGAGATCTGATATGGGGGTATGATCTGAGGTCTATCATCAGGTGTGTTTTATAAAGTGAAAAATAACGTACTATGGTTGCAGCTTCCTGTCTTAGGTACAAAATTCTTCTGCAACATGTCATGTACAGGAATATGAGATGATGTACTTTATTTATATTGGCACATGTACTTAAGTTCGGAATTAATGCCTTGCAACACTTTGGTAATCAATGGTCATGCCAAATTCTACAGAGCAAGAACCACTGGCTAGCAGAGCTGAATTGTTAGTGAGAAACTCCCTTTCTAAAGTCCACATGCCCTCACATCTTATCAGTGAACAACCCTCATAATGTCAATGGGATAATTGCACATTAAAGTATGATAGTGGCCCATTTTAAGGCCCATTGTGCCACCATATCTGGAATATATAAATTGAATGACATTCAGCTAGCTGATTTATAGTTTTTCAAAAGATGCTACAATCACTTTAAAAAATGCATAATTTATCTAGTAATTGCACCCTAAACACAGTGAATTGAACCGTCTGTTACTTTTCATTGGCAATTTAAATCTCAATTAGAAACTGTTTATGTGCAAGTCAAATATACTGGGGCTTTCACAGTGCTTTGCAGGGTGCTTTGGGAATTAGAAACAATATAACAATAATCTTTCTTGATTCCCAGAAAAATAAATTACCATAATATTAATTGCCGCTAAACAACAGCTGGATCCACACATCACCAAGGGTGAAAAAGAAGTTAGGGCTGTCATTTAAAATGTAGTGTTCTTTACATTATATGTTTTCTTGTCACACTCAAATGATGTAACCACCAATACTATATTTCATCATGTATTACTCTAGAATACACAACAGTATTACAAAAAGAATCTCTGCATAGTGAATTCATTTTTTTTCAGGGTTGGGCCAGTGATTTCATCGTCCACTACTTCCTCTTCGGGAAGGAATTTTTTCCCTTTAAGTGAGTAATATTGGCTTCTACCTCACAGGGGTTTTTTGCCTTCCTCTGGATCAACCTGCAGGATAACAGGCCGAACTGGATGGACAGATGTCTTTTTTCGGCCTTATAAACTATGTTACTATGTTATGGTTATGATCGCATGCCCTTTGCTTCCTCTATGGCATAAAAAGATGCAATGACACAAGCCATGTTGGCATGTGATTGCCAGTATTGACCAAGTTGCTGGTTGCCTTTTGGGAGTGATGTGCTATCTCCTGTTTTTAGTTCTCATATTTACTTTATATGTTAACATGTCATATTATACGTAGATATATTGTTAACACAATTTCTGCTCATGAGGTCTGTATGCATTTTTGTAGGTTTTATGGCATTGAAGGGGGAAATATTTATGTCTACTTCCTTTAAAAAAATGTTAATAGGGGTTTGTTCATAAAAATTATAATACTACCTGCACAAAACGCTAATACTTCCCTGCTAATCCCCGGCTGCTCCAGCTTTATCAGTTTGCAGGCTGACGCTGGTCTCTTACAAAGAAAAAAAGGGGATTTCAGTCAGCACATCCCAGTGCACAGGTGCACGTTGCTATGGCTAAATGCACAAGGAAAGGAAAATAGATACAATGCAACGGCACACTGCTAACCAGATAAAGTACAAAATGCCATAGAGATATGAAGTATTCTAGAGCTAATGCTATGCTTGTGTAGTAAATTAGAAATTCTAATTTACTAAACAAGCATAGCATTAGCTCTAGAAAACTTCATATCTCTATAGCATTTTGTGCTTTATCTGGTTAGCAGTGTGCCGTTGCATTGTATGTATTTTCCTTTCCTTGACGCTGGTCTCTGTTTACAATGGCTGGAGCACTGATGCCAGGAAATAGCTAATCACTGGCTGCAGCTAGCATGGGCCTTTCTCATTGCGATTTCTGCTAAGGTCAGTGATTGGCTGTGATTGGAACAGTTACATGATGGCATTGAACATTTCAGTCTCACCCGGTGTAAAGGGGCCCATGGTCTGGAGGTGTTGGAGTAGCAGGGGATTATACATTTGCAGGTAAAATAAACATGTTTATAAAAATTCCTTTAACCTTTTCTGGACCTCCACTGTACAAGTACAGAAGATGACCCATCTTTAAAATGTTACTCGCTTGTGAGAGCAGCAAGCACTATAGCCACGGGGTTTCTGCTGTTTTCAACAGCAAACACTTGTGTCTGCGATCTGCTATAGTGCTGATTTCAGACATTTGGACCCTCAGATACCATGGTCAATAGTGACTACAGCATCTGAGGTGGCTTTCAGATTTTCTCCCCCGAAAGGAGATTAAGGAAGCTGTAATAGTCTTGGTCTCCCTGAAGAAATCAAGGCTATTACAGCTGTAGTTCCTATGGAGCTCTGCTGTTTGGCAGGGCTCCATAGCAACATAGTGAATGTTCCACACATTAATTAATTGCAGTGTTTTGGAGAAGAAATCTGAATATCACTTATTCAAGTTTATTAAGAGGAATAAAAAGTTATCAAAAAGACAAATGCTCTCCAAAGTGGTATCTATAACAGAATACAGATTATCCTGCAAAAAATGAGCTTCATAGACATAACCATAAAAAGATGTGTCTATGAAGTTATGAGGGTCAGAATATGTCAATACAAAGAAAAAAATATTTTTTGCCCAAGTTTTTATTTATTTCAGTATAAAACGCAAGAAAAATTATATAAATGAGGTATTGCTGTAATTGTACTGACCTGTAGAATGAAGGTTACAGGTCAGTTTTACTGCATAGGGAATGTTGTTAAAAAAAAAAAACAACCCCATAAAGCTATGATTGAAATTCCTTTTTTCCAATTTCATCCCAATTTTTTTTTTTTTTAGTTTACCACCACATTTTATGCAATATTCATTGGTGAAATTAGAAAGTGCAACTTGTCTTGCAAAAAATAAGCCCCCATATGGTTATGCGAATGGAAGCATAACAAAGTCATGGCTCTAGGAAGACAAAAAGTAAAAAATGCAAACGCAAAAATGAAAAATCGCAGGTTCCTGAGGGCATTAAATGAATTGTCCATCTCTCCTGATTGGACAGTTGTGAGACATAACTTAACTATAATTGTGAATACTAGAAAGGCATCCTGTCTCAGGAACCCATTATCGAAGATGAGTGGTGAGCCTGTGATATTACTAACCTCATATCTAAGCTATTAAAACAGAAATGTCAGGAGTGGTGAAAGGTCCTCTTTAAGTTAGGCAAAAGATTGAATCTCACTGGATTCAGAATTTATAGACCCCTTTCCCCATATATAAGGCATATTTATGCTTCATTACAGTGGTCTCAAGGCATAGCCTGTAATTCCCCTTTTCTGTTAATTTTTCCAGAACCTATTATGAATAGAACTATTGTCCTATGTTATGAGCTGGTTAAGTCAGAAATATTTTTTGTTGCTAACAAGAGACTGGCATACATACTGTAGGTTCAAATAGCTGATGGCTTAATAACAATTACAGGAAGCAGAATAGAACAGACTACAGTAACATATTCAGAGACACAGTGACACAGACAAGATGAGGACAGAAATTGACATTGAACTACTGTGAGGAAGAAAAAGATGAACTTGGACACGGGGAGATAATGATAGCTGTGGACAAAGTGTGATGGGATCTATTTGCTAAAAGCTCAGGCTGTAGAAGCTGCAGTAAAATCAATGCAAAAAGTGACATTTGTTTTGTTAAAAGGAAACTTCCATCAACATAATTTTGTCACATATTAAAAGCTTATATGCGACTAGTCTATGTAATTTTTTTTAAATAAAAAAAAAGCGGTGCATGGTTTTCTGTATATATATATATATATATATATATATATATATATATATTTGTTTACGTGAAAACACTTATTCTGCTTCCTGTCCTGGCTCTTTAACTCCCTCCTTCTAGTGGACTTTTAGACCTTTTTCACACGAACGATACGGATTGGCTCTGGATGTGTTCTGGGTGCTTTCAGTGAAACTCACACCAGGGGCGGACACAGACAGCAGAGGGCCCCTGTGCAAAGAATGTGCCTGGGCCCCTTCCCCGACATGATACGTGGAGGGACACCAGTGCATGCCATTTGACACCAGACATGGCAACCATGCGATGCTCAGCAAGTATCGTGCATGTGATTTGATAATTGCTGGGTGTCAGAAATGTTCTTGCTGTCTCTCCATGTCTGATCAGTAGGAGAAACTGAGGGGGTCATTTATTATCCTGAAATATCCCTATATTAGACATATTTCAGATGCAGATTGCGGCGCCACAGTTGTGCTGCAATCTGTGACTTCTCCCCGCTCACTCCAGGTCTAAAAAGTGGTTGTGGCGTGGGTGGGGAGGGGCCGGTAGGCCCATCTCCTTTATCATTTTCTACGCCTGGTTTAGGTGTAGAAAATGGTCTAAATGTAAGACAGAAAAGAAGCTTTATTACATTTAGAACTGGAGCTGGATGCACCGAAGTTATGAAGAGGCCGGTGCCTCTTCATAATTTTGGCTATCCACCGCCAGTGATGGGGCTTATTAAGACCAGCGTCTAAAGCCCCGGTCTTAATAAATGACCCCCTGAGTGTCTGGGCAACACTTTTAACCCATTTACACAACACGGAACATATGTATTTTGTGATCTGCTAATTACAGATGACGTCCATGTGCCATCTGCATTCTTCGGCAGGCCCATTAACTGCCTACATGTTGCGGACCAGTATAGGACATGTCACATTTTCTATCCGTTGTGGAACAGACATACAGATCCGGAAAGCAAATACTTCTATGTATCTGCATCTGTACTGTATGTCAGTTCTGCACAAGACTGAAGATGTGACATGTCCTATACTTCTCTACAAAATGCGGACTGCAGACCCATTTAAGGCAATGGTTCTGCAAACATATGTGGATAGCACATGGACCGCATCCATATCTTGCCAATATGTGGACCGCAAAATACATTAGAGCTTGTGAATGTAGCCTCACAGTGTGTGGTAAGGGCTCATTCACACGACCGTATGAATGGTTCTGCATCCGTTTTGCCATTTTGTGGAACAGATGGAAACCCATTCATTTCAATAGGGCCGCAAAAGATGCGGACAGCACACCATTGTTCCATTCCGTGGCCCCGCAAAAAAGATAGAGCATAGGCATTTCTATAATGGGCCACGGAATGCACAAGGGCAGCATCCTTGTTTTGCGGAGCCGTGATTTGCAGACCACAAAACACGGTACGGTTGTGTGAATGCACCTTCAGGAACAGTCACAGGAGGGCCAGTGGGGGACAGGGGTGATGGGTAGGGTAAAAAAAAATAACATACCAAGTCAAATTCAGCACCTGGCCAGAACAGTGGGCACACAGATCGCCTCTAGTTGTCACTCACTTCTTCCTAAGTTGCTGGCTTGCTGCAGGCCTCACTCATTCAGCACCAACTCTGAGGTGCTGAACGGACAGGGAAGTGGCTCAGCATAGGCCTGGCTGAGCTAATTTAAAATGCTTCATGACGCTGCCCACAGCATGACTCGACTGTAAGGAGGCGGGATGCAGACTGAAGTAAGATAGCGAGACACGGCTGGCCCTTTCTACATTCTGCATAGAGTAATGAACGGTGAAGCAGGTAGCAGACAGCCCTGCTTCACCATTAAAATTAGCTGTTTGTGCGTCCTATGGACGCAAAGACAGCTGAGCTGGAGGGCCCCCTCCCACTCTAGGCCCCTGTGCAGCTGAATCGGCTGCACAGGCAGTATGTCTGCCCCGGACTCACACCATTTTGCAAGGAAGTCCAGTCAGTTTTGTCTGCGATTGCGTTCAGTATTTCATTTTTTTCCATGCCGGTGCAATGCGTTTTGATGTATTTTATACGTGATAAAAAAAACTGATAGTTTACAAACAATATCTCTTAGCAAGCATCAGTGAAAAACGCATTGCATCCGCACTTGCTTACTGATGCAATGTGTTTTTCACTGAAGCCCCATTCACTTCTATGGGGCCAGGGCTGTGTGAAAAATGCAGAATATAGAGCATGCTGCATTTTTCACTAATGCGTGAAAAAAACACTCATATACACTCATTGACAGGAATGCGTCAGGATTCAGTACGGGTGCTATGCGTTCACGTCACGGATTGTACCCGCGTGGAAAACTCACTCGTTTTTAAGGGCCTTAGAGGTTAGAGGGCAGCGTGATGGGAGGAGGGCTGGCCGAGCGGTCAGTGGTATGACAGCTGAGAAAGGATGCAGTCCTCTCACAAACTGTCTCAGATGGAAGTGCTGCTTCTAAACGATCCAGGCGGTGGATGTGGGAGAGTTGGGTGAGCACCACCCATTATATGCTATAATTTTTAGGAAATTTAATTTGATATCTGAAAACCCCTTTTGGCCAGGGTCACAAGTGACTGTTTAGCTGGAAAATTCTCATCCACATGTTGTATTAAAAAAATGCAGCAGAAAAGTTGTGGTATTGCGGATTTGAAATCTGCCGCATGTCAATTTATACTGCGGATTGCATCCTTTTCATTGCAAAGGAAAAATGACACAGTCTAATATGCTGCTTTTCTGCAAATCCGCAGTGTATGCACGCACCCTTTTGTGCATTTTCTTTCTGCTGCAAAATAGAAGCAGAAATGCTGAAGATTTCCTGCTGCAGAAAATCCGCAGCTAATCAGTCACATGTGAGTCAGTGATTTCCATCAGTGATTTTGAGCCAGTTTTGAGCCAAAACCAGGTGCGGGTCTAAACACAGAACAGGTACAGATCTTTCCCTTATAGATTATGTCTGTGGAGGCTCCAATCCTGGTTTTGGCTCAAAATCACTAATGGAAATCACTGACTAAAACACTGATGTGTGAATGAGGCTTTAAAGGAGTTGAATAACTAAATTTTTGATTACATACAATTACAAAAGAATTTAGATCCAGGTGCTGGTTGAAAACTGACTATTTTTCTTGGGACAACCCCTTTAAAGGGGTTGTCTCACTTCAGCAAATGACATTTATCATGTAGTGTGCAAGCACAGCCACCGATGCTGGAGTCCAGGGTAGTTGGAACCATGGAAACGAGCAGTGTATAATGTGATGGAAAAATGAGTTTAGCCAGCAAAGGAGGCAATATTGAAAATTACGATACATTAGATGCATTAGGTGCCTTGTATTAACTTTCTTTACATGATAAATGCCATTTACTGAAGTGAGACAACCCCTTTGTCCCAAGAAAAATATTCAACAGTTTTCAACCAGCACCTGGATCTAAATTCTTTTGTAATTGTATGTAATAACAAATTTAGTTATTTAATAAAATGTATCTGTATATGTACTATATGATCTCTGATTTGCATTTTTTACATTAATCATGGGATAACCCCTTTAAATATATGTCATGTCATGCAATCTATTGATTTACTGTGTATTGTATAATTCAAAATATGTTATTTTGCTCAGGAATTTATTCTCCAGGTACGATGATAAAACTTTGATCATAAGATCATAAATCATAAAAGATCAGAAATCTTAAAAATTCTCGGAAGAGTGTTGAGCGAATCCAGCTTCGGATCCAAGTTTTAAAATGTTTTTCAAGTTTAAACATCAAAGTCCAAAGTTATTCACCGAAGTCTCACAAGACTTTGGTGATTAAGAATTTCACTTGCCAGAGTCCATACATTTTACATCTTGGATCCGAAGCTCGATTTGCTCAACACTAGAGATGAGCGAGCAGTAAAATGCTCGGGTGCTCGTTATTCGAGTCGAACTTTTCACGATGCTCGGGTGCTCGTTTGGAGTAACCAACCCCATTGAAGTCAATGGGAGACTCGAGCATTTTTTGCAGGGGACCGGGGCTCTGCCTAGGGAAGGCTGGGTGAAAACCTGGAAACCTCAGAAAATGATGGAAACACCACGGAAATGGACAGGAAACAGCAGGGGCAGCATGCATGGATGCCTCTGAGGCTGCTTAATCCCACCATTACCCCAAATTCTCAGGCAACAGCCTGGTGGTTACCCTCATGGCAATTGTGCTCACCCAGACCAAGAAAGGCGAGGCAAATACCCATCACATGTTAGGGAAGCACCCAACTAGGTGCAACGAAGGTCCATCACCGCCTGCAGGTGACACCACTGCTCATGCTGGCACTGCAGCTGACATCAAGTTTAGTATTTGTTCTTACCAGTTGCTGTGGCTGTTGGTGGTATAGTGTTGAGCATAGCCGCTTCCCAAGCAGTTGACCCGGGTTCGATTCCCGTCTATCGCAGAAGGCAATTAAAAGAAGATCTAAAAAAAAAATCAGTACAATATCTAATACGACCTACCCGGGTAAATTGTTTGGAGAGAGGGCCTGTAGGTGGGGGGCAAGGAGGTTTCGCTGGAAGAGCCAGAGGAGTGCCCCCGGGCTAGTGTGTGTGGTGGTGACAACAGCCGAAATGGATTTGGAAAAACTGTTGCATCAACCGGTATGGTATTGATTCTTCTCAGTTTAATACCGTATACGTCCCCTATCTTGGGACCTTATATTTCATGGATTTTTCGACCACGGAAAACGGAAAAAGAGCTTGCTCTGGCCAGGGTAGTGTCTTTCCCACTGCAGCTAAGGGGACGTGTCCATGCTCTGCCTATCACAGGTCAGGAGGCAATTAAAAGAAGAACAAAAAAAAACATCAGTACAATATCTAAGACGTCCCCTATCCGGGTAAATTGTTTGGAGAGAGGGCCTATAGGTGGGGGGAAGGAGGTTTCGCTGGAAGAGCCAGAGGAGTGCCCCCTGGGCTAACGTGTGTGGTGGTGACAACAGCCGGAATGGATTTGGAAAAACTGTCGCATCAACTGGTATTGTATCGATTCTTCTCAGTTTAATACCGTATACGTCCCCTATCTTGGGACCCTATATTTCATGGATTTTTCGACCACGGAAAACGGAAAAAGAGCTTGCTCTGGCCAGGGGAGTGTCTTTCCCAGTGCAGCTAAGGGGACGTGTCCATGCTCTGCCTATCACAGGTCAGGAGGCAATTAAAAGAAGAACAAAAAAAACATCAGTACAATATCTAAGATGTCCCCTATCCGGGTAAATTGTTTGGAGAGAGGGCCTGTAGGTGGGGGGCAGGCTGGGGGGAAGGAGGTTTCGCTGGAAGAGCCAGAGGAGTGCCCCCTGGGCTAACGTGTGTGGTGGTGACAACAGCCGGAATGGATTTGGAAAAACTGTCGCATCAACTGGTATTGTATCGATTCTTCTCAGTTTAATACCGTATACGTCCCCTATCTTGGGACCCTATATTTCATGGATTTTTCGACCACGGAAAACGGAAAAAGAGCTTGCTCTGGCCAGGGGAGTGTCTTTCCCAGTGCAGCTAAGGGGACGTGTCCATGCTCTGCCTATCACAGGTCAGGAGGCAATTAAAAGAAGAACAAAAAAAACATCAGTACAATATCTAAGATGTCCCCTATCCGGGTAAATTGTTTGGAGAGAGGGCCTGTAGGTGGGGGGCAGGCTGGGGGGAAGGAGGTTTCGCTGGAAGAGCCAGAGGAGTGCCTCCTGGGCTAGCGTGTGTGGTGGTGACAACAGCCGGAATGGATTTGGAAAAACTGTCGCATCAACTGGTATTGTATCGATTCTTCTCAGTTTAATACCGTATACGTCCCCTATCTTGGGACCCTATATTTCATGGATTTTTCGACCACGGAAAACGGAAAAAGAGCTTGCTCTGGCCAGGGGAGTGTCTTTCCCACTGCAGCTAAGGGGACGTGTCCATGCTCTGCCTATCACAGGTCAGGAGGCAATTAAAAGAAGAACAAAAAAAAACATCAGTACAATATCTAAGATGTCCCCTATCCGGGTAAATTGTTTGGAGAGAGGGCCTGTAGGTGGGGGGCAGGCTGGGGGGAAGGTGGTTTCGCTGGAAGAGCTAGAGGAGTGCCCCCTGGGCTAGCGTGTGTGGTGGTGACAACAGTCGGATGTATTTAGAATGACGACACAGGACCCCAACTTAAAAATTTAGCATCAACCGGTACAGTCGTAAATTATGAGATTGATCAAGTGTGGTATGTCTTCTATTTATACTACTCAGTTTAATACCGTATATGGCAGCTATCTGGAAAAATAGTTTGGAGAGAGAGAAAGATAGGACAAAGACGTAAATTCTTTGGAGAGAGGGCCTGTAGGTGGGGGGGCAGGCTGGGGGGAAGGAGGTTTCGCTGGAAGAGCCAGAGGAGTGCCCCCTGGGCTAGCGTGTGTGGTGGTGACAACAGCCAGATGTAGTTAGAATGACGACGCAGGACCCCAACTTAAAAATTTAGCATCAACCGGTACAATTGTCAATTATGAGCTCGATCAAGTGTGGCATGACTTATAAATGGATATTGCATGTGGTCACGTACTCCCTGGAACCCCATAGTCACCCCTTCCCTGATGTGCTAGCCCAGAACATTCTCTGCCCCAATTCGCAAGACCTTTTGCTGTTTCCGTGTGCTGACAGTGGGGATTTACCAGTGTTGTCTGAGGAGGTGGTGGACAATGGCGAGACACAGGTGTCGGGGGGTGAGGTAGTTGTATGGGAAGCAAGTTACAGTGGGGACTCCTTGGGGGACTTTCTCATGATGGGACAGATTCAACTTGGGTGGATCAGGCACAGGAACAGATCAATTTTTTTTTGTGTTTATTTAACTTTTATTTAGCAAAAATAACCAGAGATATTTATTCGTTATCTTCTCTGCGCAGTCTGGCGTTGGGGTTCGTCACTTTGATGGCGAGCTGTGCCGCTCTCTCCACAATGGTCTGTAGGTTCTTAGATGGAGACTTTGTCGGCGATTTCAGCACAGAAGGACTTGTTGCTTATCAACAGAACCTGGACCTCCTTGACATTGTGGACCAGGAATTTGCGGGTGGACCAGGAATTTGCGGAACCCTGTTGGCAGCATGTGTTTGGTCTTCTACTTGCTACCGTATCCAATGTTGGGCAATATAGATACGCAGGTAATATTATTTTTCACACCTATCCCAAAAATAATAATTTACGCAGTTTGCGCAAATAAAACTGGAAACTGGAAATGGAGAGAGGGCCTGTTGGTGGACCTCCGGAAAAATTGTTTGGAGAGAAGGCCTGTAGGTGGACCTCTGGAAAAATTGTTTGGAGAGAAGGCCTGTAGGTGGACCTCCGGAAAAATTGTTTGAAGAGAGGGCCTGTAGGTGGACCTCCGGAAAAATTGTTTGAATAGAGGGCCTGTAGGGGGCCCTCCTGAAAAATTGTGGTAAAAGAGTGCCAGTTGGTCCTCTAAAAAATGGCGTTTTTTGGGTCAGCGTTAGGCAAAGACGATATGGGGGAGGAATAGGAGGAGTACAGAAGAGGAATCGGATACAAAACTTATTTAAATCTTTAGCTGCTTTCCCCCGGAGGAGATTTGAATTCCGGTGAAATCCAGGCTTTGTTCATTTTAATAAGTGTCAGCCTGTCAGCGCTGTCAGTTGACAGGCGTGTACGCTTATCGGTGATGACGCCACCAGCTGCACTGAATACCCGCTCTGACGGCACGCTAGCGGCAGGGCAGGCCAGCACCTCCAAGGCATACAGCGCCAGTTCAGGCCACGTGTCCAGCTTTGAAACCCAGTAGTTGTATGGCGCAGAGTGATCGCTACGGACGTTGGTATGGTCAGCTAGGTACTCCCTCACCATCTTTCTGTACAGCTCCCCCCTACTCTGCCTAGACTGGGGACAGGTGACAGTGTCTTGCTGGGGTGACATAAAAGTGGCAAAGGCCTTGGAGAGCGTTCCCCTGCCAGTGCTGGACAAGCTGCCTGCTCGACTCCTCTCCCCCGCTACTTGGCCCACAGAACCATGCCCTCTGCCGCTAGCGGCGTCAGATGGGAAGAATTGTTTTAGCTTGTGCACCAGGGCCTGTTGATATCTATTCACTCTCATACTCCTTTCCTCTGCAGGGATGAGAGTGGAAAGGTTCTGCTCGTACCGTGGGTCCAGGAGAGTGAACACCCAGTAATCGGTGTTTGAAAAAATTCTTCTAACGCGAGGGTCACGGGATAGGCAGCCTAACATGAAGTCTGCCATGTGCGCCAGAGTCCCAACACGCAAGAATTCCCTCTCCTCACTGGCCTGACTCTCCATTTCCTCCTCCTCCAAGTCCTCCTCTTCAGCCCATACACGCTCAAGAGTTAAGGGCTGAGCACTGGTACCCTCTACTGACATTCTCCTCCTCTTCCTCCTCATCCTCATCCCCCTCCTCCGATAGGCACTGAGAAACAGACCGGAGGGTGCTCTGGCTATCAAGCGACGTATCTTCCTCCACCGTCTCTTGTGACAAGCGCAAAGCATCCGACTTGATGCTGAGCAGTGAGTTTTTCAACAGGCAAAGCAGCGGGATGGTGAGGCTGATAATGGTGGCATCGCCGCTGACCATCTGTGTTGACTCCTCAAAGTTGCTCAACACCTGGCAGATATCAGACATCCATGTCCACTCCTCATTGTAGACTTGAGGAATCTGACTGAACTGACTACCAGTTCTGGTGGAAGTTGACATCTGGCAGTCTACAATCGCTCTGCGCTGCTGTTAAGCTCTGGATAACATGTTTAATGTTGAATTCCATCTCGTGGGCACGTCGCACAACAGTCGGTGAGCGGGCAGTTGTAGGCGGCGCTGCGCTGCCCTGAGAGTGGCAGCATCTGTGGTCGACTTGCGGAAATGCGCACAGATGCGGCGCACCTTGGTGAGCAAATCAGACAGATTGGGGTATGTCTTGAGGAACCGCTGAACTATGAGATTGAACACGTGGGCCAGGCATGGCACATGTGTCAGTCTGCCGAGTTGCAGAGCCACCACCAGGTTACGCCCGTTGTCACACACAACCATGCCTGGCTTGAGGTTCAGCGGTGCCAGCCACAGATCGGTCTGCGCCGTGATGCCCTGTAACAGCTCTTGGGCGGTGTGCCTTTTGTCACCTAAGCTCAGCAGTTTGAGCACCGCCTGCTGGCGCTTACCCACGGCACTGCTGCTGCGCCTAGAGCTACCGACTGAAGGCGCCGTGCCCACGGATGGTAATTCGGTGGAGGAGGAGGAGGGGTCGGAGGAGGAGGAGGCATAATACATCTGAGAGACCGTGACCGAGGTAGGCCCCGCAATCCTTGGTGTGGGCAGTACATGAGCGGCCCCAGGGTCATTCTCGGTCCCAGCCTCCATCAAGTTAACCCAATGTGCCGTCAGTGAGATATAGTGTCCCTGCCCGGCAGCACTTGTCCACGTGTCCGTGGTTAGGTGGACCTTCTCAGAAACAGCGTTGGTCAGGGCACGGATGATGTTCTGTGACACGTGCTGGTGTAGGGCTGGGACGGCACATCGGGAAAAATAGTGGAGGCTGGGGACCGAATACCGAGGGGCAGCCACCGCCATGAGATTTCGAAAGGCCTCGATCTCTACCAGCCTATAGGGCACCATCTCAAGGCTAAGCAATTTGGAGATGTGGACGTTGAGGGCTTGGGCATGTGGGTGGGTGGAACTGTATTTCCTCTTGCGCTCAAGCGTCTGCTGTAAAGACAGCTGAACGCTGGGCTGGCACACGTTGGTGGACACTGTGGAGGATCGCGCTCGTGCCAGGGTCCTGGGCAGGGGGTTGACTAGCGGAGGCAGCGAGTGACGCAGGGGGTTGACTAGCAGAGGGAGCGAGTGACACAGGGGAAGGAGCAGTGGTGTGACCCGCAGGAGGTGGTGAACGGCCTTGGTTCCATTGAGTGGGGTGTTTAGCACTCATATGCCTGCGCATGCTGGTGGTGGTTAGGCTAGTAGTGGTGGCACCCCTGCTGATCCTGGTGTGGCACAGGTTGCACACCACAGTCTGTCGGTCATCCTCACATTCTTTAAAGAACCTCCAGACTTGCGAACATCTAGGCCTCGCCACGGGAGCTTCACTACGTGAAACAGTTGCTGCTGATGCACCAGCTCTGGCCCTGCTTCTCCCTCTGGCCACACCACTGCCTCTTACAACCTGTTCTGATGCAGCACTCGCCTCCGCCTCAGAAGCACTGTCTTCACTCGGCATATCAACCCAGCTCGGGTCAGTCACCTCGTCATCCTCCGATTCCTCAGTCTGCTCCCCCCTCGGAATTACTCCCCTTACAAAACCTTCACCACTGTCTGACAACCGTGTCTCCTCATCGTCCAACACCTCTTTACAAACTTCTTCCACTAACTCAACATTGTCGTCATCATCATCATCATCATCACCCACAGACTGCAACAGTTGGAAAACTTGGGCATCGGGAAAGAGGTCAGCAGCAACCTGAGAAGTTGTTTGTCACTCTGGGAAGGGTCCAGAAAACAGTTCCTCAGAGTATGCCGGATCGCATTCCAAATTTTCCTGGGAGGGGGCAGACTGGGGGGAAGGAGGTTGAGGTGGAGGAGCCAGAGGAGTGCTCCCTTGGGTAACGTGGGTGGACTGCGTGGAAGACTGACTGGTGGACAAATTACTTGAAGCATTATCCACAATCCACGAGATCAGCTGTTCGCACTGTTGTGGTTTCAACAGTCCTCTACCACATGTCCCTGTAAGTTGAGACATGAAGCTAGGGAGTGTAGCTCTGCGGCGTTCCACAGCTCCCTCATCAGCAGGTACTGTCTCACCCTGCCCAGGACCACGGCCTCAGCCCCCTGCAGTAATTGAATGCCCACGCCCTCGTCCTCGACCCTTAGCCCTGGGGTTCAACATTTTCTGTATATAAGTGTATTCTATAAAAAAAATAAAATAAATGGGCCTGGTGTACTGAAACCCACAAACTTGTTCAGTCTGGTTTAATTTAGTGACGTACAGAAAGTGTCACCTGGACAGAATATACGGTTTGGAGCGAGTGTGCTGAACTGTGACACACAGAAAGGTTACACGCAGCTGTGTGAAATGGATTTGTATCACTCAGCTAAAACAACAAAAAAACAAATTTTTTTTCTATATTTTTTTTATATATTTTTTTTGGAGTTTTGTTTTTTTGGGAACGTGACGTGCAGAAACTATCGTACAGCTGACTGACACCCTACTGAGGGTGGCTATTTAGACTGCGACCCAGGCAAATGTCGCACAGAGATTTTTAGGATCAAGCTTTACACGTGACAGGTAGCAAATGACTTGGTTGTATTCGATGACGTACAGAAAGTGTCACCTGGACAGAATATACGGTTTGGAGAGAGTGTGCTGAACTGTGACACACAGAAAGGTTACACGCAGCTGTGTGAAATGGATTTGTATCACTCAGCTAAAACAACAAAAAAACTAATTTTTTTGGTATATTTTGTTTTGGATTTTTGTTTTTTTGGGAACGTGACGTGCAGAAACTATCGTAGAGCTAACTGACACCCTACTGACGGTAGCTATTTAGACTGCGACCCAGACAAATGTCGCACAGAGATTTTTGGGATCAAGCCATACACGTGACAGGCAGCAAATGACTTGGTTGTATTCGGTGACATACAGAAAGTGTCACCTGGACAGAAAATAGTGAGTGTACTAAACTGTGACACACAGAATGGTTCCACACTGCTGTGTGCAATGGATTTGTATCACTGAGATATAACATAAAAAAATAAATGGGGTTATACATGGCGATAGCTGCACTACTAGTGCCAGCCAGCCAAGTGACAAAAAAAAATGTCTTCTAGCCCTTAGAAGGGCTGTTGGGTTCTTTGTGGGTGATCCCTGCCTAACAGAGAACTAAATGCAGGCCCTAACACTGTCCCTTAAACGCAGCAGCTCTATCCCTAACGACATCCAGACGGCATCTGAGCCGAGTACCACGGCCAGTCGGTAGTATATTCCAGGGTCACCTGATCAGGCCAGCCAACCCCTGCTATCGACATCTAAGGGCCCCACGTGATGCTGGGTGTACCACAGAGTCTACTGGCTTGTGATTGGCTCTGTTTTTAGGTGCCTAAAAAGCACAATGCGGAAGTTGCCATTTCCTCGAGCATGGCGAGATACTCGTCCAAGCAGCGAGCACTTACGAGTACCCTAATACTCGAACGAGCACCAAGCTCGGACGAGCATGCTCGCTCATCTCTACCCAACACTAATTTATCAGTAATATAATCACAAAGCATAAACCACAATAACACTTATCTAAAGGTGTCTAATTTTACAGGAATTGTAATTGTATGCAGTGGACATCTGGCATAACATCTATAAAGATGGGTCAGGTCATCCAGGGCAATAGCCACTGTTATCGGTGTCCATCCATTCTGACAAATAGAGGAAACTCAAGTGGAAGAATGAGATGAAATGGAATGAGACAATCTCTTTAAGCTTTATGTAGATTACTTCTAAAAGAGAAAATTGTATTATTGAGTAAACTACAATTGTTAATATACTTGTTTCAGTGCTATACTTTTTAAAATTGTAACTGTGTGGACTTACATTTCTAAACTTATGTCTCTCTGCGCTTGGAGACATAAAGACTCACTGTTGTGTCCCCGACATTTCCACTCTCATTCACTGCAAGTCTCTTTTTTGTCAGTGAGAATAGAGATCGGTCACCTGTAGTATGTGATGTGCTGTAGACTACAAGTCCCAAAGTTCCTCTTTGTGCAGAGTATGCTTAGGATCTCTGCTTGTGCTAATACTGTTGCCCATGATATCGCTTCTGATTTTATCCATTGTGCATGGGCTGCCTTTCTGATGGGAAGTGAGACCGACCATTAGCAACAAGGTCAACAGACATATGCAATTAGACGTCAAACAAGAGGCATGTTGAGGTATGTTGAAAACTGTAAAAAGCTGCAATGCTTTAAGAACTTTTTTTAACACATTTTTAAAATGTTTATCTTTGTTTTGCATATACATTGAAATAGGTTTATGTTTGAGAGGAAAACCCTGTTAATATAATATAAGGTGTCTGTAATTTCAGGATACTCTACATATAAAATGGGTTTGCATACATAATATAAAAAAAAAACCAAGTACAATAGTTACGGACTAATGTAGTGACCAAATTGTACAGGAGCAGAGAGAACCCTGCCCATGAGGGCTTCTGGATGAGAATAGAATCTGCTCAGAGGATAGAGTAGTGATGACAGGGCTATTGTAGTCTGTAGACTTTCCTGAAGAAGTTTCATTTTGCTTTTGAAAGGTTGGATGGTAGAGGATAGTCAGATGTGCTGGTATAGCAGGTTCCAGAGTATGGGGATACTGTCACGCGAGGTCGGCGTCGTGCTCCCTCTGCACGACATCGCCGGACCTCTCCGCCCCCTTAGAGACGAGCAATAGGGAATTGAAGTGCTGGTCTTGTCAGCCAGCACTTCATGAGTTAATTCTCTGTTTGGGTTTAGCCATGTGGTGCTGATCACACCACATGGCTACTTTGCATATTGTTTGGACAGCTTGCTCCGCCTCAGGTCATGTGATGCTGGCCACATCACATGATCCTGAGTGGGCTATTTAAAGATGGCAACTGCCTCACTCAGATGCCTGTGATTAGTTTATACTTTTGATCAGTGCTTGTGCGACCTTGTGTTTTGGATTTGCTATTTGGACTCTGACTTTGGACTTGGACTTGGACCTCTCTTCTCTTGACCCCTGGTATTTACTCTATCTCCTGTGTTTGACCCGGCTTGCTGACTACTCTATCATTGTGTTTGTTCCGTCTGTGTTTTGTCTCTCCCTGTGTTCCCTTTCCCTCCCTCTGCACTTACCCAGTATAGGGAACGTCTTCGTGGTTGTCCGCGGCCGCCTAGGGCCGTTTGAGGCAAGTAGGTAGGGAAAGAAGGGGGGTTTCAAGTACAGGGCACACCTTCCCTTGTCTCCCCCGAGACAGAATCACAGGCCCTATCATATGGAGCAATTGCGGGTGCTCACGGACCAGGTTCAGGGTATGGCGCAGATGATCCAGGACCTGGCCGAGAGGCTCCTACATCAGGAGCAGCTACGACCTGCACTAGTAGCGGCTCCCTCCACATCTAACCCCATTGTGGAACCTCATGTTAAATTGCCGGATCGGTTTTTGGGGAACCGGAAAACTTTCCGTTCCTTTAAGGAGAGCGTAAAATTGTATTTTCGCTTACGTCCTCACTCCTCGGGTGCCGAGCAGCAGCGGGTAGGAATAATTATTTCCTTGCTGCAAGGTGATCCGCAGGAATGGGCCTTTTCTTTACCGCCTGACTCCCCAAGCTTGCAGTCTGTGGAAGCATTTTTTCAGGCCTTAGGCCTATTATATGAGGAGCCTGACTTGACTTCTGTAGCTGAGACTCAGCTCAGAGACATTCGGCAGGGTAACCGTCCAGTAGAGGATTACTGTGCTGAGTTTAGAAAGTGGTGTGTTTCCTCTGGATGGAATGACCCTGCTTTGAGAAGCCAGTTTAGGGTGGGGCTGTCTGACCATCTTAAGGACTTACTTGTCAGTTACCCTACTCCTGACACCCTAGAGGCGGCCATGACACTAGCCATTAAACTGGATCGTCGAGTGAGGGAGAGACGGAGGGAACGTTCAGATATTCCTCAGGGTGTCGTCCTGCCTGAATCCCCTCTTCTGAGTCCACCTTCTACCAGGGTCCCGGAGGAGTCCATACAGTGGGGAGGAACTTTGAGAGATCAGAGACGCTTGAATGGAACCTGTTTCTACTGCGGTGAGACGAACCACTGGCTCCAGCAATGCCCGAAACTTCTGCCCTCTAGAGAGCTTTCTGCCGGAAGTAAGGTAACCCCAGCGGTGGTAAGGAGGAAAGTATTATTACCTATCTCCATTGCGTACAACCAACTCAGGGGGTCCGGTAAGGCTTTTGTTGATTCTGGTTCTGCCATTAATTTTATTGATTTTGATTTTATACAATCTGTGGGGATTCCGCTAGTTCCTTTAAGGAAGGTGATTGAAATTATCGCATTGGATTCCACTCCATTGAATAATGGGAGAGTGGAGTTTTGTACTCCTGAGGTTGTATTAACTGTAGGAATTACCCATACCGAGACTTGTTCCTTCCTTGTATTAAAGGATTTACCTGCCGACCTTGTTTTAGGTCTGCCATGGTTACAGGACCACAACCCTGTGATCAACTGGTCGGTAGGTGAATTGGAAAAATGGGGAATGAATTGTGACAAATGTTGTAAATCAGTATTGCTGTTTGGAGGTACCACTGAGTCTCTTTCCTTGCCCAAGTATATCGGCGATTTTTCGGACGTTTTTTCCATGTCCGAGACTGAGTTCCTCCCTCCTCACCGGCAATATGATTGCGCCATCGACCTTATTGAGGGATCCAAATATCCCAAAGGTCGCATTTATAATCTCTCTACTCCTGAACGTCAGTCCATGAGGGATTATCTCAAGGAGAGTCTGGCCAAGGGTCACATCCGGCCTTCAGTTTCTCCCATGGGGGCAGGTTTTTTCTTTGTTGGTAAAAAGGATGGAGGATTGAGGCCCTGTATCGATTACAGGGAGCTCAATAAAATCACTGTTAAAAACAGATACCCGTTGCCCCTTATTCCTGACTTGCTGAATCAGGTCCAGGGGGCCTGTTGGTTCACCAAGCTGGATTTGAAGGGGGCATACAACCTAATCAGGATTCGTGAGGGGGACGAATGGAAAACTGCTTTTAATACCCCGGAAGGTCATTATGAGTACTTGGTAATGCCTTTTGGGTTAAGTAACGCTCCGGCAATTTTCCAAAACTTTGTCAATGACATTTTTAGACCATTTATTGGGAAATTTGTAATTGTCTATATTGATGACATCCTGATTTTTTCTGCAGACTGGGAAAGTCACGTATCTCACACCAGGCAAGTGCTGGAGGTGTTGCGTGAAAACAAGTTGTTCGTTAAAGGGGAGAAGTGTACCTTTGGTGTTCAGGAAGTGGCCTTTTTGGGATACATTCTCACCCCTTTTTCTTTCAAAATGGACCCAGTTAAAGTACAGGCCATTGTGGATTGGGTGCGACCTTCCTCTTTGAAGGCACTCCAGCGATTTCTGGGGTTTGCTAATTTTTATCGTAAATTTGTCAAAAATTTTTCTGTGGTAGCCAAACCCATTACGGATTTGACTCGCAAGGGGGCTGATCTGGTCAATTGGCCCCCTGCAGCTATTGAGGCCTTTGAAAGGTTAAAGCAGTGTTTTATGAATGCTCCTGTGTTGGTCCAGCCTGATCAAAGTAAGCCTTTTGTAGTTGAGGTGGATGCGTCTGAGGATGGTGTGGGGGCAGTACTGTCCCAGGGGTCTTCCACCTTAACTAATCTTATGCCATGCGCCTTCTTCTCCCGCAAGTTCTCTCCTGCCGAGAGGAATTATGACATTGGTAATAGGGAGTTACTTGCAATCAAGTGGGCATTTGAGGAATGGCGTCATTTTTTAGAAGGGGCAGTTCACCGCATTACGGTCCTCACGGATCATAAGAATTTAATGTTTTTAGAATCGGCTAAGCGATTGAATCCTAGACAGGCGAGGTGGGCTTTATTCTTTACCCGTTTTGATTTTTGTGTTACCTTCAGACCCGGGAGCAAGAACGTTAAGGCCGATGCCTTATCCCGAAGTTTCAAGGCGTATCAGCCTCCTGACGTCCCTCCTGAGCCCATCCTGCCAGCTGATATCATCGTGGCCGCTACCTCATCTGACCTCGCTTCTGAAATCTCGGCAGGACAACATCTTGCTCCCATTGGTACCCCCAATGACAAATTGTTTGTGCCGGCTCATTTGCGATTGCAACTGCTGGGTGAGTGCCATAATTCTGTTTTGTGTGGACATCCTGGCATCAATGCCACCAAGGAGTTGGTCTCTAGGCAGTATTGGTGGCCGTCAATCTCCAGAGATGTTCAGGCTTTTGTAACTGCGTGTAACACTTGTGCCAGGTCCAAGAATACCAAGACACGACCTATGGGTGAGTTACATCCTTTACCCATACCTAGTAGACCTTGGTCACATCTGTCCATGGACTTTATCACGGACTTGCCGTGCTCTGAGGGTAAAACCGTGATATTTGTGGTGGTTGACAGATTCAGCAAAATGTGTCATTTTATTCCTTTGTGTAAATTACCCTCTGCAAAGGTCTTGGCGTCCGTGTTCATGGATAATATTGTCAAACTGCATGGTGTTCCTGAGAATATCGTTTCTGATAGGGGAGTACAGTTTGTGTCTAGGTTCTGGAGGGCGTTCTGTAATAAGATTGGTATCTCTTTGTCCTTTTCATCAGCCTTTCATCCGGAGACCAATGGTCAGACTGAACGTCTTAACCAATCCGTTGAGCAATATCTCAGATGTTATGTTTCTGATAACCAACATGTGTGGGCCAGATTCCTGTCTCTGGCTGAATTTGCAATTAATAATCGTGTTAATTCATCCTCTGGGATGTCGCCGTTTTTCTGCAATATGGGTTTTCATCCACGCTTTGGCTCCTGTTCCCCATCTGCGTCGGTTGTCCCAGAGGTCAATGATTTTTCTCAAGAACTGTGCACAGTTTGGGCACAGGTTCAGTCGAACCTGGAAAAGGCCCAAGGAGTTCAAAAAGCTAAGGCTGATAGAAAACGTTCTAAGGGTGTGAATTTTAAGGTTGGGGATAAGGTATGGTTATCGACTAAAAATCTCAACATGAGGGTACCATCCTACAAGTTTGCACCTCGCTTCATTGGTCCTTACAGGATCACCAAGGTGATCAATCCGGTTTCTTTTAGGTTATGTTTACCCGACTCCCTTCGTGTTCATAATGTTTTTCATGTGTCTTTGCTCAAACGTTATGTTGCTCCCGTTGGTCCTGAGGAACAGTCTCCTCCTCCGGTTGAGGTAGCAGGACAAATGGAGCATGAGATTGCCAGAATTGTGGATGTGAGAAGGGTCCGGAATTCCTTCCAGTACCTCGTACATTGGAAGGGGTTCGGTCCTGAGGACAGGTCTTGGGTACCGTTGACCAGGATGCATGCAGACTCGCTCATCCAAAAGTTCCATCTGCAGCATCCCGATAAGCCTGCTCCCGCTGGTAAGGGTCCGGTGGCCCCTCGTGAAGGGGGGGGTACTGTCACGCGAGGTCGGCGTCGTGCTCCCTCTGCACGACATCGCCGGACCTCTCCGCCCCCTTAGAGACGAGCAATAGGGAATTGAAGTGCTGGTCTTGTCAGCCAGCACTTCATGAGTTAATTCTCTGTTTGGGTTTAGCCATGTGGTGCTGATCACACCACATGGCTACTTTGCATATTGTTTGGACAGCTTGCTCCGCCTCAGGTCATGTGATGCTGGCCACATCACATGATCCTGAGTGGGCTATTTAAAGATGGCAACTGCCTCACTCAGATGCCTGTGATTAGTTTATACTTTTGATCAGTGCTTGTGCGACCTTGTGTTTTGGATTTGCTATTTGGACTCTGACTTTGGACTTGGACTTGGACCTCTCTTCTCTTGACCCCTGGTATTTACTCTATCTCCTGTGTTTGACCCGGCTTGCTGACTACTCTATCATTGTGTTTGTTCCGTCTGTGTTTTGTCTCTCCCTGTGTTCCCTTTCCCTCCCTCTGCACTTACCCAGTATAGGGAACGTCTTCGTGGTTGTCCGCGGCCGCCTAGGGCCGTTTGAGGCAAGTAGGTAGGGAAAGAAGGGGGGTTTCAAGTACAGGGCACACCTTCCCTTGTCTCCCCCGTGACAGATACAGAGGAGAAATCATGAAGAGGATTGTATGAGGAACAGACAATCGAAGAGCAAAGAAGGAGGTCTTTTGAGGACCAGATATTACCTGTAGGGATGTATAGGTAGATTAGGTCACAGATGTATACAGGGGACAGGTTGCGGACATTGTTGTATGTCATTAATATTTTGAAATTAATTTGCAGGGCAATAAATAACTAGTGAAGGTGTTGGTAGAGGGGAAAGATAGGAAAGATAGAAACAATAGGAAGTAGATTAATATTCCACTTTTTAGACAGAAACTATATAAATAATTCTTGAATATAATCACTTTGGTATATAGCAAAATATACCATTGCCATATCTACAAACTATAGTACTAACCTGTGAAGGATCAAAGCATAGGCCTCATAAAAGAAAATGTGTTTAGTAGTTACAGTATCACAGTTCCTGGTATTACCCATGATTACAAATTTATGAAACTTGACAATTTTAACCTAGTTTACCATTGTTTATAAATGATTTAAAACCACTGAAAAAAAACCTAAACGTAACAGTTTTATTTCCATAAAATTCCATATCACATTAATAAAAGATAACTTCCAGAAATGGCAACTATGTTTTATTCACATACAGTAACCACTTGCTGGAAATAGATTTGTAGCATTGGGGCCTTGCTATGGGACTGCATGCATTGCCATATACAGAAAACAATTGTTTTTTAATGTGTTTTTGTGTGTAAGAATTCACATTTTTTAAAACCACGAAATGTACTGCACGTAATCCTGTTAATAAATAAGAGAAATTAGAGCAAAAATGTAAATTAAAGAAAATATGCCACATATTTAATGTTAGTTTCAGTAATTAGATTTTTAGTAAATACCCAATAAACAATTGGGGCCATTTATCAAACTGATGTAAAGTAGAACTGGCTTAGTTGACCATAGCAACCAATCAGATTCCACCTTTCATTTTCCAAAGGAGCTGTCAAAAATGAAAGTTGGAATCTGATTGGTTGCTATAGTCAACTATGCCATTTCTACTTTACACCAGTTTGATAAATGACTCTAAATGTGTTTTACCTTTTTTCAAGTTGTGGCAGTTTCTTTAAAGGGGTTGTCTCATGTCAGCAAATGGCATATAGAAAAAGTTAATACAAGGCATTTACTAATGTATTGTGATTATCCATGTTGCTTCCTTTGCTGGCTTGATTCATTTTTACATCATATTATAAACTGATTGTTCCCATGGTTACGACCACCCTGAAATCCAGAAGCAGTGGCCGTGTTTGCACAATATAGAAAAAAGCGCAGGCCTCTTTGGTGGCTGTACCATGGGAGTGCACATACAGTAGTCCACCACTTTTTTCTAAAGTGTGCAAGCACGAACAATGCTGCTGGATTGTTGGGTGGTCGTAACCATCAAAAGCAGTATATAATGTGATGGAAAAATGAATCAAGCCGGCAAAGGAGACAATATGGATACTCACAATACATTAGTAAGTGCCTTGCATTAACTTATTGTTTATACGATAAATGCCTTTTGCTGAAGTGAGACAACCCCTTTAAATTTATCAATCATTCCTGGTGCTCCTATTATTGGAAGCACACCCTGTATTTTTTGTAAAAGACAGTGTAGCAAACTGGTTTTAGAATTAACATCTTACACTTTTTGTAGAGAGCTCTTACTCTCTCTTTTATTCAAACAAGGAGAAATATCCATTTCACCTCAGACACTGTCATTTAAGTGCAATGGAGAGGATGATAGGCAAATCGGGCTTGAGTTCTTCACTTAAAGGGGTATTCCCATGTCACAAATGTAGTCTGTATAGTTAGATATAGCCATACCAATATTATTACTAATATAATGTATTTATATAAAATGTACCGTTTAGAAGATTTGCCTATTTGTATTGTCCCACACACATCAGTCAGGCCGTTGCCCTTGGTTACGACTAAAGATGAGTGAATTTTTTAAAAATTCGATTCGGCTGGTTCGCGGACTTTTCCGAAAAGATTCGCTTCGATCCGAATAAATTAGTTGCGAATCGCGTTAAAAAACGACTACTTCCGGGCTGCAGAGAGCTTGGATAGTGGTGTAGAACACTGTGCCTCACAGTAAACACATAGGGAGTAGTGTTGAGCGAGCACTTCTGTGCTCGTATGCTCGGGTGCTCTGGCCGAGCAACCGAGCATAATGTTAGTCAATGGGAATAAACCAGGCACCACCCGCTCGGAAGAGGGGAGGGTGTCTGGTTAATAGAAAAAGGTCAGAATCGCGACTTCTCCTCTTTTACTCCTTTCGCTTGTAAAAGTATGCTAATTAACTGAATTTGTATGCATTTGCGCACAATGCGTATGCATTAGCGTCCAAATGCGTACGCATTAGCATACAAAATCGTACGCATTAGCATACAATGCGTAGCATTAGCGTAAAAATCAACATTACAGTCAAAGCCAGCATGGCGCTTGAGTACACTCGGTGTTCTAGTGTGGTAGTGGAAGATTACTGTGAGCCAGTGTGACACGCACATAACAGGCTTCTTAGAATCGCTGCACACTTTTATGTATTTGGGCAGTTAAGGGGCCAAATCTCACCTAACAACTCAAGTCTGAACTCAGCCTTACAGGTCAATGTTAGCGCCAGCTATAAAGAATCGTGCAGAGGCCCAAGATCCTACTAGAGCGCCAAAAGCGCACGCCTTTTACACCAATTCACTGATTCCACATACATTTCGACAGAACCTGTTCTATTACACGCTTATACAAGCAGAGCCCCCCCAGACAGGTTGGAGATAGCAGTGGCAGCAGCATCAGCAGACTATAGAGTGGCACGACGACAGTGTGGCCAGGTGGCAGCAGCATGAGTAGTCCACAGAGTGGCAGAATGACAGACCCTGGAAGTGACAGCAGCAGTGGAAGTAGTAGTACAATTTGGAGGCCACAGAGTGGCACAATTACCTAATTTTAACATAGCGGCAGCCAGGAGACAGCATGTGGAGTCGGCGGCGACAGCAGCATCAGGCTGGAGAGTGGCATGATGACATACCCTGAAGAGCAGACCGTAATAAAAAATTCTCGTCCTTTTGGTTAAGATCAACTGTCGCATATGTTCTTAGTATCGGGGCTGGTTATACCAGTGGACGGGAACGTAAGACAGAGGAGGTGCAGTGAAGGCTCTAGCTTTGCCTTGACTGTGACAAAATGTCAGTATTGACCCAAGACGCCAAGAAAGTTCGGAGTTCCATTTTGAGATCGAGCTGGCGGTCTGCAGGGAGCTTAGCTACCACCAGTGGGAGCCCCTGCTTCTCTCCTCCCCCCATGCTCATCGCTGAGCGTCCCGGGGGCCAGAATCGTTAACTTTTAAAAATTCGAGTGTTCAAAACAAACAGGGTTTCCTGTGTACTTGAGCTTTGAATAATGGAATAGAACTACAGAATGTACCAAAAATTTACGACTGACATGATGCTGCAGAGGAGAGTGGTACAGTAACAGAAGCGGCAAGAGGCAGCAGTCAAACAAATTTCAAGGCCACAGAGTTGCACCGTAACATAAGGTGCAAGAGTCAGCAGTCAAACAAATTTCAAGGCCACAAAGTGTCACCGTAAGAGCAGCAGCAAGAGGCAGCAGTCAAACAAATTTCAAGGCCACAGAATGGCACCGTAACAGCTAGCTGCAAGAGGCAGCAGTCAAATACATTTCAAGGCAACAGAGTTAGAGAGGCAGCAGGAGTGGTACTCATTTTAAAGAGACAGAATGGCACAGTGATATACCCTGGGAGAGGCAGCAGCAGTCAAAAAAATTTAAATGCAACATACCATAGAGTGGCACAATTCAGAGGCGTAGCTAGAGGTTCAGCACGGGGGGGGGGGGGGGAAACATACTTGAGTGGGCCCCCCACTTAGTGGCTTCCCAAACGCATGTTTCCAACTTCACAGGCACATACTACTAGTTGTGGTTATAATATTGTATTAGAAAGATGACTGTATAAACCGCTAGATCATCTATGCTGTTAAGTACAGTACAATAGACTTTCTACATACCCTAGTGTAAATACTCTACCACATAATGCAGTAAAATATAGGAGTAAAAACAAGGGGACTCCTATGTTAAAGGAAACCTGTCCCCAGTTTTTACATCACTAAACTAACAGTCCCCTGCCCCCATCAGACCTCAGATCATCAGAATGTGCCCCCATCAGACCTCAGATTAGCTTAATGTGCCCACATCAGACCTCAGATCAGCGTATTGTGCCTCCATCAGACCTCAGATCAGCGTATTGTGCCCCATCAGACCTCAGATCAGCGTATTGTGCCCCATCAGACCCCAGATCAGCGTATTGTGCCCCCATCAGACCTCAGATCAGCAGAATGTGCCCCCATCAGACCTCAGATCAGCCTACTGTGCCCCCATCAGACCTCAGATCAGCGTATTGTGCCTCCATCAGACCTCAGATCAGCGTATTGTGCCTCCATCAGACCTCAGATCAGTGTATTGTGCCCCCATCAGACCTCAGATTAACATATTGTGCCCCCATCAGACCTCAGGTCAGCGTATTGTGCCCCCATCAGACCAGCATATTGTGCCCCATCAGACCCCAGATCAGCGAATTGTGTCCCATCAGACCTCAGATCAGCATATTGTACCCCCATCAGACCTCAGATCAGCAGAATGTGCCCCCATTAGTCCTCACATCAGCCTACTGTGCCCCCATCAGACCTCAGATCAGCGCGTTGTGCCTCCGTCAGACCCTCAGACTGATCAGTGTATTGTGTCCCCATCAGACCTCAGATCAGTTTATTGTGCCTCCATCAGACTTCAGATCAGCGTATTATGCCCCATCAGACCCCAGATCAGCATATTGTGCCCCCATTAGACCTCAGATCAGCGTATTGTGCCCCATCAGACCTCAGATCAGCAGAATGTGCCCCCATTAGTCCTCACATCAGCCTACTGTGCCCCCATCAGACCTCAGATCTGCATATTGTGCCCCCATCAGACCTCAGATCAGCCTACTGTGCCCCCATCAGACCTCAGATCAGCCTATTGTGCCCCCATCAGACCTCAGATCAGCGTATTGTGCCTCCATCAGACCTCAGATCAGCGTATTGTGCCCCATCAGACCTCAGATCAGCGTATTGTGCCCCCATCAGACCTAAGATCAGCGTATTGTGCCTCCATCAGACCTCAGATCAGCGTATTGTGCCTCCATCAGACCTCAGATAAGCGTATTGTGGCCCCATCAGACCTCAGATCAGCGTATTGTGCCCCCATCAGACCTCAGATCAGTGTATTGTGTCCCCATCAGACCTCAGATCAGTGTATTGTGCCTCCATCAGACTTCGGATCAGCGTATTATGCCCATCAGACCCCAGATCAGCGTATTGTGCCCCCATCAGACCTCAGATCAGCAGAATGTGCCCCATCAGACCTCAGATCAGCGTATTGTGCCCCGTCAGACCTTAGATCAGCGTAATTGTACCCCATCAGACCTCAGATCAGCAGAATGTGCACCCATTAGTCCTCACATCAAGCCTACTGTGCCCCATCAGACCTCAGATCAGCGTATT
>ONZH01025873.1:0-20448 GCA_900303285.1 Rhinella marina
AGACAAACTGCTCTGCATTGAGACTATATAAGAGTTGCACCAGAGATAAGAAAGAAATCTTCACAAAAGAGTGCTTCATATTTCAGAAATTGATATTTTGTAGCCTTTTTTTTTAACATATTTGTTTTCTTTAGCCCATTTGTGAACATGAATTTCTGTTATAAGCAACCGACATATAGGGCAAAGCTGTAGTGTTAGATTAGTATGTCACTACACTGAGGGATAACTGTAGAAAGTATTTAGACATGACACAAAAGATAGAGTGATAAGGGGTTAAAGATTAAACCCAGGGGTGGATTGGATAATTTAGATAGTTAGGCGACAAAGAATTGTGTGATTAATAGTATAATTAGCTAAAGTGAATGAAAAATAAAGAACAAGGGGTGGAGTGTATATCAAATGATTACTTTTTGTATCTATGTTCTTTATATTCAATTCACTTATGTCTTCTTGTTTCTTTGATCTGCTGTGTTTGACTCTTAGTTGTCTTATCTTCACTATTGTTCTATTGTTGACCATACATTCTCTGTGTATCTAATGTCTGGTTTTACATTTATGGCTATGTCTTGGGCAATTCTCAAACATTGCCTCATCTAAACAATGGGTAATGTTAGAAGTGTCCATAGTTAATAAGTAGTTACCTAGGGTATTTAAAGTGAGTGACTGTGAGCCAAAAAATGGGGGGTCCATGGAACATGCAGATGTTCAGGAGTGACATGACTGCTCAGGTGCAGCCATGTCAAGAACTCAACTACTTTCACAACCGGGTATCCCTGGTGATCCAGTGGAGGGCCTTCCCCCGGACAGATGTATTTTTAACTCATAGCTAAGTATATCTTTGGTTTTATTCTTGTTTATTGTACTTGTTTATGATTCTTGTTTACTTTACTTGTTTCTTCTGTATTTTTTGTTTATCATTTAAGTAAACTATATCTATTTTCACTTAGTTATTGTGTGTGGACCTATTTATTCTCGCATTATAGAATTCACAGTAAAACAGCATTCTTCTTCAAAACCAGCCCGGCCCACCGGGGACTATCTATTTGCAAGTATATGGAGTAAAGACTCCTCCCTCATTACTCTGCCCTCCTCTCGGGCGGAGGAAAGCAACAATACCTTCTATTCAGCAGAATCCCATTGTGCCTGCATCAGTGAAGGCCCACACCCAGACCCTATGGGACTAGAAGAATGCGGTGGAGGACTGGGTCATCCAAGTACTGAACCATCCGGGGCCCAGGAGACCCTACACTGGAACATCGTAAGGGAACCGTCCTATGGTTTTCAGTGGAGTGCGGCTCTGGCTTCCTTGCGGCCGACGGGGATGGCAAGGAGTACTTTGTGGGCCACAGGTCAGTGAAACGGCCGTACCTGCCCTAAACCCATAACAGCCTATACGTGGAGGATCAGGTAGAATATACCCCCATGGCATCCCTAAAAGGCCCCTTTACTACCGGGGTTACCTTATTATCTAAGCCTGGTACCTGCATCACCACCAGAAGTTTGGCCGGAGGAACCAGCAGGCGAAGGACGCATGCGCTTCCGACCAGAGTCACCAGATGGCACCCTTCGTTTCAGGGAGAAGCCACAGCCAGAGCCTCTGATCCCCGTATTGCCACCACCACCACAGTCCTTTCACCTGGGTCAGCTGACAACATCATCCTTTACTTTCCAGGCCACGGTGATCCAGTACCAACTACCCTGGAAAATGAAGTCAGCAGCAGCCAGGGGAGCTGGCGCTTCTTCCCTGAACCGCTGCAGCCAGAAGTCCTTACCCCTGCTGTCCTGGCAGGAGTATCTGGAAAAGTGAAGGCGTAAGTGGCTGCAGCGCTCACCAGTGTGACCACCACCCAGACCCGGTCAAGTCCGACTTCTGGAAGAAGAGGGCAGTGGAGCTCCACCACGGCAGCCAGCTTGCCCTACAGGAGGCAGGAGCATCCTCTGATGTCATTCAGTAGCAGTTCCAGCGAGGAGGACTTCAGGTCCCTCATCTGAGGAACCCTTCTACTGGCTGTCAGTCTGGCTGATTTAAAGGACACCTCTGGACCTATGGGAGCCACAACATGGACTGCACCTGACGGGTGAGAGCTAGTAGGCACCTGATTTTAGTTTATCTAGTTTGTATTGCCCCCTGTTTGACCCTCACCCAGATGGACATGACTTGTCAGGACTCCCCCCCCCGTCTGCAGAAAATTCCCAGTTGCACCTAAGCACGCCTATTCCCCCCCCCCTATATTTGCTGCTATTTTATATTATCCATGTGGATTACACGTTACCTGTTTGGATTACAAAATTACCTCACGTGGATTACAATTGAATTTTGGACTGTGTTCCACTGTTTTATGCCAAGCAGCCATTAGGAGAGACTCAAACATATATCTGAGCCTATTATGCTTGCAAATGTGAAATTGATTGCACTAAAATGTTTGCATAATTATGTCTTAGCTGTATTTTAGCAAATATGTGTCCTATTATGCACTTATGGTATGATGTTTTTAGTAAATTATGCATTTAGCCGGATAGCTAGTACTTTTTTACCTCATATGTACTGCCTCTGCTGAGGACTGTACGCCGTGGCCTAGCCTCGTGCGTGCGTATGACGCAATCGCGAGTCAATAGTACGCTAAGGATTTGTACGCACTTTGTATGCTAATGCTCACGCATTGAGTTCAGTAGCATACTTTTAATAACACTTAGACTGTATGTTCGTAAATTGTGAAGGAATGTTTGCAAAACAACAATTATTTTTAACGCAAATTTGACTGAATAAATTCATATTAAGAACGAATCTTGTCATAAATTTGTTGATTATTCGCCGAAGCAAATTTTTGATGATTCGCTCATCTCTAGACAGGATGCTGCTGCAGGCAAGGAGAGTGTTAGGATTTTATTAGTTTTAAAAAGTGTGCTGGTGAACTTTAGGCATTATTGAGGAGTGCAATATAACTCCTTTGCACCAGTGAGACAGAAATACCATACTTAATCGTGCTGTTCAGTCTGAGGATGACGTGTTGGCATTTTTTTTGTGCAATCCCACTCCTTTGCACCCGTGACAGGGAGATATAATAGTTAATCAGTCTGTTAATTGTGTGGGTGAGACAGCGTATCAGAGTGTAACAGAACAGGTTGACAATGGTGACAATGGTGACAATCAGATGACAATGGTGTAAATATGATATTTTCATCAAATACAGGACAGCCACAATGTTCCTGCCATTTAGTTCCTGCTCCAGTCAGTTGGGAGAAAGCCCGCAAGATGCACTTTTTCGAAACTGATTCTCTGTGTGGCTACTCTCCCCCAGGCTGACCAGCTTTAACACAGCATGGCAATGCTACACTTTACACATTTGATAGGAGAGAGCAGAAACAATAATTTTCTCTGTTTCTGTTGGAGACAGGAAGATTTCTGTTGAGGAGGACTTGGAGGAGGCATATTAGCAGCTTGTGTGGGAAAAAGACTGACACAAATATGGAGGTGTCGATAGGATCTGGTCTTGTTACTATGGTGTTTCCTCTCCACTGTTGCGCAAAATATTCATCCAGTGGGCCATGAAAACATGTACTGACACCTTCTCAAGGTGTCCACAGTGGAGTGCACTTTGCCACACAGTGACATCTGCAAGGAGGGGCCCACATTCTCCCTCATGTGAGAGTTCAAGGCGAGGTTGGCTTTTTTGGGGGGAGAAATAATGGAGGGTAGTTATTTTTCATCAAAATTGAGTGCATTTCATCAGTTCCCTAAAGGCTGCAGAATCCACTAAGTGGTAAGGCAGCAACTGCACTACAAGCAGCTTGGCCAGGCGAGAGATCATCTTGCACAAAAGAGAATTGCTGGACTTATTTAGATGTTTCCTGGTCTCACATTCCATTGGTGACTAATGGTATAGCAGAGAAGAAGTAGTCTAAGTGGGAGAAGAATTAATTCATAATGACAATGATAAAGACACCATACTGCATGTGGATGTGGCTTGCTGCCACAAAGTAGACCAGGAGAAGGACAGTTTTTTATAAATGAAAACTCAGAAGTTTGGTTCACAGATTATAAACGGTAGTAACTATGTTACTACTATGTTACAATGTGTCGAATGAAAATGACATATTAATGCAGTACAAAACATTAAGTAAAACTGCTTTGTATGTTGATGCAATACAATGTGTTAATTAAAACTAAACCATATATTGATGCAATAAAATGTGTTAACTAAAACTACATGATATATTGACATAACACCATACGCTAATTGAAATGTACAATTAGCACAAAAGTGGGCATAACTAAAGTGGAGGGGTACAAAGGTGAACATAACTACTATGACGGGCACAAAGGTGGACATAACTACAGTGAGGGGCCACAAGGAGGACATAACAACTGTGAAGGGGCACAAAGGTTGGCATAACTAATGTGGAGTGGCACAAAGGTGAGCATAAATACTGTGACAGGCACAAAGGTGGGGATAATTAATGTGATGGACACAAAGGTGGGCATAACTACTGTGAAGGGCCACAAGGAGGACATAACTATTGTGAAGGGGCCACAAGATGGGCATAATTACTGAGAGGGGGCACAATGTGGGCATTAGTACTGTGTGGTAGATTCCCTAGATTACCCTGTTATAAATTGGGATGGCTCGGTCTTACAGGGCCAACACAGCGCCTCCCCATAGATATCTAGCATCCCTTCCTTAGGTGATTTTTCTTTTTTCTCTATTACCACAGAGGCCTTGTTCCGGATCCGATTCACACCGTCTCCAGTGACACCCTGGATGAGGTAGGACCAGGTGGTTCTTTTGTCTATTGCAAGGAGTATTGGTAGCACCGTATACCCTATGATAGATTGTATTAGGTGCGACTGGGTGAGTATAGTAATGCATTGGGTGGAGTTAGATGAGTGGCTTAGCATTAAAACATTTGCCACCTTTTTAATTACCACCTCTTTACGTAGGTTTGAGTTGCAGGGGCGGGGGGAGGGGATTTGATGGCGGGTGCGGCACAAATCTGAATCCTTGCCCCAGGTGCAGGAAAGCCTGGGCTGTTCATGTACAAAAACAAATGAAGTTGATGCAGGATTTTGGTAACTACAGAATTTGCAGTTCATACATGAATTTACCACTTGCCACCAGCAGTTGCCCTCATTATGAAACACACACAGAACTTTGAGTGACCTTCATACTGTATGCTTTCCTTGATAAAACCCTGACTTTTCTACCTATTTATTCAATCTACCTAAGTAAATATGTCCCTAAACTGTCCCTACAACACCTATATTACTGGCTTGTATCTGTAATTGCCTTTCGCCAGACACATCTAAAACACATGCTTTCAAATAGCAAGCTGTTCTCAGAATGGCATCTCTGGCTTCTGAGCAAGCCCAGACACTGAAGAACTTGCTAAAATCCGGCCCCCTGATTAGCTAACAGTCTTCAGACTCTCAGCAAGGCAGGGCAAGCCTCTCCCAGGGTCACATGATGCTACATTGTTATCCTTACTGTTATTTTCCCTCCATCCTCCCACCAATTTTCACAGTAAAATGATTCTGGTGCAATTTAGCATGATTCGTTTGAAGCAATTCGACAAAACTTGGCGGCAGGATCTTTGTGAAATTTGTAACAAAACAGATTCATTTAGAATCAATTTAGAATCCTTGCATTATGAAATACCTATTACTTCCATGAACTTTTATAGCAAAAGGTTGGAAGAATCTTTAAATAATTGTCCAAAATGCAAATAACTGCAAGTCTCAGTGAAAAATCTGTAAAATGGACAATCAATCCTAAAACTTTATTAAATAAAAACAATTACTGCATCATTATTATTTGATATAACTTGAGCTGGTTAGGACAGTAAATATTGTTATATGAAGTAAAATTGTGAGCATAATCCTTTCTTGCATTCAGAATAATGATGAATATTTCAAGAGCTGACTCTGTTCATTTTTCTTCTCTTCTTTCATGTCTCTCTTTAATTCAATTTCAATTATCTTTGCTTCCAGATGATCTTATTGAAGGTCATCAAGAGCTGCCCTTAAAGTCAAAAGCTGCTGAAGTCTGATGGGTCGCTTAAAAAGGCATTTGTTCTGTTTGCAAAATGTGTTAGTAGTATGAATAGGGTTTGTGGTGATGAAGCAATAAATCCACCTTGGGAGGGATATATGACGCTCTGAAGGCACACAGCAAAAGTCAGGGACATTTATCTCAGACAAAAGTTGACTACAGTCTATGAAATTATCTTTAACATTTTGTGTACCAGTTTTGTAGTGACTAGAGATGAGCGAGCATGCTCGTCCGAGCTTGGTGCTCGTTCGAGTATTACGGTACTCGTAAGTGCTCGCTGCTCGGACGAGTATCTCACCATGCTCGAGGAAATGGCATCTCCTGCATTTTGAATTTTTGCCGCCTATAAACTCAGCCAATCACAAGCCAGGAGACTCTGCGGTACACCCAGCATCACGTGGGGCCCTTACATGTCGATAGCAGGGGTTGGCTGGCCTGATCAGGTGACCCTGGAATATACTAGTGACTGCCCGCGGTGCTCGGCTCAGATGCTGTCTGGATGTCGTTAAGGACAGATCTGCTGCGTTTCAGGGAGAGTGTTAGGGCCTGGATTTAGTTCTCTGTTAGGCAGGAGTGATATCAAAAGAACCCAACAGCCCTTCTAAGGGCTACAAGACACTATTTTTTGTCTCTGGGCTGGCTGGCACTAGTAGTGCAGCTATCGCCATATATAACATTTTTTTTTTATTGTTTTAACTCAGTGATACAAATCCATTTCATACAGCAGTGTGGAACCATTCTATGTGTCACAGTTCAGCTGTCCAGTCACCAAAATCCATATTTTCTGTCCAGGTGACCCATTCTGTACGTCATGTCAGTAAAAAAGGTCTTTTGCACTCACTGATACAGCTACATTACAAAAATCTCTGTGCGACATTTGTCTGGGTTGCAGTCAAAATAGCCACAGTCAGCAGGGGCTGAGTTTGCTCTCTGATAGTTTCTGCACGTCAAGTTAAAAAAAAAAAATACAAAAAAAAATTAAAAAAAGTTTTTTTGTCGTTTTATCTCAGTGATACAAATCCATTTCATACAGCTGTGTGGAACCATTCTGTGTGTCACAGTTCAGCTGTCCAGTCACCACAAACCACACTGCGTATTTTCTGTCCAGGTGACACATTCTGTACGTCACTTAATTAAAAAAGGTCTTTTGCTCTCACTGATACATCTACATTACAAAAATCTCTGTGCGACATTTGTCTGGGTTGCACTTAAGCAGACCAAGTCTGCCTAATCTAATAGTTTCATTGTAATTGCTCCACACTGCACGGTACGTAATAACATACGTAATTTTGCTCTAACTTATCCACCTATATATTTTCTTGTTCAGATTGAACAAGTTTGTGGGTTTCAGTACAGCAGGCCCATTTATTTATTTTTTTTATAGAATACACTTATATACAGAAAATGTTGAACCCCAGGGCTAAGGGTCGAGGAAGAGGGCATGGGCGTGGGCATTCAATTACTGCAGGGGGCAGAGGCCGTGGTCCTGGGCAGGGTGAGACAGTACCTGCTGATGAGGGAGCAGGGGAACGCCGCAGAGCTACACTCCCTAGCTTCATGTCTCAACTTACAGGGACACGTGGTAGAGGACTGTTGAAACCACAACAGTGCGAACAGCTGATGTCGTGGATTGCGGACAATGCTTCAAGTAATTTGTCCACCAGTCAGTCTTCCACGCAGTCCACCCACGTTACCCAAGGGAGCACTCCTCTGGCTCCTCCACCTCAACCTCCTTCCCCCAGTCTGCCCCCTCCCAGGAAAATTTGGAATGCGATCCGGCATACTCTGAGGAACTGTTTTCTGGACCCTTCCCAGAGTCAGAAACCACTTCTCAGGTTGCTGCTAACCGCGTTCCCGATGCCCAAGTTTTCCAACTGTCGCAGTCTGTGGGTGATGATGATGACATTGTTGACTTAGTGGAAGAAGTGTGTAAAGAGGTGTCGGACGATGAGGAGACACGGTTGTCAGACAGTGGTGAAGTTGTTGTCAGGGCAGGAAGTCCGAGGGGGGAGCAGACTGAGGAATCGGAGGATGACGAGGTGACTGACCCAAGCTGAGTTGATAAGCCGAGTGAAGACAGTGCTTCTGAGGCGGAGGCGAGTGCTGCACCAGAACAGGTTGGAAGAGGCAGTGGTGTGGCCAGAGGGAGAAGCAGGGCCAGAGCTGGTGCATCAGCAGCAACTGTTTCACGTAGTGAAGCTCCCGTGGCGAGGCCTAGATGTTCGCTAGTCTGGAGGTTCTTTAAAGAAAGTGAGGATGACCGACGGACTGTGGTGTGCAACCTGTGCCACACCAGGATCAGCAGGGGTGCCACCACTACTAGCCTAACCACCACCAGCATGCGCAGGCATATGAGTGCTAAACACCCCACTCAATGGAACCAAGGCCGTTCACCTCCTGCGGGTCCCACCACTGCTCCTTCCCCTGTGTCACTCACTGCCTCTGCTAGTCAACCCCCTGCCCAGGACCCCGGCACGAGTGCCTCCCACCGGAAAACCACACCTTCGCCTCCACGATCCTCCACAGCGTCCAACAATGTGTCCGAGCGCAGCGTTCAGCTGTCTTTACAGCAGACGCTGGAGCGCAAGAGGAAATACAGTTCCACCCACCCACATGCCCAAGCCCTCAACGTCCACATCTCCAAATTGCTGAGCCTGGAGATGCTGCCCTATAGGCTGGTAGAGACCGAGGCCTTTCGCAATCTCATGGCGGTGGCTGCCCCTTTTTTATTTCGTCCCCAGCCGCCACTATTTTTCCCAGCCCTACACCAGCATGTGTCACAGAACATCATCCGTGCCCTGACCAACGCTGTTTCTGAGAAGGTCCACCTAACCACGGACACGTGGACAAGTGCTGCCGGGCAGGGACACTATATCTCACTGACGGCACAATGGGTTAACTTGGTGGAGGCTGGGACCGAGACTGACCCTGGGGCCGCTCATGTACTGCCCACACCGAGGATTGCGGGGCCTACCTCGCTCACGGTCTCTCAGACCTACTATGCCTCCTCCTCCGACCCCTCCTCCTCCTCCACCTCCTCCTCCGAATTACCATCGGTGGGCACGGCGCCTTCAGTCGGTAGCTCTAGGCGCAGCAGCAGTGCCGTGGGTAAGCGCCAGCAAGCGGTGCTCAAACTGCTGAGCTTAGGTGACAAAAGACACACCGCCCAAGAGCTGTTACAGGGCATCACGGCGCAGACCGATCTGTGGCTGGCACCGCTGAACCTCAAGCCAGGCATGGTTGTGTGTGACAACGGGCGTAACCTGGTGGAGGCTCTGCAACTCAGCAGACTGACACATGTGCCATGCCTGGCCCACGTGTTCAATCTAATAGTTCAGCGGTTCCTCAAGACATACCCCAATCTGTCTGATTTGCTCACCAAGGTGCACCGCATCTGTGGCATTTCCGCAAGTTGACCACAGATGCTGCCACTCTCAGGGCAGCGCAGCGCCGCCTACAACTGCCCGCTCACCGACTGTTATGCGACGTGCCCACAAGAAGGAATTCGACATTAAACATATTATCCAGAGTTTACCAGCAGCGCAGAGCAATTGTAGACTGCCATATGTCAACTTCCACCAGAACTGGTAGTCAGGTCACTCAGATTCCTCAAGTCTACAATGAAGAGTGGACGTGGATGTCTGATATCTGCCAGGTGTTGAGCAACTTTGAGGAGTCAACACAGATGGTCATCGGCGATGCCGCCATTATCAGCCTCACCATCCCGCTGCTTTGCCTGTTGAAAAACTCACTGCTCAGCATGAAGTCAGATGCTTTGCTCTTGTCACAAGAGGTGGTGGAGGAAGATACGTCACTTGATAGCCAGAGCACCCTCCGGTCTGTTTCTCAGCGAGTATTGGAGGAGGGGGATGAGGATGAGGAGGAAGAGGAGGAGAATGTCGGTGAGACAGAAGAGGGTACCAGTGCTCAGTCCTTCTTAACTCTTGAGCGTGTATGGGCTGAAGAGGAGGACTTGGAGGAGGAAGAGGAAATGGAGAGTCAGGCCAGTGAGGAGAGGGAATTCGTGCGTGTTGGGACTCTGGCGCACATGGCAGACTTCATGTTAGGCTGCCTATCCCGTGACCCTCGCATTAGAAGCATTTATTCAAACACCGATTACTGGGTGTTCACTCTCCTAGACCCACGGTACAAGCAGAACCTTTCCACTCTCATCCTTGTAGAGGAAAGGAGTATGAGAGTGAATCAATATCAACAGGCCCTGGTGCACAAGCTGAAACAATCCTTCCCATCTGACGCTGCTAGCGGCAGAGGGCATGGTTCTGTGGGCCAAGTAGGAGAGGAGACGAGCAGGCAGCTTGTCCAGCACTGGCAGGGGAACGCTCTCCAAGGCCTTTGCCAGTTTTATGTCACCCCAGCAAGACACTGTCACCTGTCCCCAGTCTAGGCAGAGTAGGGGGGAGCTTTACAGAAAGATGGTGAGGGAGTACCTAGCTGACCATACCAACGTCCGGATCAATCACTCTGCTCCATACAACTACTGGGTTTCAAAGCTGGACACGTGGCCTGAACTGGCGCTTTATGCCTTGGAGGTGCTGGCCTGCCCTGCTGCTAGCGTGCTGTCAGAGCGGGTATTCAGTACAGCTGGTGGCGTCATCACCGATAAGCGTACACGCCTGTCAACTGACAGCGCTGACAGGCTGACGCTTACTAAAATGAACAAAGCCTGGATTTCACCGGAATTCAAATCTCCTCCAGGGGAAAACAGCTAAAGATTAACATTACTTATGTATCCGATTCCTCTTCTCTACTCCTCCTCCTCTTTGTCGTCGTTGCCTAACGCTGACCCAAAAAACGCAATTTTTTAGAGGTCCAACTGGCACTCTTTTACCACAATTTTTCCGGAGGTCCACCTACAGGCCCTCTCTGTAAACAATTTTTCCAGAGGTCCACCTACAGGCCCTCTCTTCAAACAATTTTTCTGGAAGTCCACCTACAGGCCCTCTCTGTAAACAATTTTTCCGGAGGTCCACCTACAGACCCTCTCTCCAAACAATTTTTCCGGAGGTCCACCTACAGGCCCTCTCTCTAAACAACTTTTCTTTGCACCTAGTTGGGTGCTTCCCTAACATGTGATGGGTATGTGCCTCGCCTTTCTTGGTCTGGGTGAGCACAATTGCCATGAGGGTAACCACCAGGCTGTTGCCTGAGAATTTGGGGTAATGGTGGGATTAGGCAGCCTCAGAGGCTTTCATGCATGCTGCCCCTGCTGTTTCCTGTCCATTTCCGTGGTGTTTCCATCATTTTCTGAGGTTTCCAGGTTTTCACCCAGCCTTCCCTAGGCAGAGCCTTGGTCCCCTGCAAAAATGCTCGAGTCTCCCATTGACTTCAATGGGGTTCGTTACTCGAAACGAGCACCCGAGCATCGGGAAAAGTTTGTCTCGAATAACGAGCACCCGAGCATTTTAGTGCTCGCTCATCTCTAGTAGTGACCAAAAAAATCAATCATATCAGGAAGAGAAGGAAAGAAAATCAGATTTGTAGAAGTGACAGTAAGAAGTCATCTTGCTGTTGGGGAAGGGCTTATTCACTTATTCTAGGAGCAATCACCAGTTTAGCTTCATGACTGTTGTGTGCTTTTTGTGAATACCTTGCTCCAACATTCACTAAGCACTGCTTTGTTTCAATAAAATAATACCACTCATGAGTGCTACTCATCATAGTTACTGTATGACATTTCTTTTTGCCATAAGGTTGTTTCAACACTTTAGGAAAACAGATGGAACTAGAATTTATGTTTTTTTCAAACCTTATAAGCTTACTAATACATTACTGCATCAGTTGTCAAAGGTGGTATATACAGTACCTGACCAGAGGCTGTGAAATCCTACAGTGTGCCTACAGAGTGCTTGACATCCTGGTTGAAGAACTAGTGGGGAGGTGGGACTATTGTACCTCTGCTGTACCAGCACTGCATACTTGACTTACTTAAAACTGAAGGGACTACACCCAGGGGTGTAGATAAAGGCACATGGACCTTGGTGCAAGAGTTCAGTTTGGGCCCTACTTCCCTCAGTGCATTGTGACAAGGAGCAGAGGTACAGTACAACTGGCCTTTCTGCTGCCTGAGACTAAAACTGAAATGCCCCACATGCCAAATTTTAAACCTAAACTCTTCCCTCCAGCCCTACTGTTAAATACATGCTTGGAAAAAATTACATACACAGCTGCAAAACATGTAGGGTAATACGGCACCACATACCTCTTACATCCAGTCAAGTTTCCTCTGATGTAGACATTCTCTTCCCTCATCTTCTCCATTCAGACTAGGCCGCCATGATGATTTTCTTCAGCCATCTACTGTAGTTTCTGCAGAATTTGACAAGCAAACATCTTAGTTTCCCCATATCATACCCTCAGACCCTCATATCAGATCCTCAAATCAATCCCCCATATCAGACCTCAGATCTGACCTCCATTAGACCTCCATTTTAGACCTCCCCCATATCAGATCTCAGATCAGACCCCCTTTAGACCTCCATGATAGACTCCCCAGATTTCAGATCAGACCCCCATCAGAGCTAAAATAAATACATTAACTTACCTCTCCTGCTCTGCTGCTACTCTGCAGGTCCAGCAGTCTCTCCTGCAGTCATGCTCCCTGGTCTTCTCCAGACATGCTCTGCACTGTGACCTGACTGTGTACAGAGTCAGGTCATAGTGCACAAACTACATCATGACATTGTATGCATCATGACCAGTGCAGCACGGTGCCTGGAAAAGACGAGGAAGAGGTGTGTACAAAGCTTCAGTCATCATTCACTTTGCCTCCATCATACTAGTGAGCACTTCCATAATAGAAGCACTCACTAGTATTTTCTTAATAAAAATACTACATCTTATAAAGCAAAAAAATTGGTAATTGGTTATGAGCCACTGGCAAGGGGAGTCCTGTGGGCCCACCTGGCTTTGGGGGCGCAGTGGCAGTTGCGACCACTGCGCCCATTGTAGCTACGCCTATGACCACACCAGTACCTACATAGCCTGGTACAATAAGCATAGACATACTGCTGTTTGGCACATAACTGTCATACTTGAAATGTGGTAAAGCTCAAAGTTGGCCATAGACAGGTGTCTGAGAAGGTGAAGTAAATTTTCTTTTAGTTGCATTGCTACTATTAAATACTACAATGTTATGGCATCATGGGGATGCTCACTGATCCTGGAGCTGTGCTGCAGTTCCCTGCACAATACAAAGCTGGGATTGTCAATATGTGTTTGTGTGTGTGTGTCTTTTTGTGTATGTGTGTGGAGGATGGGCGGAGGGGAAGAGAGATTGTGATGCGTGAATTACATTTTTCACCAATTAATGTTAATTAGTAGTGATGAGCGAACATGTTTGGCCAAATACACTATTCGGCTGAACATGGCGGCGCTTATGACCACATGGTGTTCTGCCGAACACCACGTGTGCTCGAACGCCATACTTAAGTCCCCTCCCCACACGCTAATTAGCCAATTAGCGGGAAGGTACTGGCATTCACTGTAATGCCAGTAGCCATGCTAGCTACTGGCATTACAGTGATTGGCTGGCCAGGAACGCGTCATCGAGAGCTATAAAGCACCGGTGACATGTGACCGGCTCATACCGAGCCAGGGAGAGCTGCTGCAAGCAGGGACAGATAGAGTAGGGACAGAAGAACGCTAGGCAGGGATAGAATTTGCTCAGAAAAGACCCAAAAGCCCTTTTAAGGGCTATTCTATCTTGCTGGCAAACATTTTTTTTTATTTTGGGGGTGTTAAAAATAGCACTAGGTGGCCTGCCATTAACGCCACCTGTGCAGCTGCTGCATGCTGTATGACACTCTCTGTATACTATATACCTGACATCCTTTGCTATTATTTCTGCTGTTAAGCCCGCAGTACCTCTTTTGCGTCTCGATGTATAACATTTGGGCAAGGAGGGACTTATAGTGTAGGGATAGGATTTGGCTAGGCAGGGCTAGTAGTTCTGTTCAAAAGACACAAAAGTCCATTGTTATATCTGGCAGCATTTTTTTCTCCTTTTGGGGCAAAAAGAATGCAAGTGTGCCTGACACTACCACTATGTGCAAGGCGTGTGTATTAGAACCTTTCAAAAGTCTATATACCTGACATCCGTTGGTATTTTTTCTACCGTTAATTTAAGCCACAATTCCTCATTCGCGTCTGCTATATAACATTTGCGCAAGGAGGGACTTATACTGTAGGGATAAGATTTGCCTAGGCAGGGCTAGTATTTCTGTTCAAAAGACACAAAAGTCCATTGTGAAATCTGGCTGCATTTTTTTTCTTTTGGGGCAAAAAGAGCGCAAGTATTCTTGACACTACCACTATGTGCACAGTGTGTGTATTAGAACCTTTCAAAAGTCTATATACCTGACATCCGTTGGTATTTTTTCTACCATTAATTTAGGCCGCAGTTCCTCATTCGCGTCTGCTATATAACATTTGCTCAAGGAGGAACTTCAACTGTAGGAATAAGATTTGGCTAGGCAGGGCTAGTATTTCTGTTTAAAAGACAAAAAAAGTCCATTGTTAAATCTGGCTGCATTTTTATATTTTTGGGGGGGCAAAAAGAACGCCAGTGTGCCTGACAAAACCACTACGTGCACAGCGTGTGTATTAGAACCTTTCAAAAGTCTATATACCTGACATCCGTTGGTATTTTTTCTACCGTTAATTTAAGCCACAAATCCTCATTTGCGTCTGCTATATAACATTTGCACAAGGAGGGACTTATACTGTAGGGATAAGATTTACCTAGGCAGGGCTAGTATTTTTCTGTTCAAAAGACACAAAAGCACATTGTGAAATCTGGCTGCATTTTTTTTTCTTTAGAGGCAAAAAGAGCGCAAGTGTACCTGACACTACCACTACATGCACAGCGTGTGTATTAGAACCTTTCAAAAGTCTATATACCTGACATCTGTTGGTATTTTTTTTACCGTTAATTTAGGCCGCAGTTCCTCATTCTAATCTGCAGTATGACTTGCGCAAGGAGGGATTTATAGTGTAGGGATAGGATTTGGCTAGGCAGGGCTAGTAGTTCTGCTCAAAAGACACAAAAGTCCATTGTTATATCAGGCTACATTTTTTTTTCTTTTGGGGCAAAAAGAACGCAAGTGTGCCTGACACTACCACTACGTGCACAGCGTGTGTATTAGAGCCTTTCAAAAGTCTATATACTGTACCTGACATCCATTGGTATTTTTCTACCGTTAATTTAGGCTGCAGTTCCTCATTCGCGTCAGCTATAAAACATTTGCGCAAGAAGGGACTTATACTTTAGGGATAAGATTTGGCTAGGTAGGGCTAGTGGTTCTGTTCAAAAGACACAAAAGTCCATTGTTAAATCTGGCTGCATTTTGTTTTTTTCTTTTGCGGCAAAAGAACGCAAGTGTGCCAGACACTACCAGCACGTGCACAGCGTGTGTATTAGAACATTTTTTAAAAGTCTATATACCTGACATCCGTTGGTATTTTTTCTACCGTTAATTTAGGCCATAGTTCCTCCTTCGCGTCTGCAGTATAACTTGCTTAAGGAGGGACTCATAGTGTAGGGATAGGATTTGGCTAGGCAGGGCTACTAGTTCTGTTCAAAAGACACAAAAGTCAATTGTTATATCTGGCTGCTTTTTTTTTTCTTTTGGGGCAAAAAGAAAGCAAGAGTGCCTGACACTACCACTACATGCACAGCGTGTGTATTAGAACCTTTCAAAAGTCTATATATCTGACATCCGTTGGTATTTTTTCTACCGTTAATTTAGGCCGCAGTTCCTTATTCGCGTCTACTATATAACATATGTGCAAGGAGGGACTTATAATTTAGGGATAAGATTTGGCTAGGCAGGGCTAATATTCATTGGTAATTTTTCTACCGTTAATTTAGGCCGCAGTTGCTCATTCGCATCAGCTATATAACATTTGCTTAAGGAGGGACTTCTACTGTAGGGATAAGATTTGGCTAGGCAGGGCTAGTATTTCTGTTCAAAAGACACAAAAGTCAATTGTTATATCTGGCTGCTTTTTTTTTCTTTCAGGGCAAAAAGAACGCAAGTGTGCCTGACACTACCAGCACGTGCACAGCGTGTGTATTAGAACCTTTCAAAAGTCTATATATCTGACATCCGTTGGTATTTTTTCTACCGTTAATTTAGGCCGCAGTTCCTTATTCGCGTCTACTATATAACATATGTGCAAGGAGGGACTTATAATTTAGGGATAAGTTTTGGCTAGGCAGGGCTAATATTTCTGTTCAAAAGACACAAAAGTCCATTGTTAAATCTGGCTGCATTTTTTTTTTCTTTCGGGGCAAAAAGAACGCAAGTTTGCCTGACACTACCACAACGTGCACATCGTGTGTATTAGAACCTTTCACAAGTCTACATACCTGACATCTGTTGGTATTTTTTCTACCGTTAATTTAGGCCGCAGTTTCTCATTCACATCTGCTGTATAACTTGCGCAGGGAGGGACTTATAGTGTAAGGATAGGATTTGGCTAGGCAGGGCAAGTAGATCGGTTCAAAAGACACAAAAGTCCATTGTTAAATCTGGCTGCATTTTTTTCTTTTGGGGCAAAAAGAATGCAAGTGTGCCTGACACTACCACTGTATGCACAGCGTATTTATTAGAACCTTTCAAAAGTCTATATATGGTGTTTTTTCTACCTTTAATTTAGGCCGCAGTTCCTCATTCGCGTCTGCTGTATAACTTGCGCAGGGAGGGATTTATAGTGTAAGGATAGGATTTGGCTAGACAGGGCAAGTAGATCGGTTCAAAAGACACAAGAGTCCATTGTTATATCTGGCTGCATTTTTTTTTCTTTTGTTGCAAAAAGAACGCATGTGTGCCTGACACTACCAGCACGTGCACAGCGTGTGTATTAGAACCTTACAAAAGTCTACATACCTGACATCCGTTGGTATTTTTTCTACCGTTAATTTTTGGCCACAGTTCCTCATTTGCTTCTGCAGTATAACTTGCGCAAGGAGGGATTTATAGTGTAGGTATAGGATTTGGCTAGGCAGGGCTAGAAGTTCAGTTCAAAAGACACAAATGTCCATTGCTAAATCTGGCTGCATTTTTTTTTCTTTTGGAGCAAAAAGAACGCAAGTGTGCCTGACATTACCACTACGTGCACAGCGTGTGTATAATAACCTTTCAAAAGTCTATATACCTGACCTCCGTTGGTATATTTTCTGCCGTTCATTTTGTAAGAAATATAGGCCTGGAAAATGGCTGCCTGCATATTGAGTCAACATGGCGTCCATGGGCTCATCAGTATGCATGGATACACTGATTACATGTGGCGTTGCTTCAAGGGACTCACAGTCTGGTGTTTTCTTACATATGTTAAACTAGGGGTGAGGACAGCTGTTTTCTCGTTATTGGTTGAAATGAGGATGTCTCCAACCTGATAATAGAGTCAGGATGTCCATTGTGAGCAACTGCCTTCATTTGAGAATGCGAATAATAATAGGGGTTGGACAGGAAGTAGGGGGAGGGGGACACAAGGAGGAGGACACAGGAAGGAACACACAGGAGGGACACAGGAGGAAGAAAGGAAGGAGAAGCTGTCGGCAGGAGACTGGTGACTGAGGAGAGGCAGTGGGCAAAGAGGCCGGGTATGGTAACTATATTGTTATATTATTGGTTATGTGTAATATTTGATAACTGTAATATTGAAGTTTGTGTTCATTGTATTGTATTAATATATAGTATTTCTTTCTGTACCCTTCATTTGTCCCATATCAGTTCATTAACAGCTCCATAAACTACATTTCTCAGTATACAATATACCCGTTTTTATACACTCGCTCGTGTTTCTCATTTATTGCACCTAAACTACGAATCTAACCCAGTAAGAGGGTGGGGATTATATATATTTCTATATTTATTTATAGTTATATATAATGGGAATTTCTTACATTTTGGCGAGCCAGCCAGGAGTTTAGCGTTGCAATTGTGGGGTTCATCTGTGAGTGTAAATATTGTTTATTGGGAAATTGGTTTTGTATTTGTTAATTTTTGTTGTGAAAAGTTTCAAAATTTGGTGTGCGCACATGGAGTGTTTCTTGGGTAAAATTGCCAAAGTCAAGAATACTAAGGTGCTTGTAAGTGTGATGGAAGGATCTGGAGATCCTTGGATGCAAGCAAGAAGTTTTGTGACTGAGGCAATAGTGAACAAGAAATACTCAAAATATGAGGGAAAGTATGCTCTAGTTTTTGCTGCCTGCTGTATAGCAGAACAGTATTCAAAGCTGAAGGAGCAAAATGAGATTTTGCACAACAAAGTTGAATGTTTAGATGAACTATATGGGAGTGTAAGAGAGCAGAAGGAAAATTTAGAACATAATGTAGATGTGTTGAACAAGGAAATGGGAATGTTAAGAATGTCTGCTGAAAGTGTTGCTGCTATGTCCTTTAGCAACCAGCTACTTGTAGCAGAAAATAAAGTGTTAAGAGCTGAGAATGAGCAGCTTCATGAAAGGCTGAAGGCAGCAGACGGCCATATTGTTAGGCTGACTGCTTCCTCCAGCATGGAACGGGCTGATAATTTGAACTCTGAAAAGTGTGTGTCCAAAGCAGGTGAAAAATGTAACAGTAATGGTCAGATATCTGCTGTTAGCCATAAGCCTACAGAGTCTTTCAAAGAGTCTAAACCAAGACCAATTAAGTGCTTTTCATGTGGTTGTCTGGGGCACATTACAAAGTATTGTCGAGTTTCTGTTAAGGAAAGACAGGAAAGGCACAATAAGATAAAATGTTTTGCATGTGGACACTTAGGTCACATAGCAAGATATTGCCCCGGACAAAAAGAAAGACACTGGAATCAGCTGAGAATGTGTTATAATTGTGGTAAAGCAGGACATATCGCTAGGAACTGCTACACTGCAAAGGGTGAAGTGAAAGGTCAACAGCTACAAGAATATGGGCCAAAAATGGAAGGAAAAGAGAGAGAAATTCCTTCCTCAAGGTGGGGATTTAGGAGATGGCAAAGTGGCCACAATAGACGTTCCCACAGAGTCCCATATCAGGTAGTTATGGCCCAAAACCACAAGTATGATGATACATGACTGATTTCTCAAAATAAAGGCTCTGTAACTTGTGTTAAAGAGGAGAAGGGAAGTCTTCCCAAGTGAACCTCTCTTAGAGGTTTTGTTTTGTTTTATTAATGTGTGAAAAGTTTTGTCTTACAGGAAAAAGTAAAAGGGAAAAGGAAATTCCAGACTTTTTGGCCATATTAACTTATTTTTCTTTGTAGGCAAAACTAAATTTTACAGGACCTTATCATATTTTGCATTTTTAAGGACAAGCCTCTAAATCTTAGTGTAAGGTCAGATGACTAAATTCTAAATTTATTTTTCTTTGTTTTTTATTTTTTCCCCAAAACACCTGTACTGTTAGCTGGTGTTACCCAATATTACCAGCTGAATGAATGAGATAGTTGCCATTGTGAGGCTAATGTAGGTGGGGATCTCTTTTGTTATTAGTTTTGGTAGGAGTCACACCTTCCTTTATGGATGTAACAGACTGTAAACAAGGCTTAGTCTCCGTTACACAATGGTGTGCAAATGGTGGCAGATTTTTTTTAAACGTTTTCTTTCGCATCAGTCTCACTGGCAACTTGATAATTAGATTTTTTTAGCAGATTGCATGCTCCTTCAATACCAACAAAGACAAATGGTGAACTAATGGTATAAGAAGCAGCCTTCAATCTGAATTTTTATTTTTACTTGTTTGTCTTCTTTGTGGTATTTTATGTCTGTTAAAATAAGATACACCCACTTGTATCATAATCCATAGTTCACCAAAGAGCTATGAAAACTTTTTTTTTTCTCTTTCTTTTCTTTCTTCATTTGAAATATTAACACTCATCTATGGTATGGTTTTATGGTTTACACACAATTTTGGGTCTCATAAGGTCTACATAAGGTCTCACCAGGTCTCTCCTGCCCTGCTTTAAAATGGTTTTATATTATTTATTATTTTATGGATAAACTTGGAGCTGATAAAGAAGTACTGAGACATAAGTGAATTGGTCAGCTTTAATAATTTGAGGTTATATACCCTAATTTTGGGTTTGAGTAGTAATGTTTCTGAAGCCACTGGTAAAAAGTCATATCTTGCACCCAAATGTTTTGTTATGAGCCAGGTGAATTATGTCTACATTTCTGCTCAAACCTGGAACATGTGACTGCTACAGCAAAAGCAAGCAACAAACTGTCCCATGTATGTGCTTTCTGTAATGGACTTAAAGGTCTGTAATGGACTGTATATGGACTCAATGGCGTAAGTGGCACCTAATGGACTTATGGAAAGGAATAAACACAGTCATCAGAGATCCAAGCAGATGACCAGCAGAGGACTGTATTCTCAGAACCGGCAAAGGAGCCACA
>ONZH01025874.1:0-12891 GCA_900303285.1 Rhinella marina
TCGACCCCCCCCCCTTTTTTTTTTTTTTTTTTTTAAATGTGGTACTTGCGCCTCCTGAAAAATTGTTTTGGACTGTCTGTTTGACGCTCCTGAAACATTGTTTTACAGTGTCTATAGTTGACACTGCGGAAAAATTGTTTGGAGAGAGGGCCTGTAGGTGGCCCTCCGGAAAAATTGTCGTAAAAGAGTGCCTGTTGGCCCTCTAAAAAATTGCGTTTTGGTCAGAGTTAGGCAAAGACTACAAGGAGGAGGAGTAGAGAAGAGGAATTGGATACATAAGTAATGTTAATCTTTAGCTGCTTTCCCCTGGAGGAGATTTGAATTCCGGTGAAATCCAGGCTTTGTTCATTTTAATAAGCGTCAGCCTGTCAGCGCTGTCAGTTGACAGGCGTGTACGCTTATCGGTGATGACGCCACCAGCTGCACTGAATACCTGCTCTGACAACACGCTAGCGGCAAGGCAGGCCAGCACCTCCAAGGCGTACAGCGCCAGTTCAGGCCACGTGTCCAGCTTTGAAACCCAGCAGAGTGATCGGTCCAGACGTTGGTATGGTCAGCTAGGTACTCCCTCACCATCTTTCTGTAAAGCTCACCCCTACTCTGCCTAGACTGTGGACAGGTGACAGTGTCTTGCTGGGGTGACATAAAACTGGCAAAGGCCTTGGAGAGTGTTCCCCTGCCAGTGCTGGACAAGCTGCCTGCTCACCTCCTCTCCCCCGCTACTTGGCCCACAGAACCACGCCCTCTGCCGCTAGCGGCGTCAGATGGGATGGATTTTTTCAGCTTGTGCACCAGGGCCTGTTGATATTTATTCACTCTCATACTCCTTTCCTCTACAGGGATGAGAGTGGAAAGGTTCAGCTTGTACCGTGGGTCCAGGTCCAGTAATCGGTGTTTGAAAAAATGCTTCTAACGCGAGGGTCACGGGATAGGCAGCCTAACATGAAGTCTGCCATGTGCGCCAAAGTCCCAACACGCAAGAATTCCCTCTCCTCACTGGCCTGACTCTCCATTTCCTCCTCCTCCTCTTCCTCCTCATCCCCCTCCTCCGATACGCGCTGAGAAACAGACCGGAGGGTGCTCAGGCTATCAAGCGACATATCTTCCTCCACCGTCTCTTGTGACAAGCGCAAAGCTTCCGACTTCATGCTGAGCAGTGAGTTTTCCAACAGGCAAAGCAGCAGGATGGTGAGGCTGATAATGGCGGCATCGCCGCTGACCATCGCCGCCTGTCAACTGACCTGTGTTGACTCCTCAAAGTTGCTCAACACCTGGCAGATATCAGACATCCACGTCCACTCCTCATTGTAGACTTGAGGAATCTGACTGACCTGACTACCAGTTCTGGTGGAAGTTGACATCTGGCAGTCTACAATCGTTCTGCGCTGCTGGTAAACTCTGGATAACATGTTTAATGTTGAATTCCATCTTGTGGGCATGTCGCACAACAGTGGGTGAGCTGGCAGTTGTAGGCGGCGCTGCGCTGCCCTGAGAGTGGCAGCATCTGTGGTCGACTTGCGGAAATGCGCACAGATGCGGCGCACCTTGGTGAGCAAATCAGACAGATTGGGGTATGTCTTGAGGAACCGCTGAACTATTAGATTGAACACGTGGGCCAGGCATGGCACATGTGTCAGTCTGCCGAGTTGCAGAGCTGCCACCAGGTTACACCCGTTGTCACACACAACCATGTCTGGCTTGAGGTTCAGCGGTGCCAGCCACAGATCGGTCTACGCCGTGATGCCCTGTAATAGTTCTTGGGCGGTGTGCCTTTTGTCACCTAAGCTCAGCAGTTTGAGCACCGCCTGTTGGCGCTTAGCCACGGCACTGCTAGAGCCCGACTGAAGGCGCCGTGCCCACGGATGGTAATTCGGAGGAGGGGTCGAAGGAGGAGGCATAGTACGTCTGAGAGACTGTGACCGAGGTAGGCCCCGCAATCCTCGGTGTGGGCAGTACATGATCGGCCCCAGGGTCAGACTCGGTCCCAGCCTCCACCAAGTTAACCCAATGTGCCGTCAGTGATATATAGTGTCCTGCCTGGCAGCACTTGTCCACGTGTCTGTGGTTAGGTGGTCCTTCTCAGAAACAGTGTTGGTCAGGGCACGGATGATGTTCTGTGACACGTGCTGGTCTAGAGCTGGGACAGCACATCGGGAAAAATAGTGGCGGCTGGGGATCGAATACCGAGGGGCAGCCACCGCCATGAGACTGCGAAAGGCCTCGGTCTCTACCAGCCTATAGGGCAGCATCCCCAGGCTCAGCAATTTGGAGATGTGGACGTTGAGGGCTTGGGCATGTGGGTGGGTGGGTGCTACTGTATTTCCTCTTGCGCTCCAGCGTCTGCTGTAAAGACAGCTGAACGCTGCGCAGGGACACATTGGTGGACGCTATGGAGGATCATGTAGGTGAAGGTGTGGTTTTCCAGCGGGAGGTGCTCGTGGCGGGGTCCTGGGCAGGGGGTTGACTAGCAGAGGCAGCGAGTAACACAGGGGAAGGAGCAGTGGTGGGGACCCGCAGGAGGTGAACGGCCTTGGTTCCATTGAGTGGGGTGTTTAGCACTCATATGCCTGCGCATGCTGGTGGTGGTTAGACTAGTAGTGGTGGCACCCCTGCTGATCCTGGTGTGGCACAGGTTTCACACCACAGTCCGTCGGTCATCCTCAATTTCTTTAAAGAACCTCCAGACTTGCGAACATCTAGGCCTCGCCACTGGAGCTTCACTACGTGAAACAGTTGCTGCTGATGCACCAGCTCTGGCCCTGCTTCTCCCTCTGGCCACACCACTGCCTCTTCCAACCTGTTCTGGTGCAGCACTCTCCCCCGCCTCAGAAGCACTGTCTTCACTCGGCTTATCAACCCAGCTTGGGTCAGTCACCTCATCATCCTCCGATTCCTCAGTCTGCTCCCCCCTCGGACTTCCTGCCATGACAACAACTTCACCACTGTGTGACAACCGTGTCTCCTCATCGTCCGACACTTCTTTACACACTTCTTCCACTAAGTCAACATTGTCATCATCATCATCACCCACAGACTGCGACAGTTGGAAAACTTGGGCATTGGGAAAGAGGTCAGCAGCAACCTGAGAAGTGGTTTGTGACTCTGGGAAGGGTCCAGAAAACAGTTCCTCAGAGTATGCCGGATCGCATTCCAAATTTTCCTGGGAGGGGGCAGACTGGGGGGAAGGAGGTTGAGGTGGAGGAGCCAGAGGAGTGCTCCCTTGGGTAACGTGGGTGGACTGCGTGGAAGACTGACTGGTGGACAAATTACTTGAAGCATTGTCCACAATCCACGAGATCAGCTGTTCGCACTGTTGTGGTTTCAACAGTCCTCTACCACGTGTGCCTGTAAGTTGAGACATGAAGCTAGGGAGTGTAGCTCTGCGGCGTTCCCCTGCTCCCTCATCAGCAGGTACTGTCTCACCCTGCCCAGGACCACGGCCTCTGCCCCCTGCAGTAATTGAATGCCCACGCCCTCGTCCTCGACCCTTAGCCCTGGGGTTCAACATTTTCTGTATATGTGTATTGTATATACAAAAAAAAAAAAATGGGCCTGCTGTTCTGAAACCCACAAACTTGTTCAATCTGAACAAGTTAATATATAGGTGGATAAGTTAGAGCAAAATTACGTACTTTATTACGTACCGTGCAGTATGGAGCAATTACACTGAAACTATTAGATTACGCAGACTTGGTCTGCTTAAGTGCAACCCAGACAAATGTTGCACTCAGATTTTTCTAATGTAGCTGTATCAGTGAGGGCAAAAGACCTTTTTTAATTACGTGACGTACAGAATGGGTCACCTGGACAGAAAATACGGATTGTGGTGACTGGACAGCTGAACTGTGACACACAAAATGGTTCCACACAGCTGTATGAAATGGATTTGTATCACTGAGATAAAACATGAAAAAAAACTAAGTTTGTTATATATGACGATAGCTGCACTACTAGTGCCAGCCAGCCCAGCCAGGAGACAAAAAAACTGTCTGTCTTGTAGCCCTTAGGGCTGTTGGGTTCTTTTTGAGATCACTCCTGCCTAACAGAGAACTAAATCCAGGCCCGAACACTCTCCCTGAAACGCAGCAGATCTGTCCCTAACGTCATCCAGACAGCCTCTGAGCCGAGCACCGCCAGACGTCACTAGTATATTCCAGGGTCACCTGATCTGGCCAGCCAACCCCTGCTAGCGACATGTAAGGGCCCCACATGATGCTGGGTGTACCGCAGAGTCTCCTGGCTTGTGAATGGCTGAGTTATAGGTGCCAAAAATTCAAAATGCGGGAGATGCAATTTCCTCGAGCATGGCGAGATACTCGTCCGAGCAGCGAGCACTTACGAGTACCCTAATACTCGAACGAGCACCAAGCTCGGACGAGCATGCTCGCTCATCTCTAATTAGAAGCTCACAGCACAACATGATTGGAGAGAATGGAATGGGTCTACGAGGGGACTCTGGACCATATTAAAAAATAGATGCTGTTTTACTGTAAATTTGTGTGCTATGCACATGGTGAGACCATAACTATGTGGTTGCAGAGTTTGAATTGATCCTATAGTAAGTAGTATGTGTTTGAGCGTAAATTTAATCAGTGTTAACAGATGTACAGGTTGTAATACAAAAATGTCAATTACTTACCGGTAATTTGATTTTCCGATGTCCATGACCGCACCAGGAGAGAGGGTCCGCCTCCCAGGACAGGGAAACCCACAGGTATAAATTTCACAAGGAGCCTCTCCCTCATAAGTAGTTTCCAGAGATGAGAGACCACCTCCATTCATTCGTATTCCTCTTGCCGGTCCAATCTTTTTCTTGTGTTTAGTATAGTATATAAATATACTTTTTTTTTTTTTTTTTTTTTTTTTTTTTTTCAGATCAGATTCCACCACCAGTTCAGATAGAAACCAGAAAAGGAAGGGAATATAAGGGGTGCTGTCATGGACATCGGAAAATCAAATTACCGGTAAGTAATTGAAATTTATCCCTCGTCCTATGACAGCACCAGGAGACATCCCAGAGAGTGGAAATTAGGGGGGGGGCACAGCCTGAAGGACTTTACGCCCAAAGGAAAGATCAGACACTGTAGAAAGATCTAATCTGTAGTGTCTTAAAAAAAAAAAAAAAAAAAAAAAAAAAAAGTGGAGGCAGAAGACCAAGTTGCAGCTTTGCAAATGTCCATGATAGAAGCTTCCGCTCTTTCTGCCCATGAGGTAGCCATTGCTCGGGTAGAATGTGCCCGTCCATCCTGCAGGAACCGGTTTCTGTACAGAGATATAAACTAGAGAGAGAGCCTGTTTGATCCATCTAGCTATAATAGCTTTACTAGCAGACTTGCCCTTATTCTGACCCGAAAACTGAATAAACAGGGAAGAAGACCTTCTCCAATCTTTAGTAGCTACAAGATATTTTAAAACACATTCCCTTACATCTAAACAGTGAAATTCCACCTCTTTCTGATTTTTTTTGGGGAAGCACAGAAGGAAGGCAGAATAATTTCCTGATTCCTATGGAAATTCGACATTACTTTAGGCAGAAAAGCAGGATCAGGTTTCAACACTATCCTGTCCTCTTGTATAATTGTGTAAGGAGGAGAGATAGATAGAGCTTGGAGCTCACCTATCCTTCTTGCCGAGGTGATGGCCACCAAAAAGATACATTTCAAGGTAAATATCTTTATTGGTACAGAGTCTAGGGGTTCAAAAGGATGTTTCATCATGGCTTGTAATACCAAGTTTAGATCCCAGGGAGGAGTTCTAATCCTATCCATTGGAAAAGATCTGGATACCGCTTTACAAAATCTGATAACCCAAGGGTGACAGGCCAACCTAGAATCAAACAAAACACTCAATGCTGCTATTTGGACTTTCAATGTACTTAGAGCTAGCCCTTTGTCTAGTCCCTTTTGAAGAAAATCTAAAATTTCCGATAAGTTAAGATTATAAGAAATGGATGGAGGGATCCCTAAAAACCTAAAGAATGCCCACCAAGTTTTTGCTTAAATCCTAGTAGTCACAGTTTTTCTACTCTGAAGCATGGTGGAACCCACTAACATTGACAAACCCCTATCTAATAAAAGGCACCGTTCAAAAGCCACGCAGTCAGGCGAAGGCCCTTCACTGGGGGATGAATAATTGGGCCCTGGCTCAGAAGGTCTGGAATTTCTGGGAGTACCCACGGATCTGATACAGACAGGATCCTCAGCCAAGAGAACCAGGCCCAGCGGGGGCCAAAAGGGGGCTATAAGTATGACCCTTGCCCTGTCTTCCCTGATCTTTTTCAACACTTTGGGAAGTATCTGAAGTGGAAAGAAAGCATATAGGAGGTCTTGACTCCAAGGCTGGAGCAGCGTGTCTACTGCCATCAGACAATCTGCCGGGGATAGAGAGAAAAACCTTTTCACCTTCCTATTCTTCCTGATGCGAAAAGGTCTATCTGAGGAACTCCCCACATCTCTACCACTTTTAAGAAAATAGACTGATTTAGGGGACCATTCTTTCTGATCCAAAGAGTGACGACTTAAATAGTCCGCTTTCCAGTTGTCTTACTCCCTGATGTTGAAGGGCCGACAAGGCTCTTCCCTCTACTAGAAGGAAAATCTGAAGCGTCAGAGACCCCAGGATTTCGGACGCGGGTCCCCCCCTGATGGTTCAGATATGCTACAATGCAGCCATTGTCTGACAAAGTTTTCACATGCCTGTCCTTGATCATGGGGAGTACTTCCTGGATAGCCCTCAGAACAGCTAGGAGCTCGTTTTGGTTTGAAGAACTGTTCGAGATTGGGGCAGTCCCAGGGAACCCTGAAATAGGAGAGTCTGCCACATGAGCCCCCAGCCACGAGGACTGACATCGTAGTTATCACTAAAGGATTCACAATCTCCAGGGGACTCCCTGGGATAAATTCTCTGGAGAGAGCCACCAAGCAAGGGACTGACATGTTTGTTTTGAAATGGTAATTTTCCTCTCCAAATTCCTTCCTTCTCCTGAACAGGCCTCCAGAATTTCCCATTGTAAAGTTCTTGAATGAGCCTGGGCCCACTGAATAGCTGGAATACAGGAGGTCAGGGTTTATAATACTGACCTCCCCCTCCTTATGGAAACCCGGGGATTGTCTGAGTAACTGAACTGCTGACCTTACCTTCTGGATCTTGTCTTGGGGTAAAAAAATCTTTGGACTGCAGCGTCCAGAATTATCCTTAGGAACCTTTGTCTTTTTATCGGGACTACCCTTGACTTTTTCTCGTTCAGAATCCAGCCCAAGGTTGTCAGGATCTGCTTCACTTTCTGGACCTGAAATACACAATCTTGACTTGAGGCTACAATCAAAAAGTCATCTAAATATGGGACAAACAGGATGTCCTTCTCTCTTATATGTGCTGCCATCTCTGCAATTAATTTGGTGAAGATTCTCAGGGCCATTGCAATCCCAAATGGTAATACCTGGAATTGAAAATGCCTTAGTATCCCTTGGAAGACCAACCCTACCCTGAGATACTTCTGGTGTTCCGGAAGGATCGGGAGATGATAATAGGCGTCTTTGATATCCAACACTGCCATATAACAGTCCTCGTACAATAAGTCCATTACTGACTTTATCGTCTCCATTTTGAAATGTCTCTAGTGCAGGATTTAATGACTAAGTTTATGATGGTCCTGTATTCTCCATCTGACTTGTTTACTAAAAAGAGAGTGGAATAAAAGCCCCTTCCTTCCTCTTCTTTTGGACAAGGAATAAGTGCTCCTTTCTGTATGAGATTTGCCACTTTTTTTTTTTAGAGAGGCCTGCTGAGAAGGCCCTACATTGGTGATTTTTAATTTTTCCAGAGGAAAGGTTTTTAAATCTATTTTGAAGCCTTCCCTTGGGAATTGGAGAATCCAGGAGCTGTTCGATATCTTTTCCCAGGCTGGAAGGAATTTTTTAATCTTCCTCCCACCCTGGCGTCATTGTGGATTTTCCTTTCTAGTTGTATCAGAGGATTGCCCTTTGAATAGGACATTTATCATTCTTCTTAATAGGGCTTTTCTCCCTTCCCTTGAATTTCCTACCCCTCTGAAAGGAGAAATTTTGTTTCCGAAAGGACGATGGGAAGCCTTTTTTTTTTTCTATCTCCTGCTTTTTCTAAGATGTCATCTAATGCGGGTCCAAACAAGTATTAATCTCGCATTGGGACACTACACAAGCGACTTTTTGATGCTACATCCCCTGACCAATTCTTTAACCATAAAGCTCGTCGAGCTGTATTGGCTACTGAGGAAGATCTGCACATAATCTGATTGCAGCAGAGGCATCTGCAAGGAAATCCGCTGCCTTTAGCAATAACTGGAAGAGACTCCAGATTTTTCCTAGTAGTTTTATCCCTAATATTGGTCTTCTAGTTGTTTAATCCATAAGGATTAGTGCCCTGGAAGTACATGTTGCGCAATATTAGGTTAAAAGCTGCCCCCAATAGATTCCCATGTTTTCCTAAGAAGACTATCTGCCTTCCTATCCATGGGATCTTTAAATTGACCAAGGTCATCAAAAGGAAGGGAATATCTACGCAATACTCTGGCAATGGGGACGTCTATCTTAGGTGCTTTCCAGAATGGCTAGAGAAGATTTCCCAGAATGTTTAGCTTATGATGACGAAGCTCTTTATGGATAGAGTATTACTGACTTCTTCCCTAATCAATTCTCTCATACACTTCATCATGATGGGGATTCTTCTGTTCTAGTATTTTCAATACCCGTTTTACATAATGCTTTAGGGTAAGACTGGGCCAATTTTGATTTACATAATCCGCATTCTTTATGCCGAGTTTTAAATAGTCGCTTTTTAGGTTTATCCTGGAGAAAAAAAAAAACAATATGGCCTCATATAAGCCCACATATCCTACTATATACCAGCCTGGATAGTGCCATACCCATACCCATACCCTGTCCTACCATTGGTGCAGGGGTAACTGGGTCCTTAGGGGTTTCACCAGAGCTTTCCATGGTGGTAGTCCCTGTAGCCTAGGATTCGGAAGAACCTCGCAAGAATCCTCAGGCAGGCTGGTCTGGGCTGATGGATCTTCTTACTTGCTGCCAGGCACATATATGAGCAGACTCTGCTTAATATATACACAGACCACAGGAATTTGACTATTGCACACAGACCCATGCGCACTCATCATGCAGATGACCCTCAAAAACTGCGTAGTCCGCAAGGACCTCACCCAGCGCAAACCTCTGCCCAGCCAGCAATTATTCCAGGGAGAAACTACTCCCTATCCATTCAAAATAACAAACCTGTAGGTTGTCCATCCAGGACAGGAAACCACACTGATGAGGGAGAGGCTCCTTGTGAAAATTTATACCTGTGGTTTCCTGTCCTGGGAGGCGGACCCTCTCTCCTGGTGCTGTCATAGGACGAGGGCTAAATACCATATTTTAAACTTTTATAGAGAGAAGTTCTGTTTTATGGCGCAAATTATCTGTCCAGACGTCCCAAATTATTTTTCTGACAATACTTTGTCACCAGAGAAGTGCACATAAAACAACGTGTTTCGGGGAATACAAGGTCCCCTTCATCAGGTTACAAACTTATTAAATACATAAACAACATGCAAACATTTATAGTGTACATACCTTGAAAAAAAAAACGCATTGGTGCGCGACGTGGTACTAGTTGAATAGAATATTCATGAGTGGTCAACTCACATTGGTATACTGTATTGCTCCCAGAAAGACAACAAAGACACTGTATCAACAATCCAGTATTGTTCATCAATGTTGGGCCTCTATATAATTTAGATTTAATAGGGAAAACGAGCATTAGCCTTTTAAATAAATGTATTTTGAATAGCTGAAGTGAGGTTTACGTGATTGGCTTCTTGGAGCGCAAGCCGGATCAGACTGTGTGTTCCAAAGCGAGGAAGTTACTAAGCCTCCAAAGGACGCCCACTAGGGGTGGGAGGCAGGGCATTGCTAGGCTAAAACATTCGGGGCCTAGGCCCCTGATGTTTTCCCCCAGGTCCCGAATGTCCTGCCTGTTAGACAAATACAATTGTATTGCCGTCCTCAGGACGGCAGTACAATTGAACATAACAGACTGCACGATATGTAGGACCTGTGATGACATCACAGGTCATGTGATCAGTGCCGTCCAATCCTGCACTGGTCACATGACTGTGACATCATCGCAGGTCTTTTTATAACCCTTGTCTTCTAAACTGAAGAGGAGAATTGGGGGGAAGAAGCTACAGTGAGCTCTGCTACATCAGAAGAGGTAAGTGAAGGGAGAAGCAGAGGGATGCTGGGAGTTGTGGTTATTTAACTTGGACTGTATGTTAGGGCAGAAAGGAGGGATGTTATCATGGGACTGTGTGTTGGAGGTGACTTGGGCAGGGTTCTGTTAGGGTACTTTCACACCTGCGGCATGGGACTACCGGCAGGCTGTTAGGATCTGTGCTGCCGCAGGTGCACGTGTGGGGCCAGAACTACGCTCCGGCCCCATACACTTTAATGGGGGGCAGGCCACGGATCCGGCTGCAGCACGGCTACCCCCGACGAGAGGTGGCCGGAACAAAAGTACAGCATGTTGTACTTTTGTTCCGGCCGCCTCTCGGCAGGGTTTGCCATGCTGCAGCCGGATCCATGGCTCGCCCCCATTACAGTGAATGGGGCCAGAGTGTAGTTCCAGCCCCACATGTGCCCCTGCTGCAGCACGGATCCGGCGGGCTGTTCACCCACCGGAACAGCCTGCCGGAGTCCCCTGCCGCAGCTATGAAACTAACCTTAGGCTACTTTCACACTTGCGCTGTAAGGATCCATTTGTGAGATCCGTCACAGGCTCTCATAAACTGTCCAAAACTGATCAGTTTTGTCCTAATGCATTCTGAATGGAAAAGGATCCGTTCAGAATGCATCAGTTTTGCTTCAGTTCAGTCAGCATTCCGTTTTAGAGGCGGACACTAAAACACTGCTTGCTGCGTTTTGGTGTCCGCATGAAGAAACTGATCCAAACTGGCTATTTAAAAGATAATACAACCGGATCCGTTCATAACAGATGCAGACGGTTGTATTACCATGACTGAAGCGTTTTTGCTGATCCATGACTGATCCAGCAAAAACGCTGGTGTGAAAGTAGCCTTATTTACTTTGGACTGTGGCGTGCAGTGATTTATTTACATGGGACTGTATGTTGAAGGCGGCTGTCGGAGGGAGTGATATATACATAGGACTGTATGTTGATGACTGCTATGGGAATGATGATATTTACATGGGACTGTATTTGGAGGGGACTATAGATAGAGAGGGATGTTATTTACATGGGACTGTATATTGACTGTATAGTGATGTTATTTACACAGGAGGGAAATAGCTTTATTCATACAGAACTGTATGGTGGAGGGGCTGAGGAATTATAATTTCTGAGGACACTAAAGGGAGGAATATAACTACAGTGGGCACTTCAGGGTGAGCATTATAGACATTAGGGGGAGCGACATAAATACTGGGGGCACTGTAGGGGTATTATAAATCCAGGGGACATTAGGCATTCTTATTACTACTGGGGCTCTATAGGAGAGACTTATAGATCTGCCTTATTTCTACTAAGAGCACTATGGGGGCCTTATTACTACTGAGGGGTCTGTAGAGAGCTTGATTATAACTGGGGGAACAATAGGGGGCCTTATTACTACTGGGGGCTCTGTGAGGGCATTATTAATACTGGAGGACTCTTCTACTAATGGAGACAATCTTGGGGAGCATTATCAGTGCTGGGGTCACTGTAGAGTGCCAGTGTTACTAATAATGGAATTACTATTGGTAGGACTATTACTATGGGGAGCACTATTTCTCCAGGATAGTATTTGAGGTATTGGGGAGCGCAGCGAGCAGCACGATAACACTGTGGGTCTCCAGGTTGGGGATGATGATAGAAATGTGATGAAGCTAAGATGTCCGTGTGTGTCACATTCTGCAGAGACGAGGCGGCTGAGAGAAGTTGTCCGGGCCGATTGGAGAAGATGATGACAAAGAAGATCTAAATCAGAGGAGACGTCACCTGGGAGGCCCTGGATGTGAGGTATGTTCTCCTGTTGGGACGAGGGTCGACATAGAGAATTGGGCCATATTCATTGGGGCTTGGGCCCTGGATCTTTTGAGACCCTAACAACGCCCCTGGTGGGAGGATTGTTTGAGTGGCAGCATCTTGGCGAGCGCTGCAGGGGACCGTCACGCGATCACTATAGAGGTGATCATGTGATCGATCACCTAGCGACAGGACGCCAAAGGACTGGAAGCGCTGTCAGAAGGTCTGGAGGACTGCCAGATGGTACAGGGGTCAGCGCATGAGGAACGCTGTGCAGCACTGGGACACTGATAAACTGTAAGTGCTTCTGAGGTTTATGAAGCGCTGCTGTACAGGTAAAATATAAGCACATATGAGGCTAAGGAGCACTGTACATGTGTACAGATTGTTCCTAGGTGACAAAGATGGATATAAAAAGATACAAAAAAAAATTAATATATAATGTATAGAAAGTGAAAATATAAAAAACAATATATAAAAGCACATATCAAGAAAAGAGATCACTCAGGATAATAGACCATTAATAAAAATAAATGGATAGATAAATAAATATAGATTAAATGTAAATATACCGCATTAAATAAGCACATTCATCAGAAAATGAGACCTTATGAAGAATATATGGGTCTACATATTATGTATAATGTGGTCACATTCTGATCTCATAGATCTAATCCCTTTAAACCCTTTACAAATTAATCTCAAAGGCCTCATTTAGGCCATGTGGATTTAAACTATTTAGTTTAAAAATCCAGTACATCTCCCGTCGCCAGATGTACTGGACATCTTCTCGTTGGTGAGTGGGAATCTGTTCAATTGGAGTTATCTTAAAAC